>JAKCVP010000425.1:0-88244 GCA_023512835.1 Taxillus chinensis | reverse complement strand
CGATAATGCAAAACTTTCCAGCGGCCGCCATGTTCAATTCCAGCCCAGGTTGGTGCCTGCCAAATATCTTCCAACTGCCAGTACAGCGACCCGAGAGTCCGCTGCTTCAGACCGGATCCACGCCGGTAGGTCTTGATCTGACTGACGTAATAATCCGCCTGGAAGACTTGAGTGGACCAGCACCACGCAGCGAAATCTTCAATTGGGTTCTTCTTGTGAGGGACTGGGTACCAGTTCTCAACCGCACTAGTCATCTGCACTTGCCCTGACAAGGAAAGAGCAGCAGAGAAATCGTAGTCACCTGGAGGCGCATGTTTGTTGCGTTTCAGAATGGATGTTGAATTGAAGCGGAGCTCTGATTCTGGAAGGACCGAACGCCAACCTTGCAAAGAAGGCATACTATGGTATCCAAACTCATTGCTGAATCGTCCTATAGGGTATTGATCCACGTCGAAGGCTACGTCCGAGTTGTAGTTGTAGTAATCTGTCTCTCCAAAGATACCTTTGCCCGTGTCATCATAGCGTTCCTTCATGTAGGGAGCTTTTGTGAAGTCCAAGCTGACGAAACCATTCGAGGTGCTACTAGGAGCATATGAGATGGAGCGAGAATTCTCAAAGACGGCCGGGAACAGGGTAGTGAGGAACAGCTTCTCGAACTCGGCCAAATACCTGGGATCGTCTGACGCCATGGGCAGCTCGAGATTCTCCAGCTCGTTGCCACCAGCCCAATATGCCAGTGAAGGATGGTGGTTGATGCGACGGACTTGGTACACCGCTTCCTCGTACACATTGTCAAGGAATTCTTTGTTGACGGGATAGAGGGCATCACCGAACTGGAATTCAGACCACAGTAAGATTCCGTATTCATCTGCCAAGTCGTAGATGAAATCAGGTAGATACGCGCCTGAGGACCAAACACGAAGCATGTTTTGATTGCCTTGCACGACAGCATTGAATAATGTCTTGATGCGCTCTTGGGTGACTGAAGGCCAGAACACGTCAGGAGGGATCAGGTTCGAGCCCTTGGCATAGAAAGGATTGCCGTTGATCTCAAAATGCCAATTGGCGCCGGGGGCGACTCCGCGTGCCTGATCTTCCTGACTCACTGGTAGCTCATTCAAGACGATTGTACGGAAACCAATCCGCTTTGTGACGGATGCAACGACTCGACCTTTTTGGATGATATCAAGGGTGAGCCAATAGAGGGTCTGTTCACCGAAATTGATTGGCCACCACTGTTTGACCGCACTTTCCGGAATTGTTGTAGAACCAGTAATGATGCCTTCTGTGACGTTTACGTGGTCCAGAGAGCCCTTGCGCACGACTGTTCGGTTTGACTGGTCCTTGAGAGTGAAACTCAGAGCTGCACCCTTGGGAAGAGCACCGATGAAGTCAATGCTAGCGTTCAGTACCCACGGCGCGCGCTGATTGGGGATCTGATTATTACGCTGACCCTCACGGTAAACGTCAACTAGAGTGTTGCGAGGATGCACTTGACCAGGACCCAATTGGACCGCGTAAGCAGGTAGCCAAGGACCTGCAGGAGCAAAGGCTGGACCCCAGTCCCAGCCAAAATCACTCTGTTCCTTTCTCATCCATTGGCGATTCGGAATGGTATATTGCTGTTCCACGCCGGCAGGCCATCCTAAAAACTGTCAGCAGTCAATACAGTTGAAGCTCAAAGCACAAGTTGCTGACTTTCACGGCCAGGCTCTGCGTCAATCCTGGCAGTAATGTTGGGAGCCGCCCCAAAGTTGAGAGACAAAACAGGATCGGCACGGCATGAGGCGACAATATCGGAGACATCGAAATGATATTGTCGAAATTGGTTATTTGTGGCAGCGACGTGTTTGTCGCAGAGGCTGATGGTTGCAAAAGTGTCCAGGCCCTGGAAGAGCAGGAATGTGCGATCGTCCTTTGCCTTGCGCCTTTTGAGCCGTTAGTTGAGACTGTCGTAGCCGGCAGGGAGGGCAGAACAGCATACAAGCCAGTGATAGGAGCGAAATAGGTCCAATTGTTGAACATGACCCATCTCAAGGCGTACTCGTTGGTACCATACAGAGGATCCGCAATGACCTTGGCATGGTAGAGATCCAGGTGTGCTTGGGAGGGCAGTTTAGCGGGCACGTTGATCTTCAAGGCCTTGTTCTCCAAGCGCCAATGGTCTCCACTGAGATCGATGACGTTGCCCGCGCGAGCAGCATCCGCAGCGTCGGGCACAGCAGCAGCGACGAAGTTGGTATGGGTGAGTCCGAGTAGAGCAGCGGCTGTTGCCAGTGGCCTGAAGGCAGACCACATGGCGTCAAGTGGGGGCGCGCACGCAGCAAGGCTGGACAAGTTCAGCAAGGGAATCTGGAGCTGCGAGAGATGCACAGCCATCAGCGGCGGACATCGTCTCCATTAGTAGCAATGGCAGTGTGGGGGTGTTGTATCGAGGCGGGATGCTAGACCAGGAGGATGTCAGGCACGCAGATCCCCGTCGGCGCCCACGGAGCGTTCGGCGCTTTGTCGCGCCGAGCTGGACCTGCGTCACCGGGCGTCCGCATTGGACTGAAATCAATGAGGGTAGACACCGTAGACACGCTGGTGCGAGGCTGCTTCTTGCAGACAGCGCTGTGGCATCTGTTTATCGTGGCGAAGGCTCATGAGCAGTGTTTCCCGCAATTCACCGAGTGTGTCTCAGATCTGCCGTCTTCATTTCGGGTGTGCCTCATCTTCGGGCATTACGGAAGATTGAATGCTAATCGTGGATGGAGTTGATCCTACCTGTGTTGTAAGATCTTTGATATAGCGATGTGTCTTTCCTGCTACCTTGGACTGTCTGATGAGATCGATCGCTTCGAGTCTTCGTGTCGAGCATGAAGCACTGCAAAACCTTCGACGATCTCACTGCGTGCGGTGTGATCTTGTGTGTCACACGACACAGTCCTCTCTTGTCATTGCTTGCAGGAATGTTCGGACCCCGCTAGGCTGAATATGAGATTTCTGTCACAGCTTCGTTGCTGGTATCATCATTTGCGTACCAATACCGCTCACGCAGTCCAGTTGCATACCAACTGCTGTAATATATACACCGTCATGGCTTTAGTCGAAGTGCATGAGCTCGTCGATAGCATTCGTCCTCGCTCACACAAATTCATCACGGGAATCTATCACAGTGATACCTGATTATCTTTGTGTCAAGTCATATCCACCTCCAATCTTTCTGATGGCGCTCCAAAAACGCATACTTTCATTCGCTCATCAAACAGCTTTCCAAGAAATGTTATAATTGTGAATCTGGATAGGCTTGTTCTGAGCAGTGAAGGCAACAGGGTTCGTATCGTTTGAATTGATTCCGTGCAACATGGCAGACGTTGGTGTAAAGTCCTCGTCCCAGATGATGTAGACCTCAAGATGATGGGAGGCTGGCCCGCCTAACTGTGTCTTGAAGACAGCGGCACCTGACCCACTGACATAATTGCTTCTCTCGATCCTTGCGTCATATTCCTGAAAGTCGATATCTGCCGCATGGCCCCCCGTCGCACTGAGAAGATCCGCGTCAAAAAGGTACTTCTCGTTGAACCCGTCAGCTTGTGTATTGAGGACGATGCGATATTGCACAGTCCAGGTATAGATAGATCCTCTAGTAAGACCGGTACCTGGGTCCGGCGTCCCGATCTCAAGGAATAAGTAGCGTTTGACAGTCTTCGATGTTAGCATTGGACCTCCAGGTGCTCTTGCCGTCAACACCGAAGGCGAATGGTCGTAAGAAGCTGTTGCCACAAGTGTTTGTGCAGCGAGTGAAAGTAGCCCAAGCTTTTGGACCAGACTCTGAGAAGATACCATGGCTGTTGACTGTACTGGCAAACATTCACATCAAGGTTGTACGCCCATGGTCCGTAGGAAGGGGCCTCCCATGAGATTTAAACCTATCCCACAGCAGGGAACACAGTGCATAGCTTGTTTGAGACGCCGATGTCGAAGTATTGTCCCAAGTATTGTCCAACAACAAGATCCAGGAATCCACATCATTATTTATCACGCGTGTGTCACACTGCAACAGTCATCTTTGGATTCCGTCAGATGACAACGCCTTGTTAGCGGCAGGTGATCAAAAGCCGTGGGCAGGGTTCATCTCGGTTTCGCACCTGATGGCGACGAGAGAACCACGCTTTCTAGGTCATCTGCCGCAATGTAGACGAATGGAGCCAGTATGAGATCGCGAGAAAAGTCATGTCCAAGGATTAGTCAATGTATGCGCTGTCATATGACTCTTAAAGAAACCTCTGCAATGAAATGTCGTGCCGTAGTAGCTCAAAAGCACTGGCATTTGCATGGGTATTGTGCTCCATCCACCTACAGTACCACTTCGAGGACCGATAAACTAGTGTCATCAATTGTTCAGAAGAAGTCGGTCTTCATGCATCCTGAAGTCAAGAAATCACATTCCGGTACTGTCCACATAGACCGCAGATTAGATAAAGTCGTCCCAGTAATTATGCTTTGCAGACAACTTGCAGCAACATTTGCTATTGGAATGAGTAATAAAGTATTACCTGAATCAGTCTGATATCTACAAAGTATACTGGTCGTGCCCTGGTGTCAGAGCAAACAGAGGTATAAATGACAAATAGGTGTATTAATCAGATCTCCTGTACTTAAAACCTCCAACGTTGCTGAGCAGGCTTTCCCTCCTCCGTCCACTTTAGACTAGATCTGAATACAACCCTTCAATCATTTCGGGGGGGGGGGGGGGGGGGGGCCGGGGGGGGGGGGGGGGGGGGGGGGGGGGGGGGGGGGGGGGGGGGGCCCGGGGCCCGGGGCCGCCCGGGGGGGCGCCCCCCCCCCCCCGGGGGGGGGCCGGGGGGGGGGGGCCCCGGGCGGCGGGGCCCCCCGGCCCCCCGCGGCCCCCGGAGAGGCGGGGGAACCCCAACAAAGCCGCCCGGCTTCCGAGCCCCAGCGGAAAACAACCATCTCCGGATTGTTGAGCGTAGGTACAACTCCCTTCATAGCCACCCTCGCACGAGTGCATCGTACGGCCACGCCGGCATCGACTCATGGGCACAGCTCAGTTCAAAAGAAGTGGTCGCACTGCAACATTCCTCTCGTGAATCTTTTGTGATTGGCCATACTCAAAATTGTTTTCCCAATTGTCGCATCAGCAAAATGATCACGCGAAGGCTTCAGCAGTACTACCGTGGTTGCAGACTAGAATCTGTCAAGCCGGAGACAGTGTTGGTAAATTTGTGATGCGGATTTGTCCGGATGAGACATGCATGTCGAATTGCCGCATTTAGTGCGACGGAGATTAACTGCTCCAATTCGCATTTGTTTCCACCTTTTTCTCATGATCAATGATCATGGCTTGCTTGAATTAGCTGACAGACATGTGCGAAGTATAACGTAGGTCCTTGGTATAGGGTCTGTTCAGACCCAATTGGAGAACTCATTACTACTATATACTCACAAAATTGACGTCAACCACGTGCTCAGATACAGATGCAATGCTACTGCCTTCGTAGCTCTGGTGCCAAAGCTCACCAAGCGCATGAAATATGTGCATGAAGCAAGTGACTGGGACCCGACTTCTGTGATCCTTGACAATATTGGGCTGAGTTCCTTCTGATACTATAGTTTTATGCTTCGCTAAAGTAAATACTACATAGCCAATTCAGCTAATGTCAAAACGAGCCTCTGAGGATCCCGGGTTTCACCAGACTTCAATGGTGTGACAAGCTTATCTGAGAAGCTACATAGCGTCGTAAGCGTCTTCAATATACAACCGGAATATCGCTGAAGCCGGTATAAATTCAGCGGGATTCGACTGTGCTCTGATCGATGTGAGCCTTCCACTTTTAAAGAAGAGTGCGCTTGCTTGTCACCTCAAGGTTGGGTCTCTTGTTAGACAGTGCTTTCGACAACGCATTCCAGGCCCTAGTCTCAGTCCCGTCACGCTCCGCTTGATTCATTGCCTGAGCCGGAGGAGCCGAATGAGCATTTAAGTTGAGAACGTACCTAGACAAGCGATCTCGTTGATTTGTGCAAAGTCTCGTTTCAATCTCAAAATTTTGAATGTGGCACCCATCGTGTGAATTTCAAGTTGCGACTTCTCACCATCGTAGATTGGGCCACACATACGAGAACCTCACATAATTTGAGTCGCCCGCTCGAAAATATAGGCCTTCTATCCTTCCTGTCAAACAAAAACCCCACGCTTTTCGTCGCTCGTGTCAAATATGTCATCAAAGATCGTTACGAGCCTGGTGTATGCCATGGCGCTCTCGCCTGCTCTGGTGTTGTCAGGTCGCTCGAAACTTTACCGTCGCGGGGAAGACACATCTCATTGTTATCCAAGAGCTAATTCGGAATGTGTGAACAAGGGTGATATGTGGAGCGCACGTGATGTAGGATGATACGGAAATGCCATCACCTGAAGCAAGACTAATGAAAGGAATCAGGACTTTTGCAGGCGAGGGCACTACAAGGGCGATGGTCGAAAGGTCTGTGCGCCTGTGGAGAGCGTGGCCGCTCGTCAAATTACACTGCTGACGATGGATCATGACTTCTAGGTCTACAATGGCTCGAACCAGAACCAGCGCTATTCGTTGCTTTCGGCTGACATGGTGGATGAGGTGCGTGGTTCGCCGCCAGCTCGGGTGCAAATATACTAATAGCCTTAGGCAGGATCAAGCCTGCTGGAATGGCATACAACGCGTTCGTTATCATTACTTTGGCGTACTGCGTTTGCGTACTGACAGTAGATCAGATCATCGACGACTGCTTTGGGAGTTGGGACGGGGGCTATTACTTTCCGATTGAAGCAGGTGAGCAGTATTCGAGACAAAGGGCACAAGTAAGAAGGTTCTGACAGCTTTAGACCAATACTGGCATATGGAGGCCAACTTCTGCCACATATAGACCCTTGTGATCTGAATGGGCTGGTCGCGGTATGCTAAGTCTGCCCTGTGTAGCCGCTGAAACAAGTGAGAGGAGATGCATAACGTCAAGCCAATCTGATATGTGACGCGAAGATGTTTGGTCATGTGGCGCCTCCAGTGCCTATATTCCGTATCTGCGACAATGAGTTCCAAGTTTGCACGAGCAAGAAGATGGCCCCCTTGTGGAAGCTTTGCTGACCTGTCGTCGTTGTAACGTGGTGGGAAAGACTCATGAGATTCAGTTAGAGACGCTGCCACTCGTTGTCCTAAGACGAACGGGTTGAGCCTGTGCATACCGAAAAAGTAGTGGTGCTGAGATGGGAAGTAGGGAACGTGTAGTAACAACACAAGTATAACGCGTGCAAGCCAGTTATTTGCCGGAATGATTGCTTTGAAGCGCTATTTTGATCATACTGAAGAGCTGCCGACCTCCAAGCCCTTCCGGTAGCCGTAGTCAACCAAATCACAACACATGTGACGGCGAGGTCCATGTCCGAATCATACACAAATGAGGTCATCCTCTCAATCTCACAAATTCTGTGTGAGAAACGCAAGCGCCATCTTTATGAGCAAATGGTCCCCAGCCAGCGGTAAACTTCATGAGATCGAGGATGCTGCCAGGACAAGCAACATTTGACCTGCTTGGAACGCTGGGTCTACGTCTCTCGTCTATCGCTTCGGAGGCCAGGAGGAAACAAAGAAGGGTTTGCCTTCCGTAGTGACCTTGTCGCCGCCATGAGGGGCTGGTGGCTATTCGAAAATTAGGTTCACGTCCAAGATCGCAGTTTCGTCAAGGTCCTAACTTACAGCTTGGCTTGGAACCAGGCATTGTTTATAAGTGGGGATGAGAACTGCGCGAGTTGGCTTTCGAGAGGAATATCTTCGAACCCCGTGGCGGTGATGGCTTTCAGGGTCTTGCCCAAACTTATATCTCGCAGTGTAGGTATGTAAGCTTGGTTCAATATGGTAAGTCCGTCAGGCAGACACAGAAGCATTGACCAGGACTTTCAAGATAACAGTACTCGTGTGACTGCGCTACCATGTCGACAGGCGAACACAAAGCAGGCTAATAAGGTTACATCGTGTTTGCCGTGGCGCGGGCAGGCAACAGCGCTACTACGCGGGCGGGTAGTCTAATTACTTTGGTGTCAGCTCGAAGCAATTTTCATACGCGATGCCGTCCATTGGCCCCCGAACTCTAACGCGAGATTTTGACCTCGTCGGTCCAGAACAGGTCCATTCAATGTTTGCAGGCGCACAGCAGCTCCATGCGCCAGCCTTTGCAAAAGACAAGGCGGAGGCATCTTTTCACGTAGCGTCAAAGGGAACTTCGTTCGCCGGAGCGGCGACATGTCGAAACCCTACTTTGCCGACGATACACAAGCGGTGAAAGACTTCTTCAAGGTCTCGAAAGCTCGACCCAGCGACGGGCGCGTTGACGCTGACTGGCTAGAGTGCCTCAGCTGCGAGCTAACACGTGGTATGCTAACAGCCTTACCCACGATATGATATCGATTTGTCTAAAATTCCCAACATTCAGGGAGATCAGAGCACAGCTGGGCACACACTTATACTGTAAGTGAGTTGCAAGCGCGGCCGCAATGCGATATGCGCATCCTGTACGTACAGATGTGGATCTCAATCAGCATCTCGGACTGATTGATACCAAGCTTCGCACCTCATGACAGGAAGCAGGATGGGCCGGAGTTCTCCGGGTCGCGAAGTCTGTTTGAGCTGCTAGAAGTTCCTCAATCCTACTTTACAGAGCTCAATCAGTATGCGACTTGCTCATTCGGATATCGTAAGCAGTCACAAGATCGTATGAACTGTAAGTGATATACCAGCAACGCTTGAAACAAGAATTGTTGCCCCAATTCGCGTCGATTGACCATTTGTTGTAGGCGCTTGGTCTCATGTGCTCTTCAAAAATGTTGAGTACGATGACTCTTTCCGAATCATGAACGTCAACAATGACGGGGACATGTCAAGCCAAGCAGACGGAAGCTGGCACAAGCTTGGATTCATCTTGAAGTGGTGGGATGGCCAGTCCCCTTCAGACGTGTCCATCCCAAAGGTTCTTGGTAGCAGATCAAGGACTTCTGCGTCGTCCTCAGACGAAATCATCGGCATAGATGCAAACTGTGTAACCCTATGCTGTTGGGGAGCTTCAACCGCGATCCAGAACCGGCTCGGAATAGCAGTGCAAGATAATGACTGGGAGCAAGCCATCCACGATCCGTTCATCCTTGTTGAAGTCCTACTGGAAGAGCTCTATAAGCTTTTAAGTACGCAGACCCTTCGGCTGTCGAGGGTGCTGGGTAAACTTGAAATTGTAAGAAGGTAGGACCAATCATAGCGAGAATCAGATCTAACCTTCAAACTTCAGGATACTTTCGCAATCACAAACCACCGTGATGCGAAAAAGCGGCAGGTGGATTTTGATTTTGTGGGTCTGGCCAACGTGTCGAAACATATAATCCATCTCCACGAAAATTGCAACAGTCTAGTAGACGTAGCTGATGCAATGGTAGACCGACATGCCAGTTCGTTTCTTTCGTTGCTGAGGGAACGTGGCACTGTCTCCGATGAAGTGAGGATGTCGGTCGATGCTGGGCTGAGACACAAGCATCTCCTCATTCGATCGACACAACAGAGAATTTTGAGTCTCGAGAAACGTGCGCAGAACATATCTGCACTAGTATGTCCACTGCAGACCCTTTATCGCAGCCTTACAACTTTCGGCTAACGCGTGCAATGAAGGCTTTCAACTCTGTTGCACAGGCGGACAGTCGGTCCCTTCGAACTGACAGCGAGGCTATGGAAAGCATTTCCCGCGTGACTTTGGCATTTCTGCCTGCGGCTACAGTCGCTGTGCGTCTTTACCCTTCTCTAGAATACCTCACAGATATGACCAAGAGCACCGTGAAGAATGATTGTGTTGTGCTTCAATGGCTAACTTTTCAACAGACCATGTTCGATACGCCTTTCTTCTCAGGGGACGATGGCTCTTATCTGTCAGTGTCGCCGTCATACTGGCTGTTTTGGGTCATCGTGATTCCTCTGACTTTCGTGATCATGAATCTGAGATACCTGCATCGGAGAGCTGTGGTCATGATCTCTCAAGGCACCCTAAGACCTGTAGTTTGGAGGGCAAGAGTGAAACAGGCTGCGCTTTCGGAAAAAGTGCCGTGACACACGTATGGGCATCGTCGTACGTTGAAGGGGAAATATAAATACAAGCCCACGGTCCCAGCTTCTCTTCATCCACTTGTCCGCTTAATTCACCTGAGAAGCCCCTTCCCCAATCTTCGCGCCGCGGGCTCCGGTGGATTCACGTACTCGGTGAAGTTAGTGTGAGCATCACGACTGAAGCCTAGTCTGACACGGTCAAGAATGGGGAAATTCCCCACGGACGATGGCTCAAGTCGTAGGACAGTTTCGCGAAAGACGGCCTGGATCTCGCGATTGTACGAAACACCGATGACTCTTTTCCGTCCGCCTTCTTGGCCACACACGAGAAAAGCAACAGGTGGCCGTCTTGCTAAGAACAGTGTCACCTCGCCCGTAGCAGTATTGACGAGAGTGAATATCTGGTGTGTTTTAGTTACGCGAATTATTGCAACACCGCTGCCAAGCATAGATTCGACTTACGCGTTGTCGAGTCTGTTCAGCCAGCTGTCTGATTTCTTGCTCGTGGCCGCTCCATGGATCGATACCTTCATAGATGCTCGCTAACGGAACTGGGTGTTTTCGATAATGCTTATCCTGCTCAATTGGCTGCACAGCACCATGTTGAGACAGAGGTGATGCGAAAGGGGTCCAGGATAGGGCACCAGTATTAGCCCCATAGATCTTCGCCTCAATCTCGTCGATAGGCATGTACCCTTCGAAACCAACAAGCGTGAACTGATCTTTGTAGATCTCATCGATACCAGGGATGTTGCCTTTTGCCAGACGCTCAATGAACTTTCCATACCAGGGGAAACAGATCGCAGCGAAGAGGCCGATGAACCCCAGCCAAGCCGTCCCCAGAAGTCCAGGGAAAGATACCTGAGTTTTTCTGAAGCCTTTCCACCGCACAGCGGCTGCTCTGACATTGGTCAAGATCACTGTATCATCCTTACCTATTCCAGTTACATGGACAGAAGGCTGTATTTGCCACAGCTTCGAGTTCCAAGCATCACCCATTTCGTACCATCTCTGGCCAGGATGCTGTGGAGCGATGCATAGGAGTCTTTCGAGCAGTGCGTCGCTATTATTAGCAAGACTCAGTCTCGCGAAGGCTGTGAAATCGCTGTCGCTGGGATCGACCTCGGGTCGATTGTTTAGAAGACCCATCAGTGCATACGTCCGGTCTCCTTCCCTGTAAGATTTGATTGAGCGAGCCTGGAATGCTTCCAGTGCGGCAGTGACGAGCTCAAGGTGACTCAATGTGATACTACCGGCGAAATGATCAGCTAGTTGGCCTGATGCTTGGGAATTCCTGACCCAGGCCGACTCTACGAGAGCCGGTAATGAGATCTTATCGTGCGCGACATCGTCCCGTACGGTGATGTAGAGTTTTTCGGCGAGGAGCGCTTCGGGAAATGTCCAAACACGCTCGCCCCATTGTGCTAGAAGCTCTATGACTTGTGCACGGCGAGTGGAAGGGTCGTCAGAAAGGGGACCAAGCTTTTCTCCTCGGCCCACGACTATGAGTACAGCCTCGGCGCCTCGAACATAGTCGGCAATCGCGTAGGTATCATCATCCCGGTCCTTGGGTGAGTTTTTCTTAAGGCATTCAGCTTATAGAAATTAGTCAGGCGATCCGTAAAGGCATGAGCAGAAAACTAACTGGTCCAGTAATATTGCAAGCCATGCGCCTGGGCTACGTGGCCCGCGTAGGAGAACAAAGCATCTTTATCCTTAGGGCTCTCCCATTGGCCGGCAACGTGTGACACGAAGAGATATTTGGCCTTCTGCGTTGCATCGCGAGCATCGTTTGCTTTCATAAAGCTGTCTGTTCCAAGAGGCTCATGGCGTCCGTCTTCGCAGATCCTCATCAATTGTCGGGGCATGTTCGCGCGGCGACGCAACTGGCGCGTGGGTTCACCTGCTTCCCTCGGAGCGGCATGAGCGATTGAATCTCTTTGGCCCTGGATTGTTGCATGTAGCGCTGGAGGACGACCGGCACGGATCTGATCCTCCCATTCATTGACTGAAACTTGCGCATAGATGTTGAACTAGGAGAACCTGTCGTTAGCCCGGACATGCCTTGAAGATGATCTCCAGGGGTGACAGTACCTCATAACGAAACTCGTCGAATTCGTAAGGGGTTTTCTGCTCATCTTCGTCCGTCGTCATCGGCAGGTAAGCAGATACGATAGGCTTCATCAGCAGAAGCAACGATAGCCATGGGCAGATGATGAAAGGAATGAAGAGGCATATCATTGCAATTCTCGTGTGTCTGAAGGGCCATGTTCCCAGGCGGATCGCGGAAGGGCCCATACTTTTGATGCCGCATGTGCGGAGGGTCGACATCGCTGCCGCATCAGAAATGATCCCCTGCGAGGCTCGCTGCACAAGGAGCTCTCTAGGTGTTCCTTTAGTAGGCGATATGTACACTTCTCTCTGCGGCAGATTATTTGCTTTCTCCACTTCAGAGTTGTAGGGCATTTTGCCCGCGAAGTAGGGTTGAGACATTGATTGGCTGTGGTCGGTTTGGGAATGGACAGTCCGACACGACCCTTACAAAAGCTGCCTTGCTCGGGGTTGAGGCGCATCTTTGTATTGGGGAGGCGAAATCGGCTCGCCACTCCCAATCTCAGGAGCAATTTGAGGACAATGGCGCCAGATGTGATGCTGTCCATCATGTGGCAGCCATACTAGACATTTCGACGCCAATGGCCCCAAGCGTAAGCGATACGAGGCAGATAGTGCTTCTGAAGGCTAGTCATTGCTTAGAGTGCCAGGCATGGCGAGCAGGAATAGCGAAAACAATTAGCTGCCGCAGTGGCTTGTACTATGGATACTAGAGCGACATAGACAGCAAGAGCGCAATGCCACAATAGGCTGGAGATGTCACAGCCATCAGAACATGCACGGCAGGTAACATGGCGTGCATGTGTGCAAGGCTATCTCGCCTTAACCACCGCTAGCGTACACTTGCGCGTCCACAACGTGGTACGTGCTGCGCTGTATGCTCATGAAACAGGAAAGGCTGGAGCATATTTTAGAACGACCAACACGAGATCCCATTACAAGCCCGAAGCGGTCTTGTACTCTTCATGGTAGTGTCGAAAGAGATCACGACGCTTTCTCATGTGATTGGCGAGCTTTCCGGAGATGGTACAGCCGTCATGTCTTGCAGATCGACATGAAGAGGTTGCCTTGGGGCTACTGGAAGATGAAAAACGAATCTTGCACGCGACGTTCCGAGGCAAAGAGCCAAGTGGAAGGTGAGACTTCAGAACCCCAGATGAGCCTGGCAGTCCGACTCGGATCCATGGTCATTGTCGGTGACGGCCCGCGCCGCGCTTGGAGCCATAGCATAGACTGCGTGCTTACTTTGAAGCAGCTCCAAGCAGGCAGTGACCTTTGCATGGCAGCTGAGTGGCGTCGGATCCGAAGCCGGGCACGGTCTTGCAGCACTCAGGGATGAGTTCTGGTGGATCGTTGGCATCTGATGATCTTCAGAGCACGTGGTAGATCACGTGAAACCTGTCGAGAGACAACCTCTATACGCAGTTGTCTCAATGATATCTATCATTGCAATTCATCGCATCTTGAGAGGAGATTTCGAGTCGCCCAGTCAAGCGTCGATGTCATCTTTCTTTCGAGCAGAGAATTTCTTAGCACGTGATCTAATTGACCTGCGTGCCTCGGAGAACGCGCTGCGCTTGGCACTTCGACGTCAGCGGCTCATTTGACTCCGAAGCCATTAATCATAATGTTTAATCATCACTCCATCTGCCCGCCCTTCTGCGTGTGAGTGCTCGCTTGCATGGCGATGTTACGTAGACTCTCGGCTGTCAAGCATCATCAGCTCCTTGCTCAACTCTATAATCGAACGATGGCGATTGCGAGTTTTGACAAGACCATGAATGCTACAGGAGGTCCCATGCAGGGAGACACGCTCAAAAGCTTGCAGCATTTAAGCAACGGTACAGATCGCAAGGTACCACCCTCAGTGCGGGCACGGAGGGGTAGACGAGCCAAATTGAGATGGATCGGCCAACGTCTGTCTGTTCTCGGTCCTGCAAAAAGCAAAGCCACGCCGCTGCTCTCGCCTTGGAATGTTTCCTCCCTCTTGGTGTCAGACAACATTTCATACGACGATGCATTCATATTTGCTAATAGTCACCCTGGCATCATGCGCGTATCACACGCTTGCGGCGCCAACCGCCGGAACGCTGCCAAGTCTTGAGCTGCAGCCAGGCCAATTGATCAAGACGGGCAAAATCACCCAGAGTGATCCTACGAGATTCACTTTCGTTGACGTGCCGCAAATCCTTGGCGCACCTTGTGATATGGATACTGGTCCAGACGGGAGCGTTTATGTGGATTTCCTATTCTCCGAGAAGATTGCTCGCATAGACCCAGATACGAAGCAGATTGTTGAACAATTCGACATCCCGTTCACTGGATCGCCCCTGCCAAATACCTCGCTCCCCCTTGTCGGGAATGTCGCCCTTGGAGCTTGCGTAGTACGCACGGGAAATGATGGAAATATATATGCTGCCAACGGCATCAGAAATCAATTGGTGAAGCTAAACCCCAAGACTAAAGAGATCAGTGTCTTTGACCCCCCCAACAAATTGTTCGAGCTGGGTAACTTGCAGCCTTTCAATGATCTTTGGCCTGCACCCGAGGGCATGTACTATTCACAGTCGTCTGCCAATCTAATCTGCTTATTTGATTATGAAACCACTCAATCACAGTGCTGGACAATACCTACTCCCGCCTCCCTTCCTCTCGGCACGGCGACCGGAGATGACGGGCTTCTTTATTTCACTGAGCTCGCGGGTCAGAAGATAGGCTCTTTGAATTACAAGACTGGGGAGATCAAAGAATACGGCCTTCCAATTCCGGCTTTGCTCGGACCCGCTGTGCTTCGCGTCAAGACCGAGGGCAAATATGTATGGTTTACTGGCGCCCTAAGTGACAGCATCGGACGTCTGGACATCACCACAGGAAAGTTCAAATCCTACCCAAACGACGCACCGCTATCATATGCTGGTGTTCCCTCGGAAATTACACTAGATGGTGACGGAATGATTTGGTTCGACACGTGGACACAGAACCTGCTGCACAAGCTGGACCCCGTTACTGGAGAGATGGAACATCTTACTATCCCAGGCTCGGCGCCGAATCTTCTGTACGCCGTTGATGGATTTGGAGTCGGCATTCATTATTTCAAAGAGAGAAATCAAATTTATTTCACTCAAGCCACCGCGAACACGGTCGGCATCTATCAACTATAGACTAATGAATGCATTCATTCGAGCACCTCCTTGAATCTTCATACGTACTCTTTTGTAGTCATGATTGACAGACGATGTTGAAACACGATTCCAGGCGGTAACTCATGCTCCTCCGCTCCTGGATACAAATGCATGCGCAGACTTCAACCCAATCCCATGATCTATCGCTTGTACCGTCAGTCCAGTCAGGAAAACACACGCTCGATGGTGAGTGTCATATGGGTGCGAACAGATGTGGCGAAAAGAGTCGTACAGACCACCAAGTAACGCCCCCAGTCCCAGTCGAATGGCCTCGACACGAGATACCCATCGGTTATATCGCCGGATCCAATGCTCTGGATGAGTTCTGTCTCTTGAATATCCTTAAAGATCTCAACGGCTTCCGGTGTCACCGACTGATTCAGTTTGCCAGATTCCCAATCCGTCTGTGGGAAGAAAGACATGGCCACGCGTGCCTGGTGGGACCCCTTTGGCGCTACCCCTACTTCCTTCACGCTGCGACACGACGTCCCGCCCTCATCTACTGCATTCTGAACAACTTTTACGATATCGACACATCCAGCTTCTTCGCCACACCTTGTTTCCACATCTCGAAGCCTATAGCACATTTCTATCAGTAGGCTGCGCTACGGGCTGCGTGACCAATACTTACCAGCGTGGGACGCAAACGGTATTATGAGGGCATGGTCTCGGCTGTGAGCGCTATTAGTGTCTTTACGGCGAAGATGGTCTATCAAAATCCTTACATTGTTTTTCACGGGCCTGAAAACAGAGCTGAACCCTCCCTCCTCTTCTTCTATGATGCATGCACGAAGGCGCGCATTCTTCTTGCATCTCACCCAGCATAGACGTGAACCTTCTGGACAATCCGCAGTACCAGCAGGAGGAAGCGGATGACCCCGATGGGCTGCTCCGACCAATGCGCCTGTAGCCAATGCGAGGGCCCACAGATACCAGACAAAGCGTCGAAACATACTGCGTGGGAAATGGGACAAACATGCGTCAAGCTTTTGGCTTCAGGCTCATGTACTCCGTGGGCTCGTCAAGAGTTTTGACAAATCGAAGAGCAAGACAGAGATACAAACGTATCATATACTGCCTCGTGCCGTTGAGCCAAATAGATGTCAATCGAGAGGGCTCCGCTAGCATGGAGGCCTCGTCGGGTTACCAGCGATAATTTTGCAGGGTATAACATGAATCACTGTGAGGAGGAAAATTGCAGTGATTCAAGCCGATCTTATTAAGGTTCAAGTATAAGCGCACGGACTTTATCTGCTATCCAACATGGTCGAGAATGCCGCCGTGTCTTCCAAGGTTGTTCATTGCTCTGTGACGCATCAAAACACTGCTGTTGTTTTGCAGTGTAACATGCTAGCCGCAAAACGTCCTGCCAAGGTCTGGTCCATCATTACGTCCCAAAATAATTTTGCGCTGGTCTCGTAAACAAGAGGCGCTAGCGGTCACAGAGCGAAAGCTGCTTTTGTATCTTTGACGCTATCACTCGCAGACAAGCTATTCGATCTGAGTGCATCGCATGCCTCTGCATGGTTGATATATGGCGGCGAGAGGTGGCATTCAAGCATTGTGAGGCGACCCTGCGACGCTGGGCAAATGTATCGATGATCGGACCAGATGACAAGAGACTATCTCACATCTATCCTGGTATTTTCATGGTCCATGAATGGAAAATTAGCTGCCAGTCTGAGTGTCCGCTGTACAACACATCGGAGGGGGGGGGGGGGGGGGGGGGGGGGGGGGGGGGGGGGGCTGTACACTTCCCACGGTGAGAATGTCTTATCATCAGTCTGGACACGGTACGAAAATCGGACTCAGTGAATTTAGAAAGTCCCTCAGGGAGGTCTCATCGTTGTTAACAGCAGATCACGCGTCAGAATTCACCTTACCTGGAATTATTGGTCGGTAACAGTTCAGATGCTGGCGTTCTTCATTTTAACTCCCGAATAGTGCCAATGAGGACCTCAATTACGCTTGCTTGGAACTCATGTACCTTCGTAACATACATCACCGTTGTATACCAAAGTCGCAAGTCCACTTTCGGTCCTTAACGGTATGTCAATCTTCGTCTCAGGCGCGCGCTTCGTACGCTGAAACCTCGACATAGGGCACCAAGATCATGCTGTGCTAAATTAGGCTGGACTTTGTCACAACTCTATCTCCTAGCTATATACGCTGTCCACCGTGGCCTTCCTTGAATGTCTCATTTCTGCGTGCAATGGCTCCCAAGGAAGCTTGCTATTCTATGTACTGTAATTCAGATAAGCTCGAGCTTCGGGTGGATCTAAGCGTTTGACTATACGGACGAAACTTTAGTATTTCAATGTACTGTAGTCAGAACGATTCACCTTTGCCAACACAAGAAACCACAGATTGCAGTATGAGAAGCTCCCCTTGCTGACGTATGCATATTCCTGATCAAAAGCTTATATCAAGTCCAACACCCCCTGTGGAGACCTCTACTGTCTGGTGCCGCCATTCAGCATCCTAATGTGGCATGCACTATATCGAAATTGTTCAATTGGGCAATCGGAGAAGTGACACCCGCATGAAGATAGGTAGCGACAGGGTCGCTGCAACGGCATCATCATCGCTTGCATGGCGACACTCATTGCTCATCTGCAGCAGCCACCAGGATACACGGCTGTTTGTGCTGCTGTTGAGCCATGTTCATATTGGATGCATGGTGCACTCTCACCTTCATGCGCAACTCTTGCGGTGAAATTCGTACGGTACAAATTGGTGACACCACAGTAATCAAAGAGGCTGCCTCTCAATCTATGAACTTTTCCTTGGAAACCCGCGAAACTTCTTCGTCACAGGCTTGTCTCGGTGGAGGTCTATTCTAGTTTCGATGATGCTTGGGGACGGGAAGCGCAAAACGACAACAGTAACGAAACCTTTGACACGAGCGAAGTTAGTGTGAGCCGCTCTTCTCTTTAGAATCATACATATTCCAGATGCCCGTGCCATGTCCTCGCCAGGATCCAAAAGCGCAAGCGTGTTCCGGCAGAGGCTCCAGCCACTGTCTCAAAGGCCTAGATTGTACGTGAAGTTGAAGTTCTCTGGATGGTAGATCTCTTCAACCTCGCCATTACCACGGAAAATGAATGCAGAGAGCATGTCCGGCTCATCCTTGGTACCATACCCAAATACAGTGGCTCCACCCGCCCAGAACTCCTCATGCCATCTCAAGTGAAACTCCCATGAGTAGTCGCCGGATGGGTCCTTCCTCCTAAACCAAGCGCCGACGTCTCCCGCTATGTGTTGATTCGCTTCTCCAGTGAAGTAGCCAGTGTCCCATGTAACTGAGCCACCGGTTCTCGCCGACTTGTCAACTACATCCCCTGATAGACGATATTTTCTGTCCTTCCAGTCGGTGACAGCACCATACTTGACATCCCATTCGACTTTACTTCCAGCTGGTATGCCACTGATGTTAGCGGAAGTTATGTGAACCGTAAGAAGTCGGGACTGCGGAAGGGAGTGGTCGAAGCCATAGATGGGAAAAGCTGCTTCGCCGAAGCAGGCCAAGCTGAGAAGGCCAATTGACGCTGTGCGAAGATTGGTAGGGATCTGCATATTGAAGAAGAAACCAGTGTATGACGCTATCAAGTCACCAGTGACTGCGACTGTGATGAATATCCAGATTTATTGCTCTCTGGTAGAAC
The DNA here is from genome assembly GCA_023512835.1 of Taxillus chinensis. Lineage (NCBI taxonomy): Eukaryota > Viridiplantae > Streptophyta > Magnoliopsida > Santalales > Loranthaceae > Taxillus > Taxillus chinensis. The sequence continues at coordinate 69,176 of JAKCVP010000425.1, read as the reverse complement.
TTGAGCCAGCACGCCGATTACACGGTTCCACGTCACACTCGTGGCCATAGCATCATGGATGTGGGGATTGCTTTTATGCTTGCTGTGCTGTGCCTGATGGATCAGGCGGAATTATTTCACTTGTCAGGCGATCCGCATGAACCGACCCGTCGTCTCCGAGCACCAGTCAAATGAGGTGCTTCAAAGTCGTAGATGTGCCGACATCTTTCTCGAAAAACTCAAAGGCCTGTATTGTCACGTCACGGTCCTTTTGCAGTCTATGAATCACGTCTAGCTGCGAGCTCTCACATTTAGTTCCATATACTATAGGTTTTGTCAAATCCGGATGAATCAGCAGTGTGTCTCACCATGTCTATGAGGGCAGGGTTTGGGGGTTTTTCCACTTTGCACTTACTGTATTGCCTTCGCGATGCACCTTCCTTGTGGAAACATATCCCTCAACAGACGCGTCCCACATTCTCCAGCGCCATTGCTTGGCCTGAGTCTATTGTAACATTCCGACAAGGGTTACCCCAACGAAGTAAGTTGCCCCTCCACTTGCCCGGTCTATTCACATCTCATACTTACGGTACACCCAACATACGATGATCTACTGATGCTCACGTTATTCCATTTCTCACGAGCGCCACATCTTATTTCAAGACCTCTAAGGCAGCCAAAACATCAACATTGCCTTAGGGATAGACTGGCCAATTGTTATTGATTTTAGCGGGCAACGGCTTCGTCTGCGGGCAAGTCGTTTGCTACCGTTCACGTGTATCAGCCTAGAATCGCCGTCTCGAAGGCTGAGAAAGGGCTTTAGAAAAGCCCTACGCTAGCTCAGACGGTGGAATTCTTTCTCCAAGAGATCGCGACGAAAGAAGCCAAGATCACAGGCAGGGCCTGCTCACTGTTAGTCTTTCGAGGCTGGAGGAGCCTGTTCCATGCTCTCTCATCGAGACGTTGCCTTGTTTGATATCTTAGACTCTGATATATGTTCCAATAATATTTTGATGGGCTTCAAAATAGGAAATAGGGGGACCTGTCAGCGGATGCCAGGCTGGTGGAATAGTTCGCACCTAGGTAGAAAGTACTACGTACCTATGTTGATGTCATTCCGCCTAATGTAGGTAGGCAACACGCCACTTAGACTGATGTCCACTGACGACAACTCAAGCCCAAATTGGTCTCTCGTGGATACGGATCGGGCCCCAGTTTCCGCACGGTCATATTGAATCGTAAAAGCTCTCCCAGCCTGCCGGGGACCATCGAGAAACCCTCTGTCACGTTGCATGTACGAAGTACTTGAGGCGCTCTACTGACTCGCCCTCAGCCCACTTTTTTTTGACCAAGGCCTACATGTTCGATGAGCTGTTGGAGCAAGCAGATATCAAGCAGAGGTGTCAAATGCAAACAGGGCTATTAGTCGGATCTCCTGTATTTATACCCCCACCGTTGCTGAGCAGGCTTTCCCTCTTCTTGACAACTTCTAGACTAGATTGAACAAATCTCGTCCACTTTTACCACACATGAGCTTATGATACTCTATCTACCTCGTGCACTTGTCTTGCCAAAAGGGTAAGTGTGTTACGCCTCTCAAGGCGAGTGCGCGAACGCAGGAGCTGTCAGAGCGCTGAGACCAGCTCAAGGCAGCATCAGACGTCGGCCGCTCGAATGATGGACGACTTTGGCCTCTATTAGAGCAGCGCAGACGTACCCTGTGAGATAAGCATGTATCAGGTCGCAAAGTCGAGACGTGGTTCGCTGAGTGGATCCAAAGCCCGGGCTACGCGCAAGTCCAAATGATCGCGCCATTGAACGTAGCATTCAGACTCAAGTTTCGATCATTGCAAGGCCGAATGGATTACAAGCTCCAAGGGATAGCTTTCTCCACGCACACACCTCCAGTCTTGACGCGGAATTCCATCCGGGAAGGTGAACGCCCATTCGCCACCCTCACATTCAAGCCCCAGCCCGTCCCGTCAGTTTCCCCCAGAGCCACACCTCTTACTCATCATCTCACACGGTACTGTTCAACGTCTGAAAGCAGATCTTAGGGGATATGGTTTCGATCCACATTCGTTCACCCAGCTCTTTTAATCGAACCAACATCTCCAGCGATATACTTGCACGCAGCCTCGTTGATAACCGGCTCAATCAAGTTTCCAAAATATTCTTTACAAACGCGCGTAGTGATTGTCTTCTGCGCATCCGTCTCAGGTAAACAGCCGCCTGCTTGACCAGGAACAGTCGGCTGTCCACATCGAATGTAGAACGTCGCTGTAGCCGAATAAATAAGAAAGAGGTTAAGGATTGCGAGTGTTTTGAAAGAACGCATCATGACTCGTACGTAAATAGTCGGCTTTGAGTCGTACCCTTGGTGGAGGGCAAAGTAGAGGCAAATTTTATGCCCTGAACTTTGCTAGTTGGAGAACACTTGGATCTACGCTCGATCGCAGCTGAGGGTTAAATGTAGCAATTCCCTGGCCGAGCGCTCCGCGACAGTAAATTGCTTTTTGGGCCATTGGACGACTAATCTCAAAGTCCGGTGCTGCATGCCGGATTCACAATGGATCATTCGTGGCTGGACGAGTGCGACCCAAGTCTTTGCACGCAAGACCGTCACTGGATGACCATGTTCTGTTTTCCCCGCTTTTGATCGAGACTAAAACATCATGGCATGTCCGTCTCTGGGGACGGATTTTAGTTTCCTCGGATTACACTAACGGTTCGGGTCTCATTTCTCTGCGAGTGATCTCTGTACGGTGACCCACAACGCCGATTGGCCATCCCGATCTCAATGAACAGGTCTATTCTTCTCTTGAGGCGTCTTCAGTTGTCCCGCCTGAACTGGGATCTTTCCGGCTTGCTCTTCTACAAGCGTGATCGAGCCGCCAGGAAAGAGTTGAGCGGGACCGACTCCAGGGTCTGAAACAGGCATGCTGTGTGAAACACATGTGATTCTGCTCTTTTTCCGCAAGCTTAATCGCGGACTCCCATCCTTAGATCCATACAGTACTTTGTGTGAGCTATTTTGAGATTTGAAAAAGGTCTGTTGATGAGAGACGCTGCTTCCACGTGCTATTTGTCCTCCACAGCAGAGCTTTGCACCTGGATTGAAACCGCTTATTCCCATAATCCGAGTGAGATTATGAGGGACAAATAGGGGAGGCATCAAGGCAAAGGCGGTCCTGTCATGTCGCAGAGCTCGCTGGATGTCTTGTTGTAAATGGGGGCTCGATACTCCAGGGGTCACTGGCATATATCCGAAAGAACTCATCTCTCGTTAAAGGCGTTACTGATGCTGATTCATCATGAGGGACGGAATCTCTCTTGCTTCTTGATGTTTCGTCTAATTTGCAGCATGATGCGCGTCCGGCGTACTCGGCGAACCTAAGAAACTCTGCAAGGCCTCAGCCTTCCCATCAACCTCAACTCACAAAGCACGCAATGTATGAGGGCCAAAAGGAAGACTCGCAAGACATAATCAGCATTATATAGCCATTACCTTCGCACCCAAATAGCACTTCTGCACGACATTGCCCAAACCAGGTCCATCCCTTCCTGGTCCCAGCTTGCCAAGCAAAAAGAAGACCCCCGACCCGACAGACTCCGAATGGGCCAGCTCACTCCGCATGTACCGTAACATGCAGTGTAGTATCATAGTGCTTCACGTGCTCTCGCCCAGACTCTACGCGGCCACACATGTGCCTGAGGATTCGCGACTCCGCAGCTCGGCCCGGCACGTCGCTGCGATTCTGCTTAGCACGTACTGTACGTATCCCAGTTGACTCAGGAACAGGGGTAGGCAATGGACGTCTTGCATTTACGTAACCACGATCGAACTCAGCCAGGACTTTCGATCTGTCGGCTTGTGCGCATGTCAAATCGACTGGGCAAGCCTGAGCTCACTCGCCTGTTCAATAAGTGAAGCCGTGTCAACCATTGCTTGGATGGCATTGTCTGCGCAATGTATGGAACAAGATGCAACAAGTACGTTTAGAAGTCTCGCTTTCTATCAGAAGTGTTAGGGAGTCAAGTGGCTACTTGAGGAAGTTCTCGCTCAGAGTTGCAATCTCGGGTCTTTTACGAGTAGACAATGAAACCGGAGCACTCTTCGAAGACGACTGACGCGGAATACAGAGACCGAACGTAGAGACAGCTACGATTAAGAGTACCTCTATAAGACATCCGATGGACCGATCTTCCAGCTTCTGACAACAATCGGAATACGATCGAGGGACATCATACTAGGCGTATACAAATCTCACCACTCGTGAAACTCGAATCAAGGTTGCATCTTTTGGTGGTGTGGAATCGATGCGCAGAGTCAACTGCCAGGTAGGCAGGCACGGCAGGAGTGAACGCTCTCTCTCGGCAATGGCCGCGCTCATCACTCTATGAACAGGGACTTGTTGAGGCTCGTGTCGACTACAGTCGCTGCAAAGCAGAATCGATTGCGGCATGGCCAATGTCCTTGGATAATCTAAGGCCTTGCTGACGAGGGCCTTGAAAGATCGAAGGCGCAAGTGACCGAGCCTGCTCCTATCGCAGCAGCCAGCATGACGAGATACGTCAGATATCAGCCGGCGAAGCCAATTTGACTCGTTCCAGTGGAGAGTCTCGGCAACCATACCTAAGCACTACTCAGCGATAAGCAAGGTAACGAGGTAAGGAGGTATGACGCACCCCCGTGCGACAGCATCACACTGAGCGGTTTTTCAGTCGCATGGGAGCGTGACAAGCGAGCTAGGAAGGCAAGCCTATGCCCATGGCCAATCCCAGTCTCAGACTTGATCAAGCAGGCCTACCTCAATCCACTGTTGAGTTTGTATGGTTCCCGGAAGACCAGGCACCGATGCGCTCCGTTATCATCTACCCAAGCTCGGAACATACCACCGCAGTTGAAGTCGGCAACAATGTGACCGCGGCCATTCACAAGCTCAATGCCGATAATGCCGCCTTGACCCTCTCCGCTCTTTTGCCATCGATCCTCGGCCGCCTTTTGCAGCTCGCCATTTGGCCCGGCCATCCAGGTGACGGCATCTTGCAGAGAGCGAGGAGAAGTACCAAAAGCTGTTGAGAAGCGGGTCAAGGCCGCCGCTGTGCGTACTGCAGCAATCCGGAGGAAGGTGTCCCCGTGTCCGGTACCGGACATGCCGACAGCCTGCACAGGCACGACAGGGCTGGCATCAACGCAAGGAGAGAGCCCAGAGTAGCCGCGGAAACTGGCAATACGACTCAGCGCTGCGTCGACTAGGATGCGCAGCCTGGACAGTACGTCTATGCCTTGGTGCGAGGGAGACTGATGGTGGTTCAGCGGTGTCCAATGCTCTGCCCAGAAGCCTGCTCCAAATGTAGGGGTATCGCCAATGCGTCCATCCAGCTTGTTTGTGACTCCACCTGTAGAGGTTGCGACAGCAATTACACCCTGTGAATCCAAGGCTACACATCCAACAGTGCCCTGTGGTAGATACTGCTGCGAACTCCATGTTGGATCAAATTCTCCGAGTCCTCCGATGTGTTCGTCCCATCTCTTCTGCGTGAAGTAATAGCTTGGATCGCACAGATCAAGGCCATAGTCAGCCGCCAATTTCTCGGCTTCCGGCCCGCTGAGATGGACATGTGACTGAGCACCGCCATTATCGACGCCTTCGCCACGGCGTAAGATCTCAGATGCGAGCAGAATTGGATGTTTAACGTGTCGGATGAGCGAGACAGCGGCCCCTCGCTTATGCCTCCCGTCGCTGACCATGACGCTGGCTTCTAGCTCGTTCCGGCCACTTCGTGTGAAGACCGCGCCCTTGGCAGCATTAAACAGCGGGTTGGATTCAAGCGCAGAAACGGCATACACGGCGGTAGTCTGTGCGTCGACAGATTCGTCAAGCAGCATCCGGTTGCATGTGCGCAGCAAGTCCAGTAGGAATGAGCGATACTGCTGCCAATCATCGGGGTGGAGATTTTGTGGAGTAATGTTGCCGGCCCCCCCGTGAATGATCAGCCTGGGCCTGACCCTCTGCTTCTCCAGGGGAGATGGCATCGTCAACTGGGATGTCGTGCGGCTTGCGTGATCGTGCACTGAGGCCCCTTAGGTCTTCGGTGAAAGGCGACGGGGGCTAATCTGCCTTCTTACCGCGCCTTTTGAGCTCTTTTCTTTCTTCACTTTGTGAGTGAGTCCGGAGGATTTCAAATCGTCACAATGACCAGGACCACTTCTGCCGCAGCAATGAAGGTGCTCAAAGGGGAAGGCGCCAATCGTGGTGAGAAGATGAGGTGGTCGAGTTGCGGCCTCCGGTGTTCCGAGAGCGTCTTCACTTCTCACTACCCCGTACACGTCATTGCCCTCAACCACACGTCGTTGCGGGCCCGCGATCCTCCTCTCCAAATGTCGCGCGACCACCACGAATCTCTGCCAGAGCGACGGCGTACGCTTGACAATGAGAACCCCTTGAGCCCTGTCCGTCCCTCATCAGGCCTCGAATCGCCACAGTTGATTCACCGCTGGGACTGTGACCGGTCATGCCTTGCACTTGCTGTAGCGGGCGGCTTCGTCTTCGCTGGAACACAGGGAGGTGATATCCAGGTCAGTCTTCATGCCACTCAAAGCCATATAATAAATCATGAGAACCTGACACATAACTCCATAGATATTCAACCTGAAGACGTTCGAGCGTGTGCGCACCTTGCATGGACATTCGGGCTCAGTCCTAGGCTTCTGTCTTGATAAGGACTCCCGTCTTCTCTTCTCGAGTGGAAGCGACCGCATCACAAACATATGGGATACCAGGACTTTCGAACATGTTGCGTCTGTGTATTCGCTGTATGATGTTGGCGACATCTATACAGTATCCTTCTCGAGCAAATCCAAGACCCTATATCTTGGCTCTCAGAATACTTCAATACAGGTGAGTCACCTTGAGCTCATGTTTACACACCCGACTGACTCATGTTGTAGTGGTGCCCGATAGCCAATATCGACGAGCGTCGGCCTGTGAATCCTAGGTCGCACCCGTCACAGCGTCAAGACCGATTCTTTGACTCGACCGGTCCTGGTGGAATACGTACACCTCGACCAGAGCCAGACAATGCATTAGACACTCGTAGTGGGCAGCTAATCGAAATCGACAAGACCTCCATTCATCAGTTCGCACACTACGGATACGTCTATTGCACACTTCTTACAACGGGGGCCTCGCTTGGACAGCTTCCAGAAGACGAATATCTGATATCTGGCGGTGGTGACGGCGTGATCAACATCTGGTCCCTAGACAAGAATACGGGTGCCATCAAAGCCCCCAAGAAGCTCCAAGACCGGGCGGAGGAAGGCAACGCGATCTTATCGTTTGCGCTCGATTCTGGCTTCCTCTACGCAGGACGTTCTAGCGGACAGGTCAATGTCTGGGACTTGGAGACCCGGCAGCTCATTAGACGCCTCGAGGCGCATCATGATGAGATTCTCGCCGTCTCCGTTGGCCGCAGTCTCGTTTTGGCTGGTGCTTTGGATGGCCAGGTTGTCGTAAGTGACATTGTGTCCTAAATGCAACCAGTGCTAACTGCCTGCCGCAGAAGTTCAATCGTCGCTACGAGAACATCAATACTTGGCCTGCTCACAAGGGCCGTATTTTGTCATCCATATTCGCCAATGTTGATGGCAAGACACTTTATTTCACTGGTAGCAATGACGATACTGTAGCCATCTGGAATATTGCGGACTGCGCCGCTGGCCCCGACAAATCCGCACTCACATCCCAAGGTAGATTCCCTCCAGTCTCATTCCCTCCGGCGGTAGCTGACTCGAGCAATAGAAGAGCTCTTTGACACCCTGAGGTCATTCGTCTCATACAGAACTGTGTCTTCGGAGCCAAATCACCGCGAGGACTGCCGCAGGGGCGCCTCCTTCATTCGAGGTCTGCTGAAGAAGCTTGGAGCCTCCACTGCAATGCTCACAATCGACGCCAGTTATAATCCTGTGGTATTTGCTAGATTCTCTAGCAAGGATAAGGCTGCTGATGGCAAGACGGTTCTGTTCTACGGACACTATGATGTAGTGCCTGCACCAAATCGGCAGAAGAAATGGAACCATGACCCGTTCACCCTTGTTGGACAAGATGGCTATCTTTATGGACGAGGCGTCTCAGACAACAAGGGTCCCATCACCGCAGCTGTCTACGCCGCGGCCGAGCTTTCTGCCTCGAATGCACTTAAAGGCGACATAATCTTCCTTCTTGAAGGCGAGGAGGAATGTGGATCACGCGGTTTCCAAGAAGCAATTCGTGCTCACAAGGATCTGATCGGACCTGTCGATTGGATCTGTCTGGCTAATAGCTACTGGCTTGACGACGAGGTCCCATGCTTGACCTACGGTCTTCGGGGTGTAATTCACGCCACCATTCAAGTGAAAAGCACTGAGCCCGACCTCCATTCTGGTGTTGACGGGTCTCACTTACTGGACGAACCGCTGAAAGATCTGATTGCGGTTGTCTCCCAGCTCAATGGTCCCGGAAATCGGGTCAACATCCCTGGTTTCTATGACCGCATCCTACCATTAAGCAATGACGAGAAACGATTATACGATGACATTGCCAGTACCCTGCTAGATCGCAGCCCAGAGCTCGGTACACATGCGTCGATCACAGCCTCTCTGATGGCCCGCTGGAGAGATGCTTCTCTGACAGTTCACGGGTTTCGGACATCTGGCTCAGAGAAGGGCACTATTATCCCGTCACAAGCATCGACTTCGCTTTCCATGAGAATTGTCCCCAATCAGGACGTCGAAGAGATCGGCAAGTCACTCAAGGTTCAAATCCAAAAACTATACGCCAAGCTAGGATCGAAAAACGAGCTGACGGTGACTATCAACCACAAAGCTGAGCCATGGCTTGGTGATTTCCAGAACGAAATGTTCAAGTGTTTCGAGCGGGCTGTCACCGATGTCTGGAGTCAGCATCGGGCTCAGCCTCGTAGACCATCTACGGCGAAAAGTCCTCCAAGCTCAGCAAATGGCTTGAAACAGCTCTTGCCCGCGACCTCATCGACTCTTGCTTCAGCAACCTCACCCATACGATCCGAATCACTGGAGAAGCTGCCGTCCATCACATCGCTGCAGAGGCTCCCTTCACCCTTGGATGGTGTCGCTGACGCCGAGGGTGCCGTGAGCGAAGCCAGTCCGCAGCCTCGGAAGCCCTTATACATTCGCGAGGGTGGCTCTATTCCTGCCATACGCTTCTTGGAAAAAGAGTTCGATGCACCTGCTGCACATCTGCCGTGTGGCCAAGCTAGCGACAATGCGCATTTGGACAACGAACGACTTCGTGTCATCAACCTGCTGAATAGTCGCGAAATCTTCCGCCGGGTCTTCAGCGAGCTTCCTAGATTATAGATGGCGTCGGAGGGTTTCTCTTATTTGCATCGATATTCCTGGGCAAAAGTCAGGGCGTTTCGGGAGGACTAAAAGCGACGAGTGGCGGACCATGTGCTCAGCCCTCATGGGCCAGACGCCGCCCCTGTCCCCGCCTACCGGCTCGGGGCTTCCGTCGGGCGTTAGTCCAGACCACTCCAAAGCACCAATACTATTTGCTCATCTCAGCCTTTTCGCTTCCAGTTACTGATTCAAGTCCCGTCTTACTTGCAACAGGTTGTCTTTTATTGTCTGCTTTGTCTGCTGTCGCCAGGAGATCCAGCTCTTCCTCAGCTGAGGCGAGTGGCTGAAGCCTGGACTGCGCCCGTCCAGCGCGGGCACGACTCCCCAAGGCTATGCTTAAGATCTGTCTGTCGTTCGTATATATGAGTCTGAGAGACTTGCGCTTTAAATTATTTCTCAATCATCTTCAGGTCCGAGCCGAGAACAGCGCGAAATGTCTTCAACTCTCGACACAGATATCTTGCAAGCAAACCCTATCCAGCTGCATCCTGAGAACAACACTTACCTGGACCAATTTGCATCCCTTGTGGCCTTTGAGGCGCTCTTCAACAGACTAGTTGGACTTGACTTCGATAAGCTATCCAAAGATCACGTCGATTCTAAGAGACGCGACAAGCAGAATTTGCCGCTGCCAGCTAAAAGGGAGCAACCATTAGCCAATCCGGATCAGCTCAAAGTCTGCATCGTCGGCGCAGGTATCTCTGGGCTCTGGACCGCAACTATTTTGAAACATCTGGGCATTCAGTATGAGGTCTTCGAAGCCAGCGAGCGTGTTGGCGGGCGTATCTTGACCCACTATTTCACGGAAAAGAAGCTGGCGAAGGAGACTCATGACTATTATGACATTGGTCAGACTTATTATCTCAAAATCGTATTGACTGCGACTGACTCCATCCGATATAGGTGCCATGCGATTCCCAGATACGAAGCTTATGGAAAACACTTTCAAGCTGTTCCGACGTCTCAAGTTCAAGGAGGGCACTGATCTGCTCCCCTACTTGATGGAAAGCGAGACTCAACAGCCCTTTCGTTACAACGATATCACAACATATCGGAAGAATTCTAAACAGGCAGCCAAGCTGGATGGCGCTGCTGCTAACCCTTTGAAACGCAAGGCAGAGACACTCTTGGAGGAGGACCCGCACCGTGTTTCGATCAAGAACGGCGGCTGCGTGCCAAATGAGTCCGTTGCTAACGCTCAAGCGATCATGAACGATGCCTATGATTACTACCGGGCAAGAATAAAGCGTGACCCTGTCCAGGGTTTCAAGTATCTGTTGAAGCATGATAAGTTTTCTCTTCGCGATTACCTGGCGTTCGTCGAGGATTATGACCGTGCAACTATCGAGTGAGTCAAATCGTCTGGGCGAAACGAGTATTGGCTCGCTAATGACAATTCCAGCTGGCTCGAGACACTCAACAGCGCAACAGGCTGGTTTGACATGGCCTTCACCGGCAACGTTCTGGAAGAACTGGCTTTTGACTATGGCCACAATGAGAACGCGACTACGACCAACGATCCAGAGGCTGCCAACAAAGACAAGGAGGTGAAGTGGTGGTGTGTCAACGGCGGCACAGAACAAGTCATCGATGCCATGCTGAACCAAGGTCTGGTTGATACTGACCGCATCCACCTTCATCACCAAGTCAAGGCCATGTCTCAAGATCCTACGACTAAGCAGATTTCTGTCACCTACACAAATTCCTCGACTGCGCCAGGTAAACCGCAGACTAAGGTGTATGACGCAGTGATCAACACTACTACCCTTGGAGCGCTTCAGCGCATGGACTTATCAGCGCTCAATCTGCCCTACGCATACAAACAAGCTATCCGGTCCCTGCGCTACGACACCTCGACGAAAGTGGGCATGAAGTTCAAGGAGCCTTGGTGGATCACTGATCCCAAGATCGCCATCCGCGGCGGTCTCGGCAAGACAGACATGCCGCTTCGCGTCTGCGTCTACCCTTCGTACAACGTCGATGATCCCGTCACACAAGAGGCCGTGCTTCTCTGCTCATACTCATGGGGTCAAGACTCAGAGAGACTCGGCTGCATGGTGCGCGACGCATCGCCCGACCATGAAGGCATGCTCAAGGATTTGATGCTTGACAATCTCGCGCGTCTACATACAACAAACGACAAGGATTATCGAGATCTCCTGCAGAGAATCACCAGTCTATACCTTACACACCATGCGTACGACTGGTCGAATAATCCTCACTCTGCAGGTGCATTTGCCCTGTTTGCGCCTGGTCAGTTTCAGGAGTTGTACGGGACTCTTGTGCACCCGACATGCGACTCGCGCTTCCACGTTGCTGGCGAGGCGGTGAGTGCCAACCATGCCTGGATCGCTGGATCGCTGGACTCGGCTATGCGCGCAGTCTGGAATGTGCTGGAGCGCTTCGGCCTAGACGAGAAGAAGAAGGCTATGCACGCAGAATTCGGGGACAGTGTGGAGATTGACTATCAGCGCGCTCACCTGAGCGTTGCGGCAGGCATGACGCCCATCGAAAAGGAGGATACTAACGGAATTGCAAAGTAAAGTGAAGCGTTCGCATAACCACCCTAATCTACAATTTGAACCTATCACCACGCATTAACATTTACAAGCGCGCGTCCCTTTCCGCAGGGACCGAATTGCCGCCTACATCCCATGACCGAACCTCTACGCCATCCCATCCCAATGCAAAGACTAAAATCAAAATCAAGGACAAGTGGTGAAGGCCAACCCTCTCGTCAGCCTTACTCAGCATCCTCATCCCAAAACACCAGCGTCCTAACCTCAATACTCTCCCTCGCCTCATCCCCCTCATGCGCAGGGTTAACAAAAGCACTATGCGGAATACGCCTCGCGCGCCCATCAGTCTTGGAATCATAGCACTTGATAAGCGTAACCTCATCCACATCCTGCCCATATAAATAGTACCATTTCTGCCCCTCACTATACCGCACACTCAGCGTCTCGCCCCGTCGATCAGGATATATCAATCCAATCGGCACAAGATCCGCCTCAGGTACACTCCGCGCATCCGCGAACCCCAGCGGATCCTTGAGAATCTTCTTAATAGGCCGCCACACATTGATGATGGCATGCCGGCGCTTGAGCAGTTCCTCACCCTCCGGTCCAGGAAAATGGTGCGTCACGCGGTTGCGCGCAGCAGGATATGATTGATCCACATGCACACTTTGAACCGGTCCGCGCAGCAGAGGCGCACTCTCCTCACTGTCGGATGTAACTGGTGCAGGGCGCCGAATAGTATGGTCGAAGATGTGCACTTTTGTCGCGCCGGTGACGTCGCGGAGAAGTTGGTCTACCTCGGGATAGTACACGCTCTTTATATGTTCGTCGTTGACGAAGCCTGCGCGCGATTCCTCCGATGCACGCTGTACGAATTGGAAGCCCTGTACGTCGAGGGTGTACTGTGCTTCTGCGCCGCGCGCGTCGTGCACTGTTACGGGGCGCACGTCGTAGGGGCGCACGAACGTCTCTGGTTTGCCTACGTACACTGGCTTAGGCGGCTCTCCGGTTTCCAGGTAGAAATTCAGCGTAGTCTTGACGTTGCGCGGCTCGACTATTTTGGCATTGACGTTGCTCCCGGTTGTGGTGAGGGTGGAAAAGGGCGCGGGCGTAGTAGTCTCGGTGGCGGTGGTGGACGACATTTCTTTTGGTATTTACCAGTCCGTTGAAGCTCAGTAGTCAATGATACATATATTCTCTTGACGTCTACGAGAGTACCTAGTATTTGTACAGAGCGCAAAGCAGTTGCTTTGTCAGGCGTATAGCACGCAATGTCACGTCATGGTCTACCATTCGCTTTCAATTGGAGGCCAGGGCGCGAACCATGTGATGTCGATAACGCCCTGCTTGGTAAGAAGGGAGCTCGGTAATCAGTGATCCGACTGCCATTCAAGGATGCGTATAGCCATGGATTATCAGTTAGCTCGCTGACAATTGCTTATGCTCTACGGGGCGAGACTGGCCATCCGCTTCCGAGTTAGTGAGGGAGATGATCAGGGATTTTTCCGTTTAAGCGGGCTATGCCTCTTCGGCGTCCTATTTCTGTATAATATGATAACCTTTTGGCGGCTTGACGAATGCGTAGATGACTGACGCCCATTCTAGCGCCAGGTTGCTGAAGCTGGCGAGGGGAAGCAAGCTCAGGTGGATAATGGTTCGACTTGGGCTGAGCTGGGCATCGACATCCTACACGCTCATTAGTCTAGATCTGCCTGGAAACTACAAAGAGGGATACCGACTTGAATGAGCAGGCCAAGGAATAATGCAGCTCGGTCGACTGAAGTGATCGTCACCATAATTGCCAGCGCCCAGGGAGGTAGCTTCAGCGGATAGTCCGCAAAGGACAGCACAGTGCTATCTCTGTTAGATCAAAGTAGCCCCGACCAAGCAGCAAGACTTACAGTACTACGGGTGTCATTGCTGAAACCATCATGTGTACGCAGTTTGCTTTACCCCAAAAGCCAGCGCATCGCCAGAGTCCGTGAACCCATCTCCTTCTCTGTTTGAGGAAGTCAAGGACAGATTGCGGCGACTGCTCGCGCGCAATGCTTCTGATCCATCCTCCACGGAATCCGCTTTGGTGAGCCTATCAAGTGGTGTCAGCAAAGCAACAATGCGATCAGAACAACAGGTATCATACTGCAAAAGCAAACCAGGAGTCTTCGGCAATGTTGTCCGTGTTCCAGCCAACAGAGTTTTCCAGCTTACCGCTGGTCAGAAGGAAGGACCCATGAGCGCCTGCAATTGGGTATTGCAGATACTGGAAAGCGAGGTAATACTTCCCGAACACATCGTCTTTGATGCGCACAGTATCTGCAAAAGTGAGAAGAGGAAAACTCCAATAGTAGGGTGGGGAATTGTAGAAGATCATTCCCTGCCGAGGTTTGGTTATGCGTGTGCGTTCAGCTTGTGAGCGGGGCGTCTCTGGACTCACCTGCCCATAGTCGCGGCCAACGTTATGCTGGATGAAAGCAATGCATTCAGTCACAGCATGTGCATCAACGATGCTCTGCGATTTTAATCAGTAAGCTCAGATAGTATTTGAGACCTCAAACTCACCTCTTCGTCGAGATGAAGCACCCAATCATCTTCTTGTAGGCGTGCATCCAGCCTGAACCACTCCAGAGCCCGAGCCTTGTACAAAGCTCTGCTGGGCGAGAAGGACTTTGGAGTGGCTCGAACAGGTATACCAATAGCATCGAGCGCTTTATCATATCCCTCATCCGTCAAGAGAACAATCTGGACACGGGAGTCGACATAGGTAAGATGTCGCATGGCTGCCCAGCCTCGCGCAGATGCCTAGGGGCTCGTATGAGACTCGTACAGGCGATCCGCCATTCAGATACAACTCACCTCGGCATTGGTCCCTCGCGTGACGAGGCATATGATCAGACGCGAAAAGTCTCGGGAATACTTTTCAACGCTCGGGCCTTGCGTGGACGTTGGTGCAAATGGAAGACAGGATACTAGTACAAGAAGAGATGGTACATATACTTTGAGCATGGTCAGAAGACGCTGCGGCAGGGAAGAAAGCCGCTTATTACCGATCAAGAGGAGGCAACCCCAGGTCCAGCCGCGGTCGCTGGTGAGTGGCAGTGCTGTGCCACTCAAGATGTACCAGCAGACCTGGTAGGACATGAACCCGGCGAGAAATACGAGAAAGAGGACATTGCGCCAGGCCAAGAGGCGCAGTGTCGAGGAAGTTTGCGTTTCTTCAGGCTTCAAAGCCAAGGAAATGGCCGCCATTCCTCAAAGAAAACGGTCGTCGAGAGATCTAGGGCCGTCTGGGCTAAGCGTTAGTCCGGCTATGCAAAGCTCAGAGACTGTAAAGACTGTCGTGCCAGAAACCAAAAGCCATGAAAGAAATGCAAAAGAAAAGCCAGCTTCGCGGATATCGAGGTCAGTTCATATATCACCAGCCCGCTTCCTGCACTGGCAGCGGCCCAAAATAAGGCCGCAACTTTGTTCGAAAGCTGCGGTCGTGAAGGCCGATGGCGGCTCAGACACATACCCATATCGCCCAATCAACAGGATATGGATTCGGCATAACGACGTCAGAGCGCCTGTGCCATATGTACAGTCGCACGCGGATCAGGGCAAACAGCCAATAGCGAGCCGCTCCGTGAGCCTGAAAGATCTCTGCTGTGAGACTCCGGACTCCTTCACCCGACCTGGGAGATTTGAACGTATACAAACAATGACCTCATGTCTTGTCAAGGAATGCTGCCAATTTTGCCTTGCAGAGCAGCCAAAGGGATAGGCGGTGAGCTTTGACCTCTGTATTAATCTATCCTGTTTAGCGAACAGAAATCGGCGGCTGCAGCAGCTCGAGCAGGTCCCGTCGATAGCGCCAGTCAGCTCAAGCCAAGCTTTGTCAGACGTCGCTGGAGAACGTGTTGAATCTGCTCCATACTTCTCTCCTTTAACTCGCCTCTGACGAGTTGGTACAGTACCCGACGCGGCTCCACAGCGCCCTGCACATTGCCTCGCTGATTGTCAGCATCCGCGGGAACCGCTTGCCTGCCTTCGATCACGCGACTCATGAGGGAGCGATCGTGGGTAATGAGCAGAACAGCGCCGTCATATTCCTGCAGAGCCTCTCCCAGTGCATCTACTGTGAGGTAATCGAGATGCGTTGATGGCTCATCCAGCACAAGGAGGTTGGGATGCGTCCACAGTATGCGTGTGAGTGCTAAGCGTACCTAACATGGAATTAGCAGTTCTTGCATCGTGCAAAATGCGCCACAACGCCCACTTACCAGTTGTCCTCCAGAAAGGCTGCATACGGGCGAAGATACCTTATACCCGGCAAGCCCGAAAGACCCAAGGAGACCACGCACATCCTGCTCGTTCATCGCGTCTCCAGCCTCCTTCATAACCAATTCCAGCGCGGTAAGGCTCGCATTCTCCCTTCCAAGCCTTTCGAGGTCCTCCACTGCGTGCTGCGAGTAGTATCCGAGCTTCAGCCGCGGATGACGGGATACAAGGCCCTGCGTAGGTCGCAGCTCATCGATGATGATGCGAATGAGAGTAGTCTTACCGGATCCGTTCATCCCCATCACTCCGACACGGTCGCCGGCATGTATGCTCATGTTGACATTGTCCAAAATAGTAGGACCTTTTTGCGAATATTTCTGAAGGATGCGCTCAAGTGAGCATAGGGGTCCGGGATTCTTGGGATCCGAAGATACAGGGAATTGCATGGGGCTGCCTTGTTCGAAGGTCGGTATCTCAATCGCAGCTAATTTGGTTTCCTTGTGACACCTTAGCGACGCGTTCACCCTACTCCTGTAAACTAAACCTACCAACCGGCCAACACGGTCACGATTCAACTTGAACCGTTGCCCATTTGCGCCCACCATCATTCCGGTGCGATCCTCCAGTTTCTTTTGACGTGACTTGGCCATCTTGAGCTTATTGTCGTCACCAGTATCCTTTCCCAGCCTGATATTCGCAGCGATCGTTTTCTTGATCCGGTCAGCCTCTTTGTCCTGCGTTTCCTGCATGCGCGTGAGATAGGTGATCTTTGACCTCAGATCCTCCTCATATTCTGTCAGGTTGCCGTTGAAGTAAGTCAACGATTGATCTCTGAGAATGATAACGTTGTCACAGAGAGTGTCAACAAAGTCTCTATCGTGCGAGACTAGGATCACAGTTTTCTTGCCTTTGACTTCCTCTTCGAGATAACGCTGCAGCCACATAATGCCGAACAGATCTAAAAAGTTTGTCGGCTCATCAAGGACGAGAAGATGAGATTGCTGGAGAAGCGCTGCGGTTAGAAGCGTACGCATCTTCCATCCTCCAGAAAGCTTGCTGAATGGAGTTTCCATGAGTTTTTGGTCGAAGCCAAGACCTGCTAATATGTGATCTCTTTCTTTACGCGAGTCATCTGTATCGATCTGACCTAATCAGTGACGATCTAAGCCCAAGATTCTCCACATACCATTGACAGGTCCATTTGGAGCTGCGACAGGAGCTCTGCTGCCATGCTTGCTTCCTCGGCTAGAGCAATGTCGCTTTCCGCATCTTCGTCTACTTGACAGCTGCATAGAACACCATCAGATCATGCCAAAAAATCGTAGCTGACCATGGCCGACTCACTGTTCCTCTGCCTGCTTGACTCTCGCTTCAAATTCGACCAATTCTGTGCGGGCTTTAGCTCCACGACTTCCACTCCTTAGCAGTGCTTCATTGCGCGCGTGTTCGAGCTCCTTTGTGGCCCTGTCAAGTCGAAGTCGTCGATAGTGGGCAACCTGTTCACTGGAATCGATGGTCGCGTCAGGTTGTTTGTCGCCAGTGAGCACTATAAAGAATTGTCAGTGGTACTTCTGATATGCCGATGAAATCAGATTACCCCTAATCTCATGCTTGAGAAGTTGTCTATACGGATCAGTCTCCAGCACGTATTCCAGAACGGATAGATTCTCGAAGGAGGTATCAGTTTCAGTCTCGGACAACGCATTTCCGGCCGAGGCTTTCTGCTGCAGCACTGCGACCCTGACATTGCGTGGCATTCCGGGTATCATGCCATCACCAAGAGCCTTCAGCAGAGCTTGAGTAAATTTTTGTTAGCTAGCGTCAGGTGAAGCTGTGTCGCAGGCAGAATTCAGTTCCTTACTGGACTTGCCCGAACCATTGATGCCTATCAGGCCATAACACGTGGCCGGCTTCAAATCAAGATTGGCATCTTTCAGGATTTCTTGCTCGATACTTTTTGTCTTCAATTTCCTTCTGCTGCCTATTGTGGCGGGGTCGGGAGTGGCTTCTGCCACAATGGAGAGATTGATACCAGGAACGTGTATCTTGAAGGAAGTCAGTCAACTCCAAGATCACCCAGTACGAGATGCCTCACATCAGCAGCTACATCGTGCTCGACAATATGGAAGCGAGTCTGCTGCGAGGTCGCGACAATGCGTGCAGATTGTAACATGTTCACGGAATGGAATGCAGAGCGAGCTTCATTCTAGGCAAGACTGCGTAGCCTCCAACTTAAGACCAGGTACGGCGTGACGATCGGCCACATACTTGAAAGCTTGGTTCTCGCTTATTCACTTGGCATTTCCAGCGCAGCAGAGGACCAAGTGATGTGAGTCACCATATTGTGGATGCAGAAGAGCCTGCCGGGTACAGCGGAACGTTGCAGAGCTCTGACTGGACTGAGGTGGCACTGCCGGAGCAAGCGTTGTTTGGAGGCTCGTGTAGTGTCTGCGCTTGTGCGTGACTCAAAGTGTCTCGGTCGGTACTTGATGATGACTGTGCAGGGAGGACTGTATGCGACTGCTGGTGGGAGTCATCGATGTCGTTGTTGAGGAATGAGCGGCCGCAAGTTTAGCCGCACCCCGAGGCTGACGTCGCAACCTGACCCTCTCCAACCACCTCATGCGCTCACTCAAGATGCCCGTCGTTAGCCGCATCGCTGCGAGACCGATCCACAAAGCTCATGGCTGCGTCAGAGCTGATCCCCAATCCTGACGATTTGGCACAAGACGAGTTCGTCCCTCTGCTTCTTGTATGAATCGGAGAGCGGCCAACGCAGCGGCTTCGAACGTCTTGAGCCAGCCACGCTGGTTTGCTACGGATCAGGTACCTAATAAAGCCAAGTTCTCGATGTGTCCTCCAAGTCGCATAGCGACGACATAAGAGACATACGGCGCAGAGGGCCAACCATCAGCAACACTTGATTCATGTCCTTCTTGCTACTGAAGCGCGTCGTCCGGATCAGTGCCACCGCAAGGAGCATGTTTACTAGGTACATACTGTAGCGCACTTCTCACTCACAGCATTCTCCACAAGACTCATCACGTGCAATGTCATGCGTTTGACGTTTGTCGTGGCCGCTACTAAGCGCATTTGACTCACGGGAGAAGACGCAAGTCACATCATGGCATTACATCTTCGAAACGGTCTGTGATGGCTTAATGCCTCCTGGTCAAAGCGACGGTAAGACTGTCCGATGGGTCGCTACGGATTACGACTTTTCGTGTTTGGCGACGCGCAAGCGTGTCTGGGCGTTGTACGATGGCCAGCTTCTTCTGCAAAGCAGCGAGACAAGACTCGTTTGTTCCGTCAAACCTCTTCCTTTTGGCCCAAAGAGTTGACAAACTCAGTATTCCATCACTTCAGTAGACAATCTCGAATGTGCAGATATCGGGTACACCACTTCGTTGATCCTAGATGCAATCACATGTCTCTGCCCTTGCTGATTGAGCCATGCAGACGACACAAGTGCAATCGCAAGCAGTGCGATACGAGGTCAGTTCATGGAAGGCGCTGTGATGCTTGTCGAGATTGGTATTTCGCGTTTCGAAAGCGCTGGGAAACCTCAGATGACTACGTCAACGATGTCTACATGCGCTGGTGCTGGGATGAGGAGTACGAGCTCGAACATGTCGACCAAGTTTGGACTAAGGCTACCGAGGAGGGGATTACAGAAGCAACAAGGGATGCAAGTGCGGAGACAAAAGAGGCTTCATCCCGCGCACTGTCGAGCCGCCGAATTGCTCCACGCCTACAATCCGTAGACTTCAGCCAAGATAATTTGTTCTGGGATGCCAACAAGACAAGGAATGGCGGTGGCTTCCAGTACACAGTTGGCCCGGCAGATCCGCAGGTCATCACAAACACACCGTACAATACTCAGACGGCGCTCCTAGAGCCACACATAAATGGCTTCGACACTCAGAGTTTGGGCGATCTTCAAATGTCCCTCGCGGAGTTCGACCAGGAGTTGATGCTCAATCCAAGCTTTGTATTTTTATCCGGAGCTATGGCAGACGTCTAGAAAGGGGACACGATAGCTAGCACAATGAGCCCAGACTCCAGTACCTGAAGGTCTCCACTCAGGAAATGCACGACCATAACCTGCATCCTTTGCGTCGAGTGTTTCACAGAATCTTCCAGAGCTCAATTGAAGCGATGGACCACCAGAATACTTGAGTTCCTCAAGTGCAATGTCAAATCGCAGGAGTGTCACTGATACCTACAGCGCGGGCACGCTCGTTGGCGAAACGAAAGAGCGTGTGAGGAGAACAGCTGAAGGCAGGCGTGTCAGGGGAAGAGGTGAGGCTTGGCTGACGCAGACAGGTCACATGATGCCGGAGGAGCCTCACTAGCCTCAAACAGACTAGCGGCTCTTGAGTCTCGTGTGCACCTTACCTTTGAGCTTTGCACGCAACCAACCCTTTCATCTTCACCCAATCCTCCTCGCTTGCACTCAGTCGCAATCATGTCTCGTCCAGGCACGACCCTCTACGTCCGCGGCTTCGGCCAAGGAACCCGCGCCTTCGATCTAGCCCGCGAATTCGAACGGTACGTCCATCAGCATCGCCGCTGAGCCCATTCTCGCTCGACGACACTTTACCTCGTCTCCCACGCTGCCATCATCGACCCGCCTCGTTCGTCGACTCTCGTCCATCGAGCGCCATCCCTTGCCTTCGTCGTTACCTTCCTCAGCCCTCTCCGTCTCGACCTTCGATCGACCCTTCCTCCTCGTCCCCAAACTATCTTTAATCCTCCCCTCAAATCGTGATCGCTCAACCACACTATGCACTGGTTGTCCGTGCCTTGTATGCAGCAGCCCTCTATATTAGTCTTATTCTCGAGGGAACCTATCATACGGCAAGGACGCAGAACGCTGACAAGGATGCTTAGATACGGCCGCCTTGTCCGTTGTGACATTCCCGCTCCTCGCAGCGCATCCAGCCGTCTGTAAGTTTATACCCTACATCTGCAATCTTTCTGAAAGACTGTGCAGCTAATGCCATGCAGCTTTGCTTTTGTGGAATACGAGAGTCGCCGTGATGCCGACGACGCGTATCATGAGATGCACAAGAAACGTATTGGACATGATGATATTCTAGAAGTTGAGGTATGCCTCATACCTGAGCTTATCATACCAAATCCCGTCGGCTGACAATCATTTCTAGTGGGCGAAGAATACACCCTCATCATCTTGGCGACTTGATCCTCGCGACCGCGGTGGACGTTCTGGTGGCTACGATCGCAGGGAGAGAGGCGACCGTGGTGATCGCGGTGATCGTGGCAGCTACCGTGATCATTCCCCTCGACGATCTCGCTCTCCGCCACGCTATCGCAACCGCTCCCCTCGTGGACGTGACGACCGTGATCGCGACTATGATCGCCGAGACCGTGACTATGATCGTCGTGACCGAGACCGCCGAGACGGCCGCGATGATCGCGACGACCGCGACGACCGTGCCCGCAGTCGCACTCCGGATGACCGTGATCGAGAGATGAAAGATGTTCGTGAGCGTGGCCGTACCCCTGAAGATGATCGTGAGGACGATCGTGTTCCAGCTGAGAATGGCGATGGTCATCGAGAGAGTATGTTACAACATTGGCTAGCAGACATTACCTCGCATCTTTCGAGCACTCACTTACAATTTGCAGGTCCACCACCACGTGCTACAGAGGAGGATCTTGACACAGCAGAGTAAAGACTTCGGCATGAGATTCATGGACCAAGCTCAGCATTCGCTTGATGCGGCTGTCCACCTCGCAAACAATCGACGGCCTTTGTTGAACAGGAAGGGCAAGACACCAAATGCGGTTATTGAATGGAGATGCCAAAAGTGCGCACGAAGACATGCGACGATAATGAGGCCAAAAGTCTGCTCTTACGATGGAGCGACTGCATTCGTGCAGTCAGGTTGGAGTCTGGCTTGTGCATGGCTGAGACTCGAAAAACTTGCACTTACATCAGCCCAGACGGGGATGATGATCTGAATTTGCCAACGCACTTCAATGTTTGCGCTACATTTCCATTTATTGTGATTGGATGCATGCCTAGACTCGTGTGACTCTCTTACAGGGAGCAGCTGCTATGTATGTGTCTATGTTTTTAAGCGAGCATTCTATCTCTCTATCGAGTCAGATGCGTTCCGCTAGCCATGGCGACAAGATCTACCGTGCCACTACTTGCCGACATTGGTAAACCTCAAGTAAGGCCTCACCTCCCGGACGTCGCCGAACTTTTTCTTTGCGTCCTCAGTTTTGACCGTGGGAGGAACGATTACATCGTCACCAACCTGCCAGTCAATTGGCGTGGTCACGCCCTTCTTGTCGCCAGTCTGCAGGCTGTCGATG
Organism: Taxillus chinensis; assembly: GCA_023512835.1. NCBI lineage: Eukaryota > Viridiplantae > Streptophyta > Magnoliopsida > Santalales > Loranthaceae > Taxillus > Taxillus chinensis. The sequence goes on along the minus strand of JAKCVP010000425.1, from coordinate 46,652 downwards.
ACTCGCAGCACCTCGCTAGTGTTGCGCCCGGTGCTAGCAGGGTACAACATGGTCAGCCTGATCTTTTTGGCAGGATCAATAATGAAGACCGCTCTGATGGTAAATGCAATGCCCTTTTGGTCAATGTTGGTGGTATCCTGCGCATCCAGCATATCATACAACCAGGCAACTTCCCGCTTCGGATCAGCAATGATGGGAAACTGAAGCTGCGTCTTGCCAATGTCATTGATGTCTTCAATCCACTTTTCATGGCTACCGAGGTCATTTGCAGATAGCCCGATCATCTTGACGCCGCGCTTCTCGAACTCATCTTTGAGCTTTGCGAATGCGCCGAGTTCAGTGGTGCAGACGGGTGTGAAGTCTGCGGGGTGCGAGAAGAGAATGCCCCAGCTGTTGCCCAGCCATTGGTGGAAATCAATATCTCCGTGAGTAGTCTTGGCTTGGAAGTTTGGTGCGGTGCTGCCGAGACGCAGACGGGGTTGCTCGCCTGCTGGAGCAGCGAAGGCGCGGCGGAACAGAGGGGAGAGGCGGGGCTGGGTGAGCTGCGGGCGCGCAGTGCTGCGGAGGGCGCGGACCGTGAGACGAGGGATTGCAGAAGACATGTTGAGCGAAGGATACGTGCAGAGTAAGTCTATAGTGGAGTCAGAGCCAGCGAGTGAAGCAACGAAGAAAGTAAAGAGGTCGGCACAGATGGAGCTTGAGCTCTCGTGGCTCTTCAGTTCGTGATGTCAGACCACTATGGCGAAGGAACGGAGACTGATTTTCTCCGGGGCTCCGGATCTGCAGGGACTTCAGAGAAATTATTGTTAGCGCAAGGACATTGAACTCATACCGATGGGTATATTGCAAGTGCAATCAAATCAGCATCATGTCCAAAAAGCGTGATGCACCCGAGGGCGGTTCTATAGGACGGCCCAGAAAGTCGACAAAGAGAGCTCGTGTCTACACCGCAGAAGACGCCGAGCTTGCAAAGCTCTACGATAACCTTGCCGACGAGAGTAACGAGAAGCGCCTCGATGCTGCGACAAGTCTGATCGTCAAGGCACGAGAATGGGCTCAAGCTCTGTCAAGTCGATCAGAGTTTCTGCAGACTCACCGCAAAGTCATCATGCGACTCTTCAAAGGCCTGTGCAGCAACCGCAAGGCTGCCCGCATGGGCTTCTTCACCGCGCTCGTCGAACTACTGGCCATTGCTCTTGCCTCGGATCCCGGCTCAAGGAACAGCATCGATCCCTCAGCTCGAGATGAGCTCATAAGCCAGGTTTTGGAGATTTCCAAGGAGACCTCTCAGAAGGAACCAGGGGCCTCAAAGCAGGAAATCCGAGATTATCTGCTAGGCCGCGTCGCAGGACTGAATGCGATTCTTTGCTCTCGAGCCGTGCTGGTGGACAAGGCGACTAATAGGAGTCTAGCGACTATCATTGGCGAGCTATGTAAGCTTGCGAAAGAGAAGGCGTGGTTGGATCAGGAATGTGGTCTCGTGATCCTAGAGCACATTAAGCGTACAGCTGCCAATGACGTTCCATACGATAGCTTCGCTGCTCCGACTCTTGAAGCTCTGATCGAAAATGGTTTTGCAAGAACTCCAGCGGGTATCGCGACCTGGCTAGAAGCAATGAGACTGTTCCCCAGAGCGAAGCTGCCCAAGAACGTCTGGCCTCATCAAGATCCTTTCCACGCCAAAGAGATAGCAGTGACTTTTAAGATCTTGAGGAAGAACGCTGCCGCCGAGGACGATACACCCGGTCAAAATCGTCAGCAGGGCGCACGCCAGCACAAGGCTCACTTTGCATTTGATGCCATTCTGGACCTTCCGAGGCTGCGCGAGGACTCTGTACTCGCAGCCAAGTTCTGGACCGAAGTCTTTGACCTCAACTTCTTCGCACCTTCTGCATCACCAGAGCGGAAAGCTGTCGGTTTTCAGACCTTCGCTGAAGTCATCGCCAAGATCGACAGTGGTATGTTGGACATGATGTTCAGCGAGAATTTCACAAAGTCGCTCATGAACCAGAGCTCGAAGAAAGAACGCATGTTACATAACGCTGCGAAGCGTACACTCGACTCAATTTGCCGGCGCGCGAAGACTGACGGCACCGTCATCTTGAGAGGCCTTCTTGCTGGACATGGCAACATGGCATTTGACAAGATCACTGGCACCAAGACCGTGCAGCAGGTACTGGCGGACACGAGCGAAGAAGAAGCTGAGAAAATCGTCAAGTTCTTCAAAGCACAATCGATGCAGACTTCTGAAGTGGACCACAAAACATCTCGCTCCACCATACATGCCATAGCGGATCACCTTCTGACAATCATCAGAAGTCGAGCAGTCCCTCAAGATGAGGCTGCGCCTCCTACGTGGCTTCAAGAAGCACTACGGATCCTCGCATCATATGCTTACATCGATCAGCCTAGCACTAGCATCGACGAAGCGACAGGAAAGATCTACCATTCGCGTCTAATCTCCGCCCTCACGCATCTGTCCTCAAGAAAGTCTGAAGACAAGTACTGGAGCATGTATCCTTTCCTCCCGATCAAGCCCATACACAAGCACCGCGAAAGTCTTCTTGTCCTCCAACAAGCAGACGAAAAGATCAAAGACCTGATCCTCGCCGCGCTAAAGACATTGAAGTCATGTGAACCAAGGAATGACACGGAAACGTCCACTATCCTCAACCACCTTCTCGCTATTGCACTCTACCAAGCTTTGAGCAGCGACACAGACGGCATAACTCTTCTCTCCGAGATCTCCACGCTTCGTCGAGATATCCTGGCGGAAGAAGGTGATCAAGAAGCCATTGGCGCGATATTAGATCTCGTCATGGACTTTTCGTCGCGCCAATCTTCCACGCATAGACAATTGGCCACACAAACTTTCGAGGCATTCTGTGATCAGTTACAGGAGGAGCACTTGAATATCATGCTCGAAGTCTTGGAGCAAAAGGAGTCTGTCGCAGGGCAACAGGCCCTCTTTGATCCTCAAGCCGATGAAAATGAGGATGGATCAGTCGCAGAGGACTCGAACTCAGACGGCATACACGACGCAGACATTAACAATATCGAGCACGACAGCGACGACTCTGACGTCGAGATGATCGACGAGACCGCCGCAGACTCGGACCTCTCTTCCTCCTCCTCCAGCTCAGACGAAGAAGACGACAGCGAGGATGAAGATGGAGAAGCCGGTGCCGAAGAAGAAGAAGAAGAAGACCCCGACATCCCCGACGCAGAACTAGCCTCTTTCAACGCAGCCCTCTCAACCCTCCTCCACACAAACCCCACCGCAGCATCAGACGACTCAGCCTCAGACTCAGACATGTCCGACGACGCAATGCTCGCCCTCGAGCCCGCTCTAGCGCAGGCCTTTCGCGCGCACGCCACCTCCTCCTCATCCTCCGGCAACACGAAAAAACAGCAAACGAAAGACGCGCGACAAAACATCACCGCATTTAAAAATCGCGTCCTCGATCTGCTGGAGATCTTCGTGCGGCAACGGGCGTCGAGCGCTCTCTGCACGCTGCTCATCTGCCCGTTGTTAGAGTGTATGCGCACGACGAGCGTGAAGCAAATCGCCGATCGATGCGGCGGCTTACTACGTGTGTACTTTGATTTTGCCAAAAAGGGTCGAGGAGGGAAGGATGCGAGCGCCGCTGCTTCTTCCACTGATCCTCCCACAGCTAGTATCAAACCCACTGCTAGCACCAAGACCGCCGCCAGTATCAAAGCCAAGACAAGCGATTCCGTGAAAAGCAGGCTTCACGCGCATGCACAGTCCGGCAGCAGCAGTGCGCATCTCTGGACAATCCTGCGCAAAATCCACACCGAAGCCCTCAACTTCGCGAGCAAAGCGCACGCAGGAGCGTGTAGTTCCGCCTCACTCTTCCTCGCCCGCCTCATCGTCGACGCGGCTTCCTCCCCTCCTCCCTCGGCGCCAAACGGCGACTCACACTCATCATCAGCCGTCAACGCCCGACAATCCACGAGCAAAAAGCCCAAGTCTGCAAAAGAAGCCGCAGCGAACCCCGGCGCCAACGAAAGTGCCGCTAGCGACGCAGAAGCGAAAGAGCAGCCTTATCAACTAGCACTCCGCGACATTGATCTTCTCTACGCGGAAACGAACATTCGACGCCGTGAGACGCAGAGTGGTTTACCCGCTTCTTTTGGCGCGGAATGGTGGGCGTGGAGCGCGAGTTATGCGCCGTTGAAGCAGACGTAGATTTCTTGAATAGCAGACTTGGATCTTTTGCATTCAAGGCGTAGGTGGATGCCCTTGTTTGTTTTCGGTACTGTAGGTACTAGGTGCGTATCCAAGGTAGGTAAGCAAGTGGGAAGTACAGTAGAAAGTCAAGTTCCACGTATCCTCGCGCACGCGCAGCTATTGGAAATTCCAGCCTTTTACCTCAGCTGAATTTTCGATTATCATCCCACGACAAGAATTCAAAATGGACATGTATATTTTCTCTACAAGACGCGCAAGCATCCTATAATTTGGAGACCTTTATATATATCATCTGTACAGTACCTATTGTATAAAATACAACAAAACAAGTAGTCGTATACCTAATTGCGAACTTCTGACCCCCCTGCAACTCCGTGTCCTATTCGCTGAAATTAACATTGCCAGAGAGAATGTCGAGAGCCAGCCATGTAAAGTAAGACATTCCATTTGTATTGCGGATTCAAAAAATGCTTCCATAGTTCTTTTATCGAGAAATCAGGAGCGCTTATGTCATTTTCCGCATTAAGAAGGCAAAGTGGCCGGGCTCGTATTCGTCCAAATTTGTGTCTTGCCCGGGCCCAATACAAAGTAATCGGCTCTATGATCCATTCTTCAATGAATCATTGGAGGACATTGGACAACATCAAGTTAAGACTCTGATTCCAACACCACAATTTCACGAGGCCAGCCGCCTTACAGGGTCGCGCAAAGGTCCAAAGGTGAGATCAAATCGACCATTCTGATGACTTCGCCCTTGCATCTCCTCCAAGAGGCAGAAGCATTTCGACAGAAAAGATGATTTCAAGCAAGACAGAATCAATTATCATCGAGCATAGACTATGGGGTATGTATGTACAAAGCGAGCAGCAGCCGACTAGGCCAGACGACATCAATCAACATGAGCCTCTCCACCTTTTCACCTACACTAGGTATCCATCCCATCTTCTCCATTCATTTCCGTCCCCAACTTCTCCTTGAATCTTCCAAAATCCTTTATCTTTTTGGCCTTGACAGCGTTCTCGGAATACAGAGACGCTGATTGCGTAGAAGAGTAGCCTCCAACGCTACCACTGCCCATAAGCTGATGTCCAAGAGGGCGCATCAAGATCAGTTGGCAACGTAGGTACCGCTGATCAACTTGCGGACTCCGTTGACGTTCTTCCAGACACCGACACTCACGTCGGCGAATGGATCACCACCTTCACTGACCGAGACACCTAGGCCACTACCGGCGGCGCCTTGAATCTCCCACTTGGCCTCAACATCGCCTGCCTTTGCCTCTGCGTCTGTCGAGAACCGCGCGACAAGTCTCTCAGCAGATGCTCCTGGTGCGAGGGTCACGCTCTCCAGCCGCCAGTAGACCATGTTTCGCTCCTTGCTAAATGTCCCCGCAGGTCGAGACTGACAGGCAGAGGCCCGTGCGTTATCTATCTTGATACCAAGGAACACATTAGAAAGTGTCACGGGTGATGCAGCTGCGGCGCCAAAAGCAGGGTTCAAGCTGTATGATAGGATCACAGATGCCTGGTTGGCCTCGATGCGCCACTGAGGTACAATGAGCAGCGGGGCATGATGGCCAACAGTCGTCTCATCTAGATGTACCTGATACTTGAACGCGACCGATGGCCTGCCGGATCCACCCAACGCATTGATGTCAAGAGTGTATTCACCAGGTCGGTCAGCGGCAGGCTGCTGCACAAATGCTGGATTGGGTGCGACTTTTTCCAGGATAGGAAAGTTCTCCAATCGTAGAGGTAAGGACGCGGCAGTTGGCGCAGCCGTCGGGGTATATGCCAGTGCAAGCTCACCGATAACAACTGCCCGAGAGATACCACCGTTATTGAACCAGGCGCTGACTGTCTCAACAATCGATGAGTTAACCCCAGGACTGGTGAGGTATTCTGGGTGCTTCGACAGGCCCAAAGTAGTGCTAGCAAGGGAGTGACCAGAGCGAACAGACTGCGCGTCAGCGTGATCGGGATCGCTTGGTTGTGAGCGGTGTGCAATTGCAGCTGTAGAGCCTGCGCCGACAATAGCACCTACTCCTAGACCTGCAGCAGCGGGTGCCACAGCAGAGGCTGCGGGTGCGGCGTGATCCTCTGGAATGCTGGCTGCAGGCTGGAAAGAGCTCAGCTGAGCCCCCGACTCTGGCGACGCTACAAACATGGTGTTCCTAACATCCCGGCGGCCACGCACAGTCCCAGTACGGCGAGACTGAGGGGCGGCCTGAGCGCGCAGAGTCGACGCAACACTGGCCATAGCAGCCTGAGCATTTGGATCATCCTCAGCAATTGGAGCGTTCCGGATGTCCATGTGATATGGTCGGTCCGCGCTGGCTCCGGCTTCCAGCTGGGCGCGGTCTATCTCACTCAACCCAGCCGCAGGAGGCTGCGAGAATGTGTTTGGCAATTGCGGAGATGATGCAGTAGGGCCTGCTGCGATGCCGAAAGAGCTTGGAGGTTGAGGTGGCTCTATGACGCTCGATTGAGGTTGCAATGGCGCCTGGAGCTGAGGAGAAGGATGCGCCTCGCCATTAGCGACCGGAGGAGCCTGCTCACTTGTTGGAGACGTGGGACTAGCCATATTCGCCTCGATGGCGGAGAAGGTGCGTGGAGGTTCTGGTCGGCCGGTGCCCAGAAAGCTGGACTCTGACGGTCGTTCGGGCTCTTCATCTGGAATGGCAGCGAGTCCCCCGCCAGCACTCTTCTTCTGCGCTGGACCCTTAGGGATAACGCTCTTTCTCCTGCTAAGGACGGTCCCAAGACGACGTAGACCGCCAAGTCCACCTTTCTTTTCCGATTTCTCTTCTTGACCTAAGAAAGAGAAGATTAGCGCACAGGGTTTCTTCGGGAAGCGCACAAGAGGGTAAAAATACCGTCATTGGAGCGCACACTGGCAAGATCATCTCCGTTGGATGGCGACGATGGGGGCAGGTTCAAAGATGGTGCTGCGCCTTGACGACTTGGTGTTCGGACAGCCGCAGAGGGTCGGACGCCGCTTCCATTTCCGGTATTCTTCAGAGCGAACGTCTTGATTTCATCTGCTGTTTCGACATTGAGTAGCGCATTTAGCACACCTTCGGACGCCACGCCGTATCGCTGAGCCTGATCAACCTCATGAGTTTGTAGTTGGGTCAGTACGTCGCGCAAATGATTCCAGCGTGTCTCATCAGCAGCTTGCAGGTTCTCGAACACGTAGGGCGCTTGCGATTCCCATTGCTGTGCAACTTGGTCCAGGTCCGCTTGCGCCTCTTGAGATTTAGGAGAGGGTTTGCCCTTCGCCTTCTCAGCATTTCTGACAGCCTTGTCGTAGTCCTTCTGCATAGAGACGAGGTTGCCTTGTATGGTGTTGAGCTGCTGCATCTGGCGATTGGACGATTCAAAGTCTCGCAGTGGGCGCACGCCATCCGCGTCGATTCTTTTTGCAAGATTATGCGCGGCTTCGGCCCTAAGTTCGGTGGCTTTCAGAATCTTTCTCCATGGTGTATCGAAGACGCTGTGGCGTATTAGCTAACTTTGAATGCAGAAGCAGAGAAATTTGAGACGCACCCAAGATCAGAGTTGCTATCGGGTGGAGAACGCTTGGTGAGCTTTGCCAGACCTTGCGCATACTCAGTCTCTAGGCGCACGCGCTCCTAGGGAGGCAAGTTAGCCAAGGCAGAGCCGAAAGCGTGGGCGGACGTACGGCGAGCCACTCTGAGATGTCTGTGTTCGTCTTCGCGATGTGGCGCACGCGGTCATGCAAGAGAGTAGTGGCCTGCGAGGGCTGAAGAGTCGCCTGAGTGGACTGTCAGCGAGATTTCAAGCAGCTGAGGAGCAGGCGACATACCAGCAGGGTGGGATACTCTTGACGCTCCATGGCTGCAAGGGCCAAAGCGGGAGCGATCAGAGGCAATCTGCGATGCGGAGAAGTGGAGTGGGTCGATGGGGAGGAAGGACAGCAAGAAGGGCAGTCACAAGCAATTGATGGACATGGGAAAGAGTGAAGGGGATCAGAATGGCGAAATATGCAAAGGCAGGGTGGATATGGCCATGGGCGCAAAGGACGAGGGAGGTGGAGGTGGAAGTGAGGATGGGAAGCTGCGACCTCGAAGCTCACAAACAATACAAACGTCACCCGTCCGGCGCCGTCGCTGCTTTACGCATCCGCCGCATCCGTCCTCGTCGTCGCCTGCAAAGTGCAGGCAATTTGTGCTCGGCATAGCAACAAAATGAGCGCCTCGTCGTGGCAGTCGAATGTGACATTCACAGAGCGGTACGCGAGCCTGCAGAAGGTGTAGGTAGGCATCTACCCACTGCGCGAGCAAGGGTTGCTCATGCTGGCAGCTCCTCCGCACTCAGGAACAAGTACCCCGACCTGGACGCCCAACAACTCACCAGAAAGGCTGCCGACATCGAGACGGCTGCCTTCGAGGGCGCCTCGTCCAAGGCCGAATATGAGCAAGAGTGCGACGCCATCACAGGTGGCCACAGCCCACGACTCGACGACCTCGATTTCCTTACTGACCCCCCGCTGCCCCCTGCCAGCGTCGCCATCGGCAGATACACCCACGCCCAGCACCATCGCGACGGTCTCTTCTCCGAGGTCTTCAAAGCTCGCGCTGACCATGACGACGCCGATCTTGTCGCCCTGAAAGTCACCACCCCGAGCATGATGACCGCCCCGCACAATTCAGAGCGCGAAGCTCGCATCCTTGCAGGCGCGAAGTCGGACCACGTCATTCCGCTCATCGACACCTTTTCCATTAGTGGAGGTCGCTTCATTCTCGTCTTCCCCTTCATGCCCATGGACTTTGAGGGGGCCTTGGCATCGGGCAGACTATCTGAGGCCCAAGCCAAGTCGTACATGCGGGACATGTTTGCTGCTCTGCACCATCTGCATTCCAACGGCATCATACACAGAGACATCAAGCCGTCAAATCTGCTCCTAAAGTCAGCCGAGGGACCGGCGTATCTTGCTGACTTGGGCATCGCTTGGTCGGCAACCGACCCTGCATCTGAGTCGCCAGATGAAAAGATCACCGACGTTGGGACAACATGCTACCGCCCTCCAGAACTGCTTTTCGGAAACAGCTTCTACGACTGCTCCCTCGATCTATGGGCGGCCGGATGCATTCTGGCTGAGGCTCTCAGACGAACGAACAAGACCCTGTTCGATTCCGGTGAACTTGGGAGTGATTTGGCTCTAATTGTAAGTATATTCTCGAGCCTAGGCACGCCAGACCTAGAGACGTGGCCGGAGGCGGCCAAACTGCCAGACTGGGGCAAGATGACTTTCAAGGTATTCCCTATGAAGCCCTGGTCAGAGCTCATGCCCAATGTCACAGACATGTCTGCGTTAGATCTGTTAGGTCAACTGGTCGTCTATCAGAGCACAGACAGGGTGACAGCTGACAAGGCGCTACAACATGCATATTTCAAGAACGCCTAGTACTGAGACAAATTAATATATTCGATGACAGTACAAGTTACAGGAAAATGCAGTGGGACAGTGAGATCAATGCTTCACCTGCTTCTTCTTGGGCACGCGGACTGGAGCGCTTGAAAAGAGCACAGGTATCAGGCCGATCAAGTTGAAGATGGTAGGTTGGTTGTTAGGGGTCTGCTGGTAGATTTCTCCGTACTTCTCTTCGAGCAGGGTGATGGGGTAGAAGACCCAAGTGCCGAGCAGACAGAAGAAAGTAGCAAATGCGTGCCAGATGTAGATGATGGATGCTGCAACAATGCCCGGGTATAGGAAGCGCGCAAACTGGTCGACCTGGTACAGATCATTCTGAGAGGCGATGTAGTACTTGCGCGACCCCTGGTCGTATCTCAGACGAAGGACAGTGGTCAGCTCGACGGGAGCTTGGTATCCTGGGGCCGCCCACAGTCGGAAGTTTTGGCTGATGTTGGCGTAGAGGATCAGATTAGGCTCATCAAAAGCTATCAATGGATCAGCAGGTGAAAGCTCAAGCTCAGGCTCCGGCCCAACACGTACCGACTGAGTTGATTTGGATCTCAATGGTAGGACTCATGATCTTGTACCAACGGTAGATAGCATCAATCAGGTATCTCGAGTTGTCAAAGGTGCCAGTGCGACAGAAGGGGTGAATGAAGTAGGCATCGGGAGTAAAGTACTTGCGCACAGCTGCGCTCTGCGCCGAGGGCTTGCTTGTGACCAAGGTGCGAATGACGCCCTCGACTTCCTTGACTGGGTTCTCCATTCTCTGACGATTGAATGAGCGGGAGGATGCGTTGGATGAGGGTACTCGGACAGGTTGAGGCCTGGGAGAAGGAACTGCTGAAGTGGAATCCGATCCGGCAGCTGCAGGTCGGGGGCAGGCACGACAAGACGCGACGTCATCGAGCATGTGAAAGTCGCGGCTCTGAAACTCAATCTGTAACATGGAGGAAAAACATTTGGCCGCCCCTCCACATCGATAGCCTTCTAACGCGTACTGGGGAAGTGGGGGGGCAAGGAATCTTCCTTGGACGCAGCGCGTGAGTGTCTGCTTCTCACGCCACCGAACAATTCTGTTCTTTTCCCGCTCACTGGTCGCTCGTAGCTGGGAAATATTCTTTTCGGCCAAGCAACCATGGCCTGTAAACACGTTGACGCTCCAGGTATGTACCTGGACCTGGCTTGCGGCCACCCTCGCGGGGATTGTCGCGTGTCTCTCGCCCGCCCATTCGTCGCGTACAGACACAGCTAAAACGCCCCTACAGAGCTCCGAATTCCCGGCATCAACGATTCCGTCTATCGCGAGGACTGCACCCAATGTTTCGACTCCATTGACAGCCCCGAAGGCCTCAATGTCTGCCTGTATTGCTTCAACGGAGGCTGCGTCGGCGAGAGAAATCATGCGCAACTGCACCACCAGCTCACCACCCACCCTCTTGCCCTCAACATCAATCGCAAGAGAAAGAAGATTGTTCGCGATGAGCCTCCGCAAAAGATGTCAAAGCTTGCTATATCGGCGGAGACTGAAGCAGATCGCTATGACTACACCACCCGTGTGCAGTGCTATGAGTGTGGAGTTGCGGACGTGGACACAACGCAAGGAAAGCTCCCTCAAGTGGTGAATGGTGTCATGCGGGCAAATACCTTTGCGCAGCAAGAAGAGGTCAAGGCTTGGGAACAGGAGCTGACACCCTGTGAGCACACACTTTGCTTGCAACAAGCTGAAGCAAGACAGCTGTCACAAGAGCTCGGTCAATGCTCGCAGTGTGACCTGAAAGAAAACCTCTGGCTCTGTCTGGAGTGCGGAAATCTTGCCTGCGGTCGCGCTCAATTTGGAGGCGTCGGTGGGAATGGGCATGCGCTTGCCCACGGCGAAGGCACCAGTCACCCTGTAGCTGTCAAGCTGGGCTCGCTGACTGCTGACGGACACGCCGACATCTACTGCTATAACTGCGATGATGAGCGCACAGATCCAGAGCTCGTAGCGCATCTCGCACACTGGGGCATCGACATAGCAGGTCGTCAAAAGACAGAAAAGAGCTTGGGGGAGATGCAGATTGAGCAGAATCTCAAGCACGACTTTTCAATGGCCACCAGTGACGGTAAAGATGCGAAGCCGTTGTTTGGAGAAGGCTTCACTGGTCTCAAGAATTTGGGCAACAGCTGTTATCTTGCCAGCACGTTGCAGTGCCTGTTTGACATGCCGGAGTTCGCAGACAGATATTACCATCCAGAACGGGCCCCTATTCTCGTCGCAAAACCGGCAGAGGATCTAGAAACTCAGCTTCGAAAAGTTGCAGACGGTCTTCTTTCCGGCCGGTACTCACATCCCGATGCCAGTATAGTTTCTTCGTCAGACTCAGATCATGTTCCTCATCAACTAGGTCTTGCGCCAGCTATGCTAAAGCACCTCGTAGGCAAAGGCCACTCGGAATTCTCAAGTATGAGGCAGCAAGATGCTTTTGAATTCTTCTTGCATGTTTTACAGACGATATCGCGTGCACAACATCCAGAAGGATTACAAAGCCCAGTCAATGCGTTCCGATTCGTCATGGAGCAGCGACTACAATGTCTTTCCTGCAAAAAGGTCAGATACAGGACGGATGAGATGGAGAACATTACCGTGCCAGTGCCTTTCCGCAAGATTCAGAAAGATGCTAAAATGACAGATGTGAACGGCACGAACGGAGCAGATGGATCCGAGAAGAAGCTGGAGGAGAAGGATGAATATGAAGCGGTGACGCTGAGCGAGTGCCTTGACATGTTCACGGCTGCGGAAAGGGTCGATCTGACCTGCCCGGCATGCAACAGTAAAGATGGCTTCGAAAAGCGCACCGGGTTCAAGACATTCCCAGAGGTGCTCGCGGTGAGCTGCCAGCGGTTTGCCCTAGTCAACTGGGTACCGACTAAGTTGGACGTCGCAGTGCAGGTGGATAACGAGGCACTGCAGCTCGACAAGTATAAGTCCAAGGGGCCGCAGACAGACGAGGAGCTACTACCCGAGGATGCTGAGGTAGGCGCAAAAGCAGGTTTTGTCCCAAACGAGCTTGCGCTGTCGCAACTCGAGGCGATGGGCTTCCCTCGTATCCGCTGCGAAAAGGCACTGAAGGCAACGGGCAATTCAGATGCTGAGACGGCATCACTGTGGCTGTTTGAGCACATGGAAGATCCAGACATTGACGCGCCAATGGAGCCCGAGGCAGCAGCTGGTGCTTCAGGAGCCGTCGATCAAGAAGCCATGAGCAATTTGGAGGCCATGGGTTTCTCTGCACCACAAGCACGGCAAGCACTCAAAGAGACGGGAGGCAACATGGAAAGAGCGGTTGACTGGCTCTTTAGCCATCCAGACGCGCAAGGCGATTTTGGCGATGACGCAGCCGCAGAGGCAAGCGAAGAGGCAAAGGAGAAGATACTGCCTGGCAGCGATGCTCTACCAGCAAACTTCCGGCTCAGGTCGATTGTGTGTCACAAAGGGTCATCGATTCACGCGGGGCATTACGTCGCTTTCATTCGCAAGCAGATTCCGGCGACAAAGAAGGACGACTGGGTGCTATTCAACGACGAGAAGGTGGCCGAGGCGGGGAATGTAGAGGAGATGAAGAAGTTTGCGTACGTCTACTTCTTCCGACGGGCGTAAATTGAGGATTGTACTTGGAGCAGCATAGCGAGAGGCGTTGACATTGACAGTGAGTGAGGGCTGAAGGATGAGATCATGGGGGGTTACGGGGGCACGAGAAGGGCATGAGGTGCCTGATCAGCATTTTCCAGAGTAACGGGTGAATAATCACGAGCTTCCCATTCGGTTGGGCGGCGATCCGTCATCGGAGTTTGACACCCAGTCGGCGCGGCGGCGGCGGCGGGCGGCGACAACTTCCCCCCAAGCTCGGCTGATTGAAGTCATCTTTCTTTTCGCTCCCTCGATAACTCGCTCTCCGCACTCCCTCCACCCTCTACTTCTTCACAATACACTCGATCCCATCCATCAATCTTCATCGCCTCAACCCTCCTCACACACATCATGTTCCGCCGTACACTTGCCACGCTTCCCTCACACGCTGGACGCGCCGTCGTCGCTTCAGCCAGACCTGCTATCTCTAGCTCTGTCCCTCGTATTGCCACACCTGCAGTCCAGCGCGCTGGCCAAAGACGAAGCTACCATGAGAAAGATACGTCTTTCCTTCCCACCCGCTGCTTCTCTGTTGGTGAAGAGTCGAGGCACGGCTTGCAGTCCGACCGGGGTCGCGTTTTGATACGAAGCCCCTCTCGGCCGAGCTTGTGTATTTGATATTGGCCACCAATCGTCCAGCAATGTCTCCCTTTTCAGCAAAACTAACATTCTTAGTACTGCTCGACCATTACAGCAACCCCCGAAATGTCGGCTCGATGCAAAAGGGCGATGTCGACGTCGGAACTGGTCTTGTTGGTGCTCCTGCATGCGGCGACGTGATGAAGCTCCAGATCCGCGTCGACCCCAACAACAACACCATTTCCGACGTCAAGTTCAAGACTTTCGGCTGCGGCTCTGCCATTGCTAGCTCGTCTTACCTCACCGAACTCGTTCGCGGCATGACCCTTGAGCAGGCCAGCCGCATCAGAAACACCGAAATTGCCAAGGAACTCTGCTTGCCCCCCGTCAAGCGTATGTTAGCTCATGCCTCTGGCAAAAAACATTGGCTGATTGTTTCGAACAGTACATTGCAGCATGCTTGCCGAAGACGCCATCAAGTCCGCCATCTCGAATTATTACACTAAGAACCCCAACGCTCGCAAGACTGACTTGGGAGGCACTGGCGCCTCTATGCCCAAGATCGAGGTCGAGACTGTCACAGAAGCACCTGCCGCAGCCAGTGCGTCGGCGTGATTTCGTACACGAAAAGCCGGGGTTGATGAATTGATGATGTCTTTTTGGGAAAAGAAAATTGCTTGTACATGGGGCCTTGGTCTTCAGCGATACCACGAACGGCGTTTTGGTTGGGCATGACTTGGGGTGTGCACTGCCGCTCCGAGCCCTACGGTCATCGAGGCAGCATTGACTTTCGTTTGTACACTACCTTGGTATCGATGTCAGAACTTCGAAATTGATCAGCATCACATCGTGTCTCGGATGTTTCTTGGCATTTCTCTCAGAATCGAGGATTTTGACGCAATTGCAAGAACAACTTGGATCGGTCGTTGTTTTCTCACTTGACCCTTCTACCTCGCCTTTGGTACCAGGCAACCTGCATAATGAAGCCACTGCCACCCATGGGTTATCCCTGCTGACGTCTCCACATTATGTAATCCTTCCATCGCACGGGTTGGACGAGGTCGACTTCAACTCAGCTCATTGATCCTCCATACGACAGCCAGTGTTCTTTCGAAGGCCTGGACAAGGTTCAAGCAGAACACGAATGGCCGACTTTTGTGATCGAGGCT
Source organism: Taxillus chinensis (assembly GCA_023512835.1). Lineage (NCBI taxonomy): Eukaryota > Viridiplantae > Streptophyta > Magnoliopsida > Santalales > Loranthaceae > Taxillus > Taxillus chinensis. The sequence goes on along the minus strand of JAKCVP010000425.1, from coordinate 31,579 downwards.
AACCCGGTGGAACGCGTGCAGATGGGCATGCTTATCATCGTGAGGATTAAAATCGTTCCACAGCCCATTGCGCGATAGAACCAGAAGAGCAACTTGTCCCCTATCGAAGCCTCATGCAGCTAAGTCATTGCTGCGCTCAGCACCAGTTTCGGTTCATGACCTGGCCAGGTACATATGAAACATCTTACCTCGTAGCATCTACACTTTTACGGCTGCCTCGATCTTATAACTTCGGGCGATGAACGATGTTGCGTTGCGAGCGCTTTTGAAGACTTCTTCATGAATATGCACGAAATACAGCTCACCTTTGACATATTTCATCATATTCTTTGTCTTTGGCTAACGCCGCCACGCAATGATATTTGACCCTGCAATACGCCCGCTTCAGGAAGTGTATAATCCAGCCTTTGTTCAACATCATGGCAGTCCACCCGACTATCGACTCAGTGCTCTCTTAAGCCGGCGCAGTGTTGAATACACTATCTCGTAATGCAGCTTTACACCCGTCAACCCCCAGCCATGCACATCGAAACGCCCATCTTCCCAATAACCGCGAGACTTGTCCCCCTGCTCCTAGTCCTATCGACGCTTCTCGTCCTGAGCATCACAGCACTAACAGTACTCGCATTCATACTTGCACAAATCGACAAGGCCATAGCATTCTTCATCAACGCCTGGGAAGGCCACTGCGACGCAGACTGCAACACAGCAATCCATTCTCACTGGACAACCCTATTCCAAGCCTATAATTCGCTCTTGCAAAGCCTTCCAACATTCAACCAGACCAGTACCGAGAGACTGTACAATTCTTCACTGTCCAAGATCTTCCGTCCCGCAGTGCATCACATCACCTCCCTTTTCCCTTCTATTTCAACTTCCACGCCGCACCCATCACCTCTACTTCACCCTCCCATAGCACGTCCACAGCAACCGATCCCTTCACCCTAAGTTTTATATATCCCTCCGTCCCGCCATCCAATCACCGTCTCCTTCGCAGGACGAGTCAGGGCAGCTGGTGCAGTGGTAGCACGCAGCGATCAGAGCTCCCAAGCGCAAAACAAACAAGTCGGCAAGCGGCGTTTGCATGATGCCCGCATGACACACGTTGCGTTTGCCGCTTATATGGAAAGCTTGGAGGCTATCAGTAGGACTGACTGAATGCTACAGTAAGAACGTATGTACACCAAGCGTTACATAGCACCTGCAAGAGGACCGCGATGCAAGGAACAGCACAAACGCTCAAATCCCTTGCACAGGCTCTTGCCGGCCAATGATGGACAGTCAAATCATGGCGAAGGGCGAAGGACACCGAGGAAGGGGTTAGGAGAGCGGTGGAGAGAGAGGGGGTGATAAGGACACAGGAAGGAGAGAACAGTCTACTGCATACCACAGCAAGGAAAAGAGCTGGAATGATTTTCAAACTGGCGTTTCAAGCGGAGGAATTTTGTTGGGGGCTTGGGAAAGGGATGAAGATGCTGAGGTCCTGATCGCTGAGACGGCAGTTCGAATCTGTCGCTGTCCAAACCTTTTTGCCAGGGTTGGTCGAGTCGGGTGAGGGTTACTGGTCATGCTTAGGTGAATATTATGCTGAGGTGAGGTGAATATATTGGGGTCAAGGGGCTAGTTGCGGGCTTGCCTTGCTGGGCTAACGTTGAAGGGTTGGCGATTTTCTTAAAGGATCATGTATGCCATTTTCTTGCAGATTCGTATTGATGTTTGTTAGACCTTAAAGTCGAGCTGGTTGTCATAAGTCACTGTTTGATCTCAATATTTCGTGGTCCATTTGAGGGGGCAGTTGATGGAACTTCCTCGTGACACAATCAGCGAGCATAGCCAGATATCAAAGCGGCGAAGCGCAGTATGCAGGATCAGAGTATCCCTCTTCATGGTATCCTTTCAGCTTGAAGTGTTACTGATCGTAATCCACATGACCTATGTCCTGCGAGAGGCCTGGCCCCTTCTCAGTGACAACGATCACTGTGTACATGTATGATGTTGCAAGAAAGCAAGAGGTAACAATATAAGAAACCATGCTGCCCGCGCTGCTCTAGACTTCAGGCTCAGCTACGACACGATGCTAGCCACCTGATAGACATAGCCATCAACCCGCTAGAGTCCTTATTCTCGACCCTCCCCTTTTCCCTCTCACCGCTTCACTCTTATTTTCCCATCCGCCTTCACATAACGCCATATATATCCTCGAAGCACAGCGCCCCTTTCACCCAACGCCATATACATCCTGCAAGGACGACACCCTTTAACCAATCAGTAGACTGGTAAATTCAGGGCAAGTGGCGCAATGGTAGCGCGCACTGCTCCCCTCCGCACCTTGTTGAAGAAAACTAATAGGTAAGCGCCGCACTGTAGCGATCGAGACGAGACTCCTCTTGGCCACAGGCTGACGACTCTCGCTACGTACAGGGGTCCACGCCACCTCGTGTACCCCTGCGGCCCTACCTTGGAAGCACTCTAGGATTCAAACGCGGATCACGGGCAGGTCCACGAAATATATCCTAGGGCCCCCGCGAAGGATCAACGATGTAGTCCTTGGAACGAAGAGGATTATCGGGGATAGATAGGGTATGCGTTCTTGGTTGAGTGAGTGAGATGGTGGTTCGACTCCGTCCTTGTCCAATTCTTTTTGTTCTTCTTCCTTTGCGGTTTCTTGGCTAGGTCAGGGTCTACTTGGTATCATCGTTGGTAGAATTCAATCTGTTTACTTATAGCTGGCTGACTGCATTTTGTACGCTTATTGTGATGCCGAACTGAGACTCGATTACAGTGTTGTGGAAGATTGGTAGAGAGAGACGTTCTGTCAGGAGCTTAGTAGTATTCGCGCATGATAATGTATACGATGTCTATATCTACCTCGGATAGAAGCAGTGTAGAAGCTGTATTCTTGCTACGCTGTCATCGATCTTCGGTCCGTCCTCTTCACTCGATCATGAGAGTACCAGTCTTTCTCATTCCCAGAATCATCCGGCTCCTGGAGGGACCTGACCTTGATTGCGTTCTCTTCCCCTACTCCCGACTTCGATGTGTGATTGCCGCCTTCTACTATGTTGATATCTGCTGCAAGATTCACCATTGAATCCATGCTCATTTCAGAAGGCCACAGTATCAGACATGCCGGTGTGTTCGTACAGGAGAGGGAAGAGTCATGCGTCCGATGTTGTAAACACTCCAATTTGAGTTTGTTTGGCGGAGAACCAAAGCTTGTCATTCGCGCCATTGCAACCTAGAAAGGAAGAGACCTGGGGGGCAAATTTCCGGAAATTCTCAGCGTCCATCGACTGCATCTTCGCTGCTCTATATTCTTTACAATCTTCTTTAAGTAGCCTTTTGTACGGCAAACACTGACTGTGTGTATTGCTGAGTCCATCGCTCTTCCTGAGAGCTATCGAGACTTGCTACATTTCTGCTCTTCCTTGTCCCTCGTGTCGCTGATTTCAAGTGAATTTGAGAATCTTTGGTATGCTTCATCCTGAATTGTGGACGCCAGATGCTAACATCCCAAATAAACGTATGCAATCCGTACTACTTGAATCTAGCCTGAGAAGATAGTACCAAGCTTCTAGGGATGAAGAAAACGTCCAATCATGCTGCGAATCATTACTGTTCTCTTCCCGTGACTATTCGTTCACAGGTTCACTCTGTCGCTTACTCCCGGCCACATTCCTTTTTTGTCCAATTCACTCACCCACAATTCGCGCCTTGCGAAGCAATATATTCTCTGCTTTTCTCTCCTCTCCCAGCCAATAATCAGGCTGCAACTCTCGCCCCGAGAACCATACCCGGGGCAGCTGGTGCAATCGGTAGCACGCAGCAATCCCATACACGAACCGCCACACCCCTTCATCATCACGATTCATTGTCAGTAGACTGCAAGGCACCCTTGCAGTTGAAAAAGTGCACCCTATCTATCCCCTGGGGCCACTAACCCTCAGGGCGCGCACTTTCGAACCCCCTAGTCCGTCCGGTGCGGACATGTGGTCCAACACGTACCCGGTGCTGAGTGGGTACACGCCTCTTCGCACACCCCGAATGGAAGCAAAAACCCATTCCCCGACCTGAACGCCCTTCGGCGATTCGAACTTCCTCAGCCTCGAGTTCTCACAGAACGGGAACCGGACCCGTTCTCTCGAACATGCGGTGAAATGAATATTTCACAAACGGTCAAACGGTTCAAAGTACCCCCCTACGGTACACCGAATCACCACAAGCACAAAGTGTATAACAAACTAAGCCTTCACACCATTGCTGGCTGCCAGACCAAACACCCAAAAAGGTCACAAAGGAAAGAAGACAACACCCCACTTCACCACTCGCTGCCAGCTCAACAAGAGGCTGTCAGTGACGGTGAAGAGCTAATGGCACCCGATACTGGACCAAACGATACAGCAACAAATCTCCTTCTCCTCTCGCCCCAATCCTGACTTTCGCCCAGCTCAATCCTGTACTACCCCTCTTCACCCTACACTCCATCACACCCCACCTTCTTCCCACAATGTAACACTTCCAAGCTATGGCATAGTATTAGTCGGGGTGATTGTGAGATTCCCTCTGCAGCAGATACGCACTGACGACAGACTGACAGATATCCTCGACGCGCCTGAGTATCGACCATACTGCAAATGTGCAGCGGTGTATAAATCCGAAGTAGATGTGAGACTCACACTCACAACGACGAAAAAAAATACTATACTGTAACCTTGGAAACACAACATCACCCTTCCCTTTACCTAACCCCCCAGCAAAGAGCAAAGAGCAAAGAGCAAACACAAGCTTGAAAAAGTCAGGGCACATTAGAGAGGCGGAGGAGAGACAACTGCGACACAAAATCTGGATCACATCACCGGAGATGATGAAGGGTAACTTCGTGGCGGTTCTAACGTATAAACTCGCCACTTGCCTGACCTTCCTTTCAACGGGGGGGGGGGGGGGGGGGGGAATTTGGACAATGTCGATGGGCTACTTGCTGAGATGATAGTTCGACTCTATCGCTGTCCACCTTTTTTTCTTGCTCCCGTCCCCCGAACATTCATTCCCCGTTCTTGACTCCAAGTCCTTGCTGTCCTTTATTTTTGTCTCCCCTTGAGCGATGTCTTATAGTATGTGGACATTTATGAGGAGACGAGGGAGAACCCTAATTTCATAATCAGTTATGAAAGGTGACTTGTGTACAGGGTTTACCCATACACTTGTACAGTAAAAATTGTCCAGCCACAGACACAAGGTAACAAAATTTTGCCTACCTACAGTCCAACACCATGACAGATTATGCTACAGCCGCCGAACAAGACACATGAATCAATCATGCGCTTCTCGCACGGGTTTCCCCATTGCTTCTCCAAGATCGAGCAGATGATACAGCAGATCATATGACAATCCTGGTCCCCGTAAACTTGGAATGACCCAGGCACGAATCCAACATTCGCATTCAAACCCCGCCATTCCAAGCATCCCCTCAAATACCCCAAAGCCAGCTGCCTAACTACTACCGATTCCCAGCGAGTAGGCAAGTACGGCGTAAACACCCATCAAACAAGCCCCACACACCCGCTCCTCCACAACACTACTTCGTCGTCCCCGTAAAAATAAAACTAACCTCCGAAGTATTCACCAAACGAGACGCACCCTTATCATCATACAAAAGAGGAATCCCCCCATATCCCGCGAACACACCTCCCTTGGCACTAAACACCTCGGACCAAAACAGCGAAATACTCAGCGTCCACCCATTACGCGGGAACTTGTGCGAGACAGTAAGCCCCACATGCGCACTCAAATTCGTGGGCGAAGGGTCTCCCTGCGGCCGTACAGTATTGTACCTTTCAAGAGTCGTCAGCCGCGGATCATGTGCGCTTGCAAGTTGCGCTGCCATGACCCATTCGCCTTGGTCGTCCAGCTTGACGTGGTACTGCACTTCCCATGCGACTAATGTGCCTTTGGCAAAGGGCCAGGTTGGGTCGGGGTGGATGAAGGTTGCATTTATCCATCTGTAGACGTCGGGGGATGGTCCGCGCCATCCTGCTGGCCCAGCGGATCCTGCAGGGGATCCTCCGGGGCCGCCCTGTGGTAGAGCGAGGGCAGCGGCCTGGCCGAGGACAGAGAGGGCGGATGCGATGAGGATGGTGGAGAGCTGCATCGTGGCGGTGTTGCTGAGACCTGTAGTCGACAGTCGCACAGGAAGATGGGAACAAGTCAACGTCTCAACGTCGAGTCGGGCTGCGCTTATAAGCTAAATACTAAAGGCCGGCAGGGAGTCACGCAAGATCTGCAACTTTCTACCCGCGCGGACGTAGCCATTCCCTGCCGAGCACTTCACAGCAGCGATGCGGCCTTTACTGTAACTATACTCTACATACCTACGTGACAGATCCCTGCCCTTGCCCTTGACTTTGCATCCTGACTACTCGTACATCCGCGATTGCCGTTCCCTTGCTCAAGATCGCACCTTGACAGTGTCTTTTTCCGGTTCTATGCCGGCCTGAAAGCCGTAGCCTGCCTTTTTCTTGCGTCCACGCTTATCGCCGTACTTTTCGTCGAACTTGCGTATCGCACTGACAGTTCCCATGTCTTCGCTGACTGATGCCGTGATCTCTTCCATGGCCTTCTCAAAGTGTCGGTGAAGTAGGACGCGTCGCTCCGGATATTGAAAGGCCTCTCCGGCACCGCTCTCTTCGTGGCGCCTGGCTGCCTCGTTCTCCTCCCGTACCGCTCCGAGCGCTGCCGCTACTGCTAGGTTCTTCAGATCGCTGCCCGAGTAAAGCTTTGTCTCTGCAGCAAGCTTCTCTACCGACACCGATGAGTCCAGTTGCTCGTCCTTGAGGTGAATGCGCAGAATGGCTGCACGATCCTTCTCCGTAGGAAGGTCCACCAGCAGTCGTCGAGGAAGTCGCCGAAGAGCAGCGTCATCCAGATCGAATGGTCGGTTCGTAGCCACCATGATAAAGGCTGTCGTGTCCACCATTCCGTCCCACTCTCGCAAGAACTGATTGATCAGCTCACGGTGACTATTTCTACTTACACTAGACCCTCGAGAGGCAAAGATTGCATCTGCTTCGTCGATGAAGACCACGCACGGAGACAACTTCTTAGCCAAGCTGAAAATTGCCCGAACATTCTTCTCGCCCTCGCCAACGTACATGTCATAGACATCGGACCCGCTGACTTCTAGCACAGTGGCACCCGACTCCTTGGCGACTGCTTTGGCAAGAAGAGTCTTGCCGGTGCCCGGGGGACCATATAAAAGACATCCAGTGATCTTGTCCGTAGCCAAAACGCCGTATTGGAAAGCATCCGGCCGTAATAACGAAAGGGTAGTAAGCATTTTCAACGACTCCACCGTCTCCGGAGGCGCATGCACGTCCTTGAAGGTGGTTTTCAGATTCTCCGGATCCACGACACCATTAAGCAATCGCTTCTCATACTTGTTGCATTGCTTCCGTAGCTTCGCAATGCGCTTGTCAGACGCCGATTTCTTGGGCTTCTCCTGCTTCTCGATCGGAGGGCGTTCCTGCTCCGCTCGCAGCCCACTCTCATCTATAGCCCATCTTGTTTTTGCCCGGTCGCTCGACGATAGCATCTCGATCGTGTCCAGGATATCCTGACTTTTGAACATTGCTCGGCGGGAAGTAGGTCGGTTTAGGGCCTTGTTGCCAACAAGCGCAAGGGCGATACGATGCACTTCATCAAATGTGAAGGGCCTCTCCTCTAGAGCAGCTCGAAGGCTATCAGACCGATCTTGGTCATTGTCGACGAGTTCTCGAGGCGCTTTGGCCGTATTCTTATCGAAGCGTCTGATCATATCGCGCAGATGTCTGTTGTTGATCTCAAAGTTCCGCGACGACTCGTCATGATAGAATAGTCCTCCATGAGGCCCAGCTTCTTCCGGTGTGACGACAATGGTCCTCATCACGGAATGTGGATACTCTGATTGCAACCCTTCGAAGCCCGCTTTTGATAATTCTGGGGTGAGGTCGGATGACGATGTGGTACCGATGATCATAATTGGCTGCCCCTCTCTTCGCTTCTTGTTGACAAGTTCTGTAATCTTATCTAGCACCTCGTTGCCCTTGGGCAGTGTCTGCATTTCTTTGAAGTTGCGAATATGAATGACCGTTTTGGGTAGGGGCCAAGGAGGACGGGTCGCAGCCTTGGATGAAGAGTCACTGACCACCTCGTCAGCGACGGTAGGAAGACCTGAAGTCTCGCTGTCCACGTCTCGAGTCTCCCTTCCATCCGCGACGTCAATGCGCTTCAATTGATTAGCCTCCAAAAGAGACTCTAGGAGATGGCTCAATTTGAACTCGTCCCACTGATCTTTCCCGTTGCCAGACTGTGACACCTCGATCATGCCGGGTATACCATTGCGAGGAGGGCCTCGCGCTCCGCGGCCGTTGGAAGATATCGGTGCGAATGGACTTCCTCCGCCCTTGTTTAGGCGAGAGAAGAGGTTGTCTAGTCCTCCAAGACCAGGGATACCTTTGATACCGCTGACTGGAATGCTCGCAATGGCGAAGCCAGGAAGGCCCTTGGTGCGGTCGCTAGGGTCTGCGTCATCTCCTTCTGCGTCTTCCTCGTCTTCTTCTTCGACTTCTTCCACAGGTTCTGCTTGCGACTTTGGAAAGACCTGTTGTGTGTCGTAGCCAAGAGTCCACAATGCGTTGCCGGAGGCTTCGGCTCCTTCTTTGATGTAGTCGCCAGCTATCTCCGCCAAGTCTTGTGCATCAATCCTGACTAGATCAGCTTCGATTCGCGAGACTGCATGTTCGACAATCTTGTCCAAGAAGTAGGTTGCGCCGTCAACAGGGCAATGTAGTTTGAGATGGGTTTTCGCCAAGGGAAAGGAGTCGAAGAAATTGGGCTCGACTTGGTTCGAGCGCTGAGTGTACAGACACCCCGACATTGTCGCTACTATCTCGTTCATCATTGCATCGTTCATACTGTAATGTCGAAGCGAAACCTCGTTGGTGCTACGAGACTTGGGCTCGTCTGACGGGGTCTTGGAAGATGCCGGGTTCTCGTCTGGTTCGGATACTTTGTGCTCTTCTTCTTCGCCAGGCTGAGAAGAACTTAATGTAGCGTTTTGAGGAACAGACTCTGCAGAGCCCGCGTTGAGCTCCAAGTAGCCTTTTGTGAGTATGGCATCTTGCTCCTTCAGCAAGACGTTGCGCTCGAGGAACCAAGATGGAATCTCGATTGGTGTTATTTCCTGCGGTCTTCTGCTCTTCTGCCATTTTCTAGCGGAAGGACCATATGAAGGTATCTTTTCCCTCCCATAGCTCCCGTTTGGACTCGCGGCGGTCTCTACGGTTGGCTCTGTCTTGATTTCTGGAGCCTCGTTCGATGGGTCTGGAGCGGGCACGCCTTCGACGCGTTCCTGAGAAGGGGGCGACGAGCTGTCATTCTCGTTCTTTGGTGTCCAGCCGGGGATGGAGGAGAATGAGATGTAGCGTGTAGGAGGCGGACGCTGGGCGCGAAAAGCAGATGGGAACCGTCTACCAGCAATGATTCTAGCACGGACTCTGGATAGACATCGCGGGCCAGTCTGCGCAGCACGATGCATCTGTACTGCTCTGGTCGACGAGAAAGTCGTAGCGATGGCGATGGACTGCTAGAAAACGGATCCTCGACATAAATAACAAACGTCGTTGGCTTTGATGCCGGACCCTTGATGAATCAGCCGCGCTAGTGCAGAGCCTCGCCCCTGCCGCCCGCGAGACTAGACGAAACACAGTAGGTACATTAAGGCACTGTGACATGCTTATTCGTAAACTCACGCAAGGTCCTTTCTACTGTTTGTACCTGTCAATAGCTCTGTCTTGCGATGTTCGTCTTGAGCCTGATCAGCTGCATCCTCAGCTTGCATACAAAGCCATCCCCACGCGACCTCGATTTGAGACCAACTATCAGCGCCAGTGAGGATTAACACACTGTGTTGACTCGTCTTCATCGGCCCCTTACTCCTGACTTCGCACTCGGCCTGAGGTCCTCTCCGCTTTCTCAAAAGGGTCCCAGCTTGTGATTCGAAAAGTCTGTGTAGCGAGTCCACGCATCAGGCCGGGCCGCCAATACCTTCGCGTGCTTGATCGTCTCCGTTTAATTATAGACGTCAAGATGGATGAAGCGTGCAGACAAGAAGTCCTTGATTTCGTCATGCTGTTCATTGCTACGCCGCCAGCGGAACCAGGGACTGCAGTAGATTGCACCGTCCCATAGTGACATTGGAGCTGGTGTTATCACTGCGCAGCCTGAGAGCAGCCACTAACGAGTCCAAGGCCATGTCAACGAACTCAAGGCACATCAAGTCATTCTCTTTCGTGGTCTGAACTGCAACCTATATAGCGCATGGCCTAAGTCCACAGCCCTTCATCTGATGATCTTGACAAGAGTAGACTGCCCTTTGCGAATGGCATCAGCAAGGATCGAGACGAGAACGTTCATGGCACGTGACGCAGAGCCGCATGCAATCACGCAATGAATCCGAGACCCCACCGACGTCGTCGCCGCAACTTCGGAGCTCAGCACTACTGTAGGCCCAACCCATTGGCTTGAGTGCGATGACTCCCACCTACAGCTCCACCACAAGCCCATCCTCTCCCTCCTCTCCCTTTTCCTCTTCATCCAGATGAAATCCTTCCAGCGCCTCGCTCCACCCCTCCGCCACGTACACAGGACTCGTCTCCCACACCATCATCACATCTCCACAACCTCCCAGCGATCCCTCAGCAGCACCCGCACCATGACCCGCCGCGACCCCTTCACCCCCGCCGCCCGCGTAGCAGGCCAAAGACAAGACGTCTGGACAATAATAAACGACGCCGCCTCCTCCTCCCCCGTCAAGCCCATAATCAACATGGGCCAAGGATTCTTCGGCTACAACCCCCCACCCTTCGTCATAACCGCCGCAAAAGAAGCCCTCGACCGCGTAGAATGCAACCAGTACTCCCCCACCAAGGGCCGCCCACGCCTCAAAAAAGCCATCGCCGACGCGCACTCGGCCTCCTTTGCGCGCACCATCAACCCCGACACAGAAGTCACCATCACAACCGGCGCAAACGAGGGCATGCTCAGCGCCTTCATGGCCTTTCTCGAGCCCGGCGACGAAGTCATTGTCTTTGAGCCCTTCTTCGACCAGTACATCTCCAACATTGAAATGCCCGGCGGCAAAGTAGTCTATGTACCCATGCATCCGCCCTCCGCCGGCTCGTCGTCAACCCTCAGCGCAAACGAATGGTATTTCAACCCCGCGGACCTCGAAGCGGCCATTACGCCCCGCACGCGCATGATCGTCCTCAACTCCCCGCACAATCCAATCGGCAAGGTCTTCTCTCGCGCGGAACTCCAGACGATCGGTGACTTGTGCGTAAAACACAACATCCTCATCCTGTCGGACGAAGTCTACGATCGACTGTACTACAGCGCCTTCACACGCATATCGACCCTGTCCCCCGAAATAAACGCCCTCACCCTGACCGTGGGGTCGGGCGGGAAGAACTTCTACTGCACAGGCTGGCGCGTAGGCTGGCTCATTGGCCCCGAAAACTTGATAAAATACGTCAGCGCAGCGCATACGCGCATCTGCTACAGTTCCGTCTCGCCCCTGCAAGAAGCCACAGCCGTAGCCTTTGAGCAAGCGGACGCGCACGATTTCTGGCGCACGACCCGCCGCGAAATGGAGAGCAAGGTGCAGCGATTCGTGCGCGTCTTTGACGAGCTCGGGTTGCCGTACAGTCGGCCTGAGGGCGGGTACTTTGTGCTCGTCAACATGGCCAAGGTCAAGTTGCCTGCTGACTACACGTTCCCGGATCACGTCAAGGATCGGCCGCGGGATTTCAAGCTGGCGTGGTTTTTGATCATGGAGGTTGGCGTCGCGGCTATTCCGCCTAGTGAGTTTGTCGTCGATGAGCGGGCGTATATTGTTGAGGATTATTTGCGTTTTGCAGTGTGCAAGGATGATGATGTGCTGGAGGGGGCAAAGGAACGTCTGAGGGGGTTGAAGAAGTACATACAGTAGTCGGCATCACATTGTATTCTGCAGGATGGCACTCAATAGGTATCATAGAAGGATAAGAGAAGGTACAGAGCCACACGGCTCCTAGACTCGGCATTACCGATGGCTCCATTTCAGAAGTACTTGCGCAAGCTCGTCTCATGTATGTTAAGCAACATAAATGTCTTGTGTTTCCGAGCCCTAGTATGCTGCTATGTACAATGCCGCCATTCTATCATTCTCTGTGTAAGATTGTCATTAGCAGCGCTCGCCGCCCTCATCCGATTCCCGGTTGCCCCCATACATCATGCCCTCATCATGCTGGGAGTATCGTACATGGCTCGCTGAAATTCATGGATACGCTGCCAAAGCTGTCGCCCAGCATCTCTTGTAGCACTACGCAACTTACTCGTGGTCATCAGCGCTTGGTGCGGTTCGTTCTGTCGGGGCTGCGGACCGGAGACTGCAAAAGGCCATAGATCTCCTCCTAAGGCGAGGGAATGTCCTTCATCAGCCCAGCAACAGTTTGCCACTTTTGCTTCCACTTCTCGAGCTCTTCGCCCATCTACAGACTGTTAGCGACGCGTCTCCAAAACAAGCAATGTAGTGTCTTACCTCGGCTTTCTCCATCTTGGCCTTGACGAGCTCGCTCTCGACCTGCTCGCGCTCTTCCTCGAGAAGTCTATTCTGGCCTTGAACTTCTGCATTTCGTTGCATGATTCTTTCCATTTCTTGCCGTAATCTGTCCTCGACTTCACCCGGCTGACTCGTGATGATCTTTTGAAGGTCCCGAACCTGCGTCCGAAGGGCTTCATTATCGTCAATCAATTGCTGGTTTTGTACTTTGGTGTGGACAAGATCCGAAGCGATAGTGACATGCTCCTTGTCCAGGTCGTCGGTCCGCTCGCGCAAGGTCTTGTTCTCCAACAGCAGTCGAGCATTGGTCGATTTGAGCGCATCCTTCTCCAGCTGAGCCGCCTTCTCTTCCCGAGTCTTCTCTTGCCATTCTTTGGTATACTGCACGAGCATCTCCTTGGTGATTGGGACAGAGCATGCATCCTGGACAAGTTGGTCCGCACGGTACACTTCCTTGTCGATTCCGCCAGTGCTACCAAAGAAGCCGCTCTCAAGTACCGAGCTTGCTGAGGGCGACTTGTCAATGTAGACATCAAATAGTCGTTCCTTCAGGAATTGTGTCAAGACTGTCATGTCCCTCATCTCGAGAAGCTTCTGAGAGTTCTTCTGCATGAGAACAATACCAAACTTCAGAATCGCCGACTCCAGGCCTTCACTGAGAATCAAGTCGTATATCCGAAGGACAAGTTGAAGCGGGAATCGGTATGCAAAGAGTGTCAGGAACCATTGAGTCGCGTAGAGCTGTGGGTGCACCTGTCTCCTGTTCAAGTGACAGTACAATGCAGGCTCAAAGTCCTCGAGGAGACGTGAAAACTGGTAAAGATGTAGATGGAGGCCAGGCATGTCGGCAACGAACAGATCACGTAGCTTGTAGTGGTTCATCAATCGGACGAACAACGTGAAGGCTTCTTCTTCAGGCATCTGTATGAATGTTAGTGACTTCTCTTCATAAAAGTGTAGGAATGGACTTACGTTGAAGAGCAGAGGCATGGCGATGAAATTCATGCCTTGCGCGTAGCCGACCTCTTCGTCAAACAGAGCGTACGCTTTGCACACGCCAAAGAGGCCATTCTGCAGTCCTTGACTCATTAGGAATTTGGAGTAGCTCGTACGGGCACCGAGGTCGCGCTTGATGGCTCTCTCAAGCTTCCCAAGTGCGGCCGCCTCGTCTTTGGCTTTTCGCTTCTCCTCTGCAGCAAGCTTGGCTTGTGCTTTGACGAAATCAACTGTATTAGCTTCCGACGTTGGGGAGGTCCCATTGACATCGCCGTTCGGTGTCTTCGACGGAGTGTCTTCAGACTCCTCAGAAGCCTCTGAGATGGTCTCTCTGATACTGGCCGCAACACTTCCAGCGACGCTCTGGGGTCTGCTCAGGCTGTTTGGTCGCTTACTCGAGTTGCTTGATCGTCTGAATCTAGGATCCTCGGAACCTCTAGCGACGAGGTCCCGATAGACTGACTCTAACTCTTCATTTTTACTTTGTGCCAATACCTGCCATACAACACCTCTGATGGCACTTGGTATACCCTTTGTGATTGCAGCGTTAAGATCGGCCGCGGAAGACCTTGCCACAGCAGCAGGTCCTTCGTAAACAACAGCTTGCCAGAGATCCCAGTCAACAGGCTCGCCTGACTCTGCGCTGGGGCCAGTGACTGTGCCGGCAGCTGTTCCAGGGGGAAGATTCTCGTTGACGGGCGGTGCTGTCGAAGGTTGGCTTTTGGCCCCGGAGCTCTGTCGTTTCCTGCTGATAGACTCTGTCTCGTCTACCTGAGAAGACACCTCTATGGCACTTTCCCTGGACGGTGACACTGGACGCGCTTCCAAGTCGTCGTCGAGGACAACTCCGGCCTCCTCCTGCATACGCAGCAGCTTGAAGCGATCTCTCAGGCTTGCCCGATTTGGCTTCTTGAGTCCCGAGCCATCATCAGTCTCGGTCGCTGCTGAGCTGGCAGTGCTTCTTCTTGTCCTGTCCGGGCTCTTGCTTGAGCTAACATTTGTGTTTGAGCGCGAGAAGAAGGAAAAGGGAGATGTGAACTTTCTTTTAGGGGGAGACGGCGGCCGCTCTTGCATATCATCGGGTGCAATTTCCTCGGAAAGTTCATCAGGTTTTGGCGGTAAAGAGCTGAGTGGGACGTCAATCTTTGGGAACGAAGCGGATGACTCAGGGCGTTGCTTTGATAGGTCGTCGGTCTTCGCTTTGTCCAGGTCTACGTGATGTGAAACTGCTTCTTAGGAGAGTGTTAGCAAGGGTCCTGCAATTTCAAGGGCTTCCCTTTATTAAAAAGGAGAGAAAAGCAGCGCGCACCCTCTTCTTCGGCCTGGCCTACAACAGTGTCCTCGACATCTTCATCCGAGTCTCCTAGGGTGACGTCGATCAGACTTCTGGTCTGGGCGAAAGCAGGAGGCTGATGTATCGCGAGTAAATCAGTCTTACCGTGGACGACTGGAGTGACAGGCTCTTCCTCGTCGGCGGAAGCAAAGTGCTCATCTTCGTCTGCATGGTCCTCGGATTCCTGCTGCAAGACTTGTTAGCACTGACAATTGCTGCACAGCATCATGTCCTGCTGGAACTTGGCACATACGCTCTCTGAGCTCAATGGAGCTTTCTTGTCCTCGACAGGTTCAGCATGGCTTTTCTGTTCATGTTTCTCCTCAGCCATGCTGCTGACGTTGTTATCTGGGATATCTAGAGTTGCGGGCTCGCTGGGCGGGGGTTCGATGTTGATAACGACCGGACTCTGGGGCTCGTCGCCTCGCTCAGCAGGCAGCTCAGTAGTCTCTGAGGTATCCTGGCTCTTGATGCTCGCAGAGTCGGACTGCGGGGTGTGGTGCAGGCTCAATGGGTGGAGGGGGGAATCATGGGAGGGCGTGGTGGCTTTCCGCTCGCCTAGCCTAGCGCGTATGCGATTGTTAAGTTCCTCGATATTGGTGCAGCGCGAATTGAAGCTGAGTCGGGAGGGTTGGGATGTCTCGGACTTTCTGATGGCGGAGACGGACAGAGGCGTCGCTGAGGGCAAATGACAGGAGGTGCCTGGCTGCGAATGGGACGGGGTGGACGGGGGATTTCGCACAGCAAGGGGGTTGGTGTTGTTGGCAGGTGCTGGCGGTTGCTCGAGCTGGCAGCTGCTGCCCCTGGGGCGATCAGCAGCAGCAGCAGCAGCAGCAGCAACTGGAGCTGGAGCTGGAGCGTCCGAGGACCTCCCACTCTGCCGCGCAGTCCGTCGTTGTTTGCGGCTCATCTGCACACGCCTTTAGTTCCCACTCAACACCTAGGTGGGCTTCGAAAAAAGTGGCACCTGTGGAGCGCGAACGTCTGCCACCCAGATTAAAGAAGTCCTGCCGCCTTGCCTTGAGCGAGCCGTCTCTGCTGGTCAGGCGCAGCGTGGCATCGTTAGGGCTGCTGCCCAGCCTCGACCTTCTGACCTTACCCAATCTTCCTCATCATCAAACGGCATATTACACCACCGAAGAGAAACAGCCGAGCCGCTACTTCCGGCTGTAAGATGAATGAACACGAAGGGAAAAAGCCTGTCCAGGTAGCGTGTGTGTGCGGAGGGGAGGGTCTGCAAGGAGCAGACTATCAGAGGGTTTCCCATTTTTCCTGGCTTGCGTGTCGCTCGTCGTCCGTAGTAAAACCAGCTGTCGCAAACCCATCGCTAACCTATTATACAGATTCGTCCGAGCTCTGCCCACGAGAGCGTCGCCCAGAGTCATCATCATTATCATCAAGAATACGAAAGCAACCCCCCACCCCATCGTTGCTACAGCAGAGCTCCAACTAGGCCACGGCCAACTGCCCTCTTCTCTACTCCTCCTCGCTCTCAGAGCCACTGCTCTCATCGTCATCTTCGTCCTCCTCGCCCTCATCTGGCGGAGAGCCAGGGCCGTCGAAATGCGCAAGTTGCCCTTCGAGACGCGCAATCTGATTGGCTTGCTCTGCCTTGTTCATTGGCTTGTTCTTCTTCGATCGAGCCGATGCCGCCGCAGCCCGACGCGCATCATCATCGTCAGTCGACTGCAGCGACTTGCGCACCAACTTGAGCAGCTCATGCAGCGAGTCGTTGGGAATCGTCTCAATGTCAAACTCCATCTCATCCTCGGCCTTGTTGGCAAGCTCGTGGTGTCCCGCTCTACGGAGACCCGTCTTGATGATGTCCGCCGCCTTGCCAATCTGCTCAGGGTTCAGATGTGCAATCTTCTCAGAGATTTCCATCTTCTCATTTGTTGACACTGCTCGAAGCGGCTTCTTTGGTTTGCTGACCTTCTCCGCCCTGCCTCCTGCAGGCCCACTAGACTTGCGCTTCTTCGCGGGTGCCGCCTTGGCTGTCTTAGCTCCCTTCTTGCCTGCTCCACCCTTCTTGGTGCTCGCTTTGCTTTGTTTGGCCAAGAGCTCAGCTGTCTTCTGCTGAAGCTCTTGCATTTGTTGTTGCAACGCAATGAGCTCGTTGGCGGGGTTGCTCTCTTCCTCCTCGTCTTCTTCCTCTTCTTCCTCCTCAGTCTCCTCCACGGGAGATTGAGGTACCGACTCAGGTGCATGCTGCGCAATCCACTCGTCCTTCTTCCGAAACTCCTCTTCGAACATGCGCTCGTACTCACGCGCGGTGTTGACCAATGGGTGGCCCTCACCGTTGAAGCGCAAGCAGTTGGCCCAGATGAGCTTCAAGTCTGCCTCGAATTCCTTCATGCTCTGGTACTGGCCCTTGCTGAGCTTGTCACGGATCGTTGAGATGTCCATGGGCTTCTTGACAACCTTAAAGTACGTTGGGATCGCGAGCGCGACTGGGTCAACTGGCTTCTCAAATGGCAACAGCAGAGCCGAGTAGCGAGGACGGGTCATTTCGTCCAGAACGTGCTTGCAGAAGTCGATCTCAGCCTTGTACTTCTTCTTCACCGGCTTTGTGTGTTGATAGGCAAGTTCACGGGTTGGCTTATGAATCTCGCGCTTGGGACGATGCAGGTTCGTACTGGAGCCCCGTCGAATGGTAGGAACACCATTTGGAGCAGCGTAAGTCTCGGTCGAAGGCGACTGTGCCGGCGCCGGAGTTGGAGGAGCCTCAGGCTTCGGCATTGACTGACGACGGACTTCGCGAACGGGGTTGGCAACGGCAGGCGACTTTTGCTTCTTAGGCGGCTCTGGCGCTACAGGGTCTCCAGCTCGAGGAATGCGACGCAGTTGTGCTTGCATCTGACTCCGAGCCTGCATGCCATTTTGTGATACCAGGTGCTGTTGTCCGTTGAAGATGATCGAGTTATTGACCATCAGATCCCAATCCGCTGTATACGCGTCCACCGACTCGTACTTGTTCTCTTTAAGTTTTGTTTCGATTGTCGACAGATCCATCGGTGTCTTGACAATGGTTGGATAGTTGGGAATGTTTAGAGCCACGATATCGACAGGTTTCAAGAAAGGCTGTGCCGACTTGGATTTCTTGATATTACGTAAGCCTTCAGCAAGTCGTTTTCTTTGCGACTCGGTCATTGGCGCGGAATCGAATGATGGCGTGCCGGGAGGCGGTACGACGGCAGTCGGGCCAGCGGTCGATGCTGGTGCCTCTGTCGCGCCTTCTGTAGAAATAGGTGCTGCTGAGGATGATAGCTTTGACTCGGCGGGCATTGACTCTCCATCGGTCTCAGGCTTCACCGCAGGCTCGGATGCTTGGGTAGCAGCCGAAGATAGGTCTCCAGACGCGTCTTCAGTCTTCGGTCGCTTGGCAGAGGGCTCTTCGGTATTGTCATCTTCGTCCCGCTCTCTTGAGATTTTCGGCGGTGCCGCCTCTGAGGATGCAGTCGCGCCTTCTTCGGATTTGATCGGCTCGGTCGATGAGGCACCATTTGACTCTGGCGCATCTTGTGTATCGGTCGCGTCTTGCGCTGCGGATGGAGGCGCATCGCTCATCAAGGTGTCTGGCGCAGACTCTTGAGTGAGCGTTGTCTGTGTGGTATCAACAGCATCCCCCATATTGACATCGGTATTATGGTCTATTACTGCTGAAGCCTGGGCGACCGAGGTCTCCAGAGCCGGTGTCCCCATCGCCTCTTCTCTGGAGTCAAGTGTTGGTGCTGGCGCTTCAGCAGGTTGCTCTGGAGCCGGCGTTGGCGTTGCAGCAGACGTCGGCGCAGGGTCGAGTGAGGGTTGTTGCGTTTGAGGGGCTTTCAAAGTCTCAGAGGCTGGCGGAGCAGGCTGAGATTCAGTCTCCATGGTGGCACTGTTTTTAAGAGATGGGATGGGAACAGACTGGCCTACGCCATTCATCGAAGGTGCAAAGTCGGAGGGAAGGTCGGATGGAGCGGAAGAGAGTTCATTTATAGCATTCTGCGAGTGTGAAGAGGTACTGCATTGTGGCTAATTAGTTCTCAGAAAAATCTAGTAAGACGTGAAACACTTCTCTCACCCATTCAGCTGCGTCCCATTCGGACGTGCGTGGTCATCCGTGTGATCTTGCTGGAGACCATCATTCCGCACGTCCGACTCGATGGGCGCTGGCTCAGCAAAAGTTGCCATGGTAACAACCCAGAGTCTCTGAAGCTTATCCTAAGTCGCACAGAGCCCTTGTCACTTGCAACAACAAGGCGGGAATAATCTGCCTGAAGTAACACTCGTGACACGCTGCAGCCCAAGGCAAGTTGTACTAAGAGATCCCAGTGGGTGCTACCGTACGTTGCAGATCCAGGTCCAAGTGACAGTTTGCGCCAAGGGCAGCAGGTTTGCGCGACGGCAAAGTCGAGACTCAGAATGATCAAAGGAGCGTCGGTGAGAGAAGAGTGTCTAGTGAGGAGGGTATGCGCAAAGCTCAACAAAGGCTGCGCAGAGGGTGCGAGGGGTGAGAATGAAGGGTCTTCCGTTCCCGGGACCGATCCTCTCAAAACATCCAGACACGCTCTCGTGTGACGCGCTTGGTCGCGTTTTCTTCTTCACCGGACAGGATTATTATCTCCAAAACTTGCACAAACGTGTCGCGTTGATGTAAGTCGCGAATCGAAGATGCGCGCAGCGATGTAGCGGCTCTGTGTGGGGATACGGGCGGGATAGGTGGGCGTGAGTGTGAAGTGAAAGAGAGGAGAGAAGATCCGAACCAGAAAGATTGCCTTGAAGGCCGGGGCGCTTGTTCGCCAAGCATCGGCGCTAGTCGGTCCGGATGAACTAATCGCCCGCAGCAGGTCGATTGACGATAGCTCTTTCCAAATTTTTTTTCCCGGGGACTATCGTGTCGCAATCCCCATGCCACAGACACGCCGTTCACACACATCTCCAGCATGAGTCACGCCGTCAATCTGCGAGCCCGTCGAGCTGACGCCAACGGATCCATCAAGAAGCGCAGACTGTCGCCATCTTCGGGGCCACCGCACGTCAACGGAATCGGCAACACAGGTGTCAATGGCTTGACCTCGAAGAAGCTCCAGGCTACTACGACACGCGACGTGAAGAACTTGAAGAGCAGGACACAAGATGAATCGCAAGCCACCGTGGGTAGGGCGCAGGAAGATGCGGACATGTTGGATGCTGATCAGGCTGAAGAGGATGAGGATGAAGACAGCGATGAAGATGACGAGGCCTCTGGCGACGCTGAAGTAGCGGTGTCTGGCTCGAAGCTTACGAACGGGCACACAACAGCAGATGACGATACTGCCATGAGCGAGGATGCAGAGGCCGGCCATGAAGAAGATGAGGATGCAGAAGACGCCGCGGAGCCATCATTCGGAGATCTGTTAAGGACAAGAGGGCAACAGACGACCACTGTCACTGTTACAGATGACTCTGCTCCCACGACACAGCAAAATGCCATCCTTTCACAAAGTGCTCCCTCGGCCAGCTCCCTCGGAACAGTCTTATCGCAAGCACTGCGAACAAACGACGTCGATCTGCTAGAATCCTGTCTACAAGTTCAAAATCTAGACAGCATCCGCGCGACTATCGAGCGTCTGAGCCCACAACATGCCGCTGCTCTATTACAAAAGCTCGCCGAAAGGATGCATAAGCGACCGGGACGAGCAGGTAGTTTGATGGTCTGGGTTCAATGGACTGTAGTTGCCTTCGGTGGCTACCTTGCCGGACAGCCGGCCGCGATGAAACAGCTGCAGACGTTATACACTGTCGTCAAGCAGAGAGCCACTGGACTACAACCTTTGCTTGCGTTGAAGGGCAAGCTCGATATGTTGGAGGCCCAGATGCAGCTGAGGCGCAATGTACAGGCGAGAAGCACAGGTGGCGGTGACGGACCAGTCATCTACGTGGAAGGCGAAGAGGATGATGAGAGCAAGCCACATGCAGGAGCATTTGGCAAGACCAGGATCTCTGACAACATCGATGACTTTGACGATTCCGAGGATGATGAAGACATTCCTGCTTTCACAAACGGAGCCCTTGACGACGAAGAGGACGATGATGAAGATGAGGAGGACGACGAAGAGGATCTGATCGATGACGAAGCGGAGGAGTCTGAAGGTGACAGCGACGAGTTGTCCGACGATGTCGAGTTTGACGACGAGGACGAAGATTCCGACGATGCTGGGGAGCAACTGCGACCGGCAAAACGCTCAAAAGGCGATCGATCATAGGCACTCTTAATGTCTAATGTTTGCTTGCCATTGCAATGTGTCAGCATGGCGCTTGGGAGTTTTGGAGTCACGAACATCTTCTGTATGATAAGGCCGTCATAGCGATCGAGTTTGTCACTGCCTACGGGAAGGCCTCTGTTTAAATGCATCCCCAGGATACTAGCTGATCTTCTGTCATTGCCTTCTTCATCTGAACTCCCTAAAGCTCTGGACCAGACTCGCTGCCCTGTCTCAAGATTGCAGAGACGGCGGATTGAAGCGCTCGACCAACTTACAGTGTAGAGTGATGTTAATCGTGGATGTCATTTCGCAGTTCTCGTGCAATACCTCATCGCGCTCGACGCCTGGAACTTGGAAGGAATCGAAGGATCTGTAAACACAACACACAGGCTAGCTCCCTGCTCAAAGAATCAAGGGCCCGGCTGAACGCGTACCACTCATAGACATAAAGTACAACAGCATCTGTTGGGGCAATGAAAGCCAACACCACCCACACATCGAGCTTCGATGCGCAAAAGTCGGGTACCAGTCATATCACAACCAGCTTTTGCGGTAATATATCTTCAGGACCATCCTCAGTAGTATAGCAAAGAACCCTCCGTTTTCAGGAACCGGTTGGAAAGGGGAAAAAGCTCGATCGATTCGAGTCCATATGATGCGACTGCTTCCAAAGTAAGCCCGGGAAACAGCCTCGCGGCTTCACCTTTCTCAAAGCGTAGCTTTGGACTGTTGCTTTCGTACCTTAACTAGGTAAGGTAGATAAGGTACCTAGGTAAGGTAAGGTAGGTAGGTAGGTACGCGACACAAGCCAGCAACAATACACTAGCCATATCCCAAAAGACCCCCATCAAATCAATCGATGCAAATCCAAGCATCAGCCCATCTAGACATGAGGATCGCAATGAGCGCAAACCCCTTCCCACTTGTTAAGCTGCAGTAAACAGCTAACATCCCACAAATGCATGCCTAGAAAGAAGAAAGAAGAAGAAAAAAATCAGCTCTCCACCACATCCAAGACTAAACTCCCCGCAAGACAAAAGCATGACCAAAAGATTCCACATACGAGCTTTTTGCCTGATCCGCCCAAGAGCAGTATTCATGACTCCCAGCATTAGCATGCACACAAGCTGACACAGTCAGTATCAGAACACGCGCCCAAAGTCAATAGGAGTGAAAGGGGGGGGGGGGATCAAACGCACATTCAACATCACATGGAGTATTCCCCCCAGTGATAATCCTCGTAACACACTCTGCAACCAGAGAATTTTCACCAATACATTGGCCTCGCGGCGCCAAGGCGACATAGCAGCTTGCGGAACCTGCAAGGAGCAAGACTGAAACCAAAAGATTGCCCGGGACTTTGTACATCATGACAGTCGAGCAGTCAGTCGTGGAATTGGGATTCGGCACGTATGTGCAGAGCAATCAAAAGGTAAGGACCACTATTCTTTTTTCGCGGCTTGCCGAGCTTCTGTTATTTTGCCCCCATGTACACGAAAGCATCGAGCTTTCTCTCCTCCGAGTTCGCTGACCTGTGGGGTGGTATATAAAGAGCAGAGATTGACACGATCCCGCGTCAGCTTGCTTGAGAAGTGCTCGTCATCCATAGCTGATTGGCATGGGTGGACTTTGCCGCTCCAGAGATTTCCTTTGGATGTGATCCCTGTCAGGAGCGGCACACTCATCCAAGGTTGGAAGACGAACTCTGCGAATTTGTGCCTCGAGTTTTGCAAGGATGTAGTGAAAGAGGTCCTTCCCGACTACAGTCAAACCCCGCTAAGTAAATACCGGCTAACTCGATATCCCGCCCAAGTTAATCAAGTCCGTCTATACAACCTCGTTTCTTACTAAAGATTGAATAATCCTGGGGTCTTAGAATATTCCCTTAATTATCGGCATAGTCAGCCACATATATTGACTTAGCGAGGCTACTTTGACCTTAGATAAGGGCTATTTTCGAGGATTTCGAGGGGAAATCTAAGTAATTTAGAGACCTTAGGTTACGTAGAAATAGCTACGCGAATTAAAACCACCTATACATAATCACAAATTACTTATACGTGATCTTCGATAACCTAATAACCTCGTTTGTATCACGTCCGGGGGACCGCGCCAGGTCTACAGTATTGAGTCAGCTGGGTTTGACTGTACGACGCTGAAAAAGCAATCGACGATGAGAGCTGCGATGCTTTAAAATTGCTTCTCCTATTGGTCTCGATTCAGCCTGACAATTTTACGCAGCTGCTTGCTACAGTTCCATCGCCTTGCATTTAGGTACCCTGAATCCAAGCAATTTCAGGGTTTCTAATGATTCAAAGCTAAAATTTGAACTGTCCTCAGAGCGTTGGGTGGGTGGACAACGTTTATCAGATGGGTCATATCCTCGAGAAGGGTGAAGCTGTATACACACGAAGTAGATATTCTCTCCAAATGACTTTAGGTCTGAGGGGGAATGTCGGATCTATCTGCAAAGGACAAAAGAAAGGACATTGAAACTCAAGCGACTTGGACTTGCGATGCGGAGTTGCGGATTCCTTCTGACAAGGGTGCCGAAGCCTGTCTTAGCAAGTAGTCATCTCCAGAGAGAGTGCTGAGCAGCCGAGTTTCCGAAAGCGATGTGAAACCAAGGCGCTACTCTACTGCATTACCTTCTAATTAAGGTAGTCAGTGACAAACAAAGAATGGCTTGTGAAGGTCGGCAATGGAGCTGTTCCCACGTGGCCATTCGAGACCTTGTCCATGGGCTTTCCTGTGGGACATGTCACATCTGGACAGGGATAGACCAGGAAGGATTCGCCTTGCAATGTTGTACTGTACTGTATGCTCTGTGCAGGATGTCGATAGATTCAGGTTTGCAGGAACAAAGGCGCGATTTCTATGGGATCTTGCTAGGATCTGTACTAACGAGGTATGATTACTCGTGTGACTCGTTTAAAAAGTGCTGGTTTGCTGTGAGGTATGGTGAAATACGGGTAAAAGATATCGCAAGATCAAGCTGTAAGCAAAGAGGAGGCCTTTGGCACAGCTGACGTGAACAGATACCATGCGAAAGAGCGGAGAGATTCTGCCTGTCTGGAAACGGAGATACTACCGGCCAGGCAATTGGAAGTGAGGAGGAGCAACTCATGCCTCTCGTACCTGCCCATAACATCTCGCTATGAGATCACGCTACAGGCTTGACATCCTCCAGCTCTCCAGTAAACGCATCATGCTCAGCATCCGCGTTCCACTCATGCTCCATGATCTTCGCAATATTCGACGCAGTCTCACGCCCATAGTATTCCGCAATAAACGCGAGCATACAGTCTGTCCCTGCCGAAACACCCGACGAGGTCCAGACTTTACCACTTACTAGGCTTTTGTCAGTCCCAAGACAACAGAACATCAGTCTCAAGGTAATAGAAAGTAGAAAAGGAAAGGAGAGAGCTGGAAAACGTACCGCACCACCTCGCGCTAGCCTTCCAATGCGTCTTCGGTCCCAAAGGTGCAACCCTAGTAAAAGACAACTTATTCGTAGTTGCAGTCAGACCATCCAAAACGCCAGCTCGAGCAGCAAGTGCTACAATCCGCCGTCAGCAACGCTCAACAGAAGACGAGTAAGAACTAGAAGCAGGAAAAAGGAAAACAAAAGACTCACCACTCCCAGTACAAACAGTAACGAGCACCTCCAACTTGGGAAAAACATCCCTGATAAACCGTACATGCCGCACCACATCACTAGCAACACTAACATCCGCCCCAAACCCACCCGGCACAATCAGCGCATCCACGCTCCCCAGCTTCCCATCGTAAAAGTCCCGGATACAGTGCGTCGGCACTACTTTCTGCTCAAACAGCGCGTTAAAACCCTGCGCTGCGTGTGCGGGGCTAGGACCGGTGCTTATGGGGTCGAGGGTGTCGTAGTTGCCTATGATTTTCAGGGTGCTTTGATTTGCGCTGCCTGTGGAAGAAAGAGCAGGAAGTCCAGATCTTTTGTACAGGATGTTCAGAGCTTCAATTGGGCCGAATACATCTAGGGCTTCGAACCAGGGGAAGAGCAGGAGAGCCCAGGAGAGTGGCTTTTTCTGGGCTTCTGTGGTTATGGCTGATGTATTGTTAGTCGTAGTTTTAGTCGTAGTGTTTATTCTTGGGCAGGTAGGCAGGTGAAGTGAAGGGAAACAACATACCATTCAAAAGGCTAGCATTAGCAGCATTCGGCATTTTCACCGCTGTACTCGCCATTGTTTCTACTCTTCAAGTCGAAGCTAGGTATCTCGTTGCAACGTGCCGTAAATTCACAGGTTGGGTTTTCTGTTCGGTCGTATTACAGCAATAATGAGTATTACCTACAGTAGCAACGACCAACTATCAGGGCACCAAGACGAGGAGAGGGGTAAAGTCTTGCAAGCAAAGTTGCCCTACATACTCGTGCTACTCCACCATCACTGGTAGCACGATGGCCTAGGCCTGAGGCGGGACGGGAGCTCCCTTTGCCCAGAACGTCTAGTCATGATAAATGACCCCTCGTGCCTCAAGGCTAGCTACTCAAGTGGAATGCATCATGTGTGGGTAGGAACATATAAGTAAAGCACCGTGATCACGAGTCCACTGTACGAAAGTCAATCAGACCAAAAAACAGAAAAACAAAAGGACAACGAACAACGCAGCCCGAAAGACATTGTATATGGCGCGTCGCACCCATATCTACACCCGTCTTGCTCAAACGCACAACTGTTCAAATGCACACTAGACCGTACACATGTATCCGAAGCACACAGTCCGCCGTGGAGGTATTGTACCAAAAGCCCCTGAGCAATGCGTGCCTTATCAAAACAAAAAACCGCAAATCTATCCCGTATCTTGAACCCAAGGAAAAGCCCGTATCCCATGAATCATCATAATGACAAAATGGTAGACATCGAACGTACATAGATGCGCTACAGGGGACCGTAGACGCGACGAGCAAGGAAGTAGCAGATGCAGCCAAAGGCCGCAAGGAATGCTGTTGTCCACCAGAACCAAGTGAGGTCGTCTTCATCACTCGTTTGTCCCTGTCCGTTCTGATTAGTCTCTGCATCAGGGCAACGAGGCGTAAGGCGGTTTTGGCTTACGGGGACCGGAAAGTTGGAACCAAAAAGGCCGGTGACGATATTCATCGGAAGGACAATAGTTCCCAGGATCGTCAGCTTGCCTAAAACGTCGTTTGTTTGTTCGGCACGCTCGTTCATGCGGACATTGATCTGAGCAAGATAATTGCTGTGCGCGCGAGATAGGATGCTGTCATCTTATTAGCTGATGTCTCAGAACTGCAAAGGAGAGCACATACTTTTCATAGTGAGTCAAGTTGCCAGTCATGGTAACAATGTGGTCCTGGATATCGCCCAAATACAGACCAACGTCGCTCCTTGGAGCAATGACATGCTGCTCATTGCAGCGCTTTGCGAGTCCCTTGATCACATCGGCCTTGTTGCCTAGCAGACGATACAAGCCCATGACCTTCTTACGAGTCTCGCCAACACGCAAGAGCATGTCACGCTGCGTCTCCGAGGACTTGACCGATCGCAGAGACGAGGTGTCGCTAGCATCAGCAGCAGCTTTGCCCGCGATGCGCTCATAGAAACTTCTTTTGGCGGGCTTCTTGAATTTCTCATCGATGATGTCTTTGGACTCCTTCAGGTCAAAGTCGCGCGAATGCATGGTGAGAATCTCGTCATCAATTGCATCGACCTCTTGCTCAATCTCTTCGATAATCGGCGCGTAGGCATCGGTGATGTTGTCAATGAGCGCATAAGATACCCAGTCGGCGAAAGTAAGTTGATGCTCCCTAATTTGCCGGATACGACGACGGACCAGTGCAGGATGAGGGAATTGCGAAAAGTGAAAGCTGATCACACCGCCCTTGAAGACAACAAAAGACATGTTGACGGGCTCCATGTAGTCGGGGTTCTTCCGGTCTTGCTCAAAAGTCCGGTAATTGACAAAGTAGTAATTGCGAAATAGCTCCACCTTTTCACGTGCTTCTTGCTCCATAATGTCTTCAGCCGTCAGCTTGTGGATGCCAAAAGCTCGGCAAAGTACACGCATTTCGTCGTAGGTAGGCGAAAGTACGTCGAGCCAAAAAATGGGTCGAGGGCCGGTTTTGCTCTGCTCGTCCTGCGACTTTGATCGGGGGGTGTCTGTTGCCTCGGGCACCACGCCATTCTCTTGCACCTTTGCGTCTGTCAGTGGGACTCCAGCCATTGACGGGTTGCGAGTGCCAGATCTAGATTGGGCATTGACAGGTGTGTGTGCTCGGTCAGTACCGCCTCCAAACTGCGACAATAGCTCTTCTTCCTCGTCGGAGGAGGACTCGTCGAGAATGACTGGTGGAGGCTTGAAAAGTTCCTCGAAACTCAGACCAAGCTGGCGCAGGCCAGAAAGTGTGTGACTGCGAAGAGTCTCGTACACACCATCGCTGTAATAGGTGAATCGAAAGGGTTCATCCTCAATTTCCTTCTGCCAGTCGAATCGCTTGGGTCTCAGTCGACCTCCTACCAGCTCTGGTTCCGTGACTCTCTTAGCTTCACGCTCATCCTTCTCTTCCAAAGCCCACTCTTCGAGAACTGAGATGTCGGGCCATTGACGCTTGCGCCGGCGAATTCTTCTGTCACCGTTTGTCGAGGTGTGCGAGGGCTCTTCCTCGCCTACCTCGGTCTCCTGATCGTATGGCAAGCACACCTCGTCTGGGCCTGACGTTCCAGTGGGACGTCGGCGATGGAAGAATGACTTTTCACCATTGATGGGGGAGCGTTCGCCTTCGATATCGATATCAATAATGGCATCTGAGCCATAGCCTCCGGCAAATCGAGTGGTCTCTGGCGAGTGAGCACGGCCCATGTAATCGGGTGCATCAATCACGTCAAGAGGATCGGCGCCGCCAATCCTGGGGCTCCCGGGCATTGACGGAGGATTGTTAACATCATAGCCGTCGGGGAACGACCCATTTGATTGAATGGGAGCCAGCATGGTGCCATTTCGCTTCGGGCCAGATCTGGAGGATGCATTCGAAGCGCGACGAAATCCCAGTCGAGGCCTGTCCGCAGAGGTAGGAGCTGCACCTCCGTAACCTGTACCGTTGCGTGAAAGAGGGCTCTGTCGAGTGTTGATAAGAGGGGTTCGATCATTAGCATCAAGCTCCTCACTGCTATCGTAGTCAGGCTGGCGTTCTCGTGCGCTGTCCATGTTGGGCCTGGAGACGCTCCGGTTCTGACGACTGCTCTTCTGATTGCGACTGCTGAAATAAGATAAGCCGCGCGAGGCAGCAGGAGATTGTACGATGCTGGCGCGTCGTGGACGAACTTCCTTGTGATGACTAGGTGGTGTGTCAGCGGCGACGCAGGGTCTGCTAGGGGCAATGTCAGAGGGAATGACAGACCGATGATCTAGCAAAACCTCGCTGTCTAGACTGGTGTCACTCATGCCCCGAGTCTGGCGAACGCGGTAGAAGGGAGCCTGTTCAGCAACGTTCTCGGGCACATTTAGCAAGCTGGGGTGTTGCTCGGTAGCATCAGTCAATTCAGCGTCAGAAGGAGGCACGAAGGACGGTTGTCGCTTCTTATGCTTCCTGCCGGCACGGTGTCTTCTCTTCTTCTGCGGCTTGCTCTCATCGCTTGGGCCGGAGACAGGAGCCGATGGTGCAGGGGCATTGGCAGTGTCTGATGCAGCGGGACCTTTGCCACGGGGGCGGACGGGGCGATTGACAGAGGAAGAGGATGCGGCGGGGTGAGAAGGTGGAAGAGGCGGAGGAGTCATATCGGGCGGCGGTCAAAGCGGTATCTGGTGGCACGGGAGCAAATCATGCATGCGAATCGGACAGCGCCGTGGTAGGGTGGTAAAGGGCGTCAGGTGCAGGCAAGGTTTGAAGAGCTTTGCCGAGTGTGGAAAATGCCTCAGGGGAGGCGGGCAGTCTCAGGGTAAAAAGGTTTGGCGGCGCGCTGACGGTGATGGAGGCTGACTGAGTCAATTGACCAGATGGAAAAGAGCGTAAAGTGCGATGGAGGATGAGGGCAGAGGGAAGTGGAAAAGTCACAACGGCGAGGTGACGTCCGCGTTGGCAGCGCGGTGGCTGCAGCTAAGAGGTAGGTAGGTAGGCTGGCAGGCGGTCGAATGCGGATAGTGGGCACGCGAGCTCTTTCCTCGGGGCGAATAGTCGATGAGGTCGGCGATAAGTGCTACGTGCAGACGGGGCGGATGGACAATAACGAGCCAGCGAGAAGACGCAGAATTGCGCGTGGTGCCTGAGGCTGGTCGACTGCTTGGATGCGTTGGTGACGAGGATGAAGTCAACGTCCCGTCATTGCGTCAGACGCAACGAGAAACTCTCACGCCTGCCCAACGTCGCCTCGATTCAATTGCACGCAGCCTGGACCTCACCCTAGGGCCAGAAGCTTGTCGCAGATAAGCAAGCAGATGCTCTCATAATTCGCCGCGGTACCTGCTCACGCGATATGCAGCCGCCATCCATCGACTTGTACCTCTTGTCGCTCACAGCCTACACCTTTGCCCCCACCACTAGACACAGCGCTTTCCTTTACTTATTTCTCCTGGCACCCTTCGTCCTCGTCGTTCCTCGCCGCTGCATGAGATGACTTGTCCGCCGGGGAGCAAAAAGGCAGGAAAACGAAAACAAAAGTAAAGCAGAGCTGAGCAATTCTCACAGGAGCTTGTCGATGCAGGGCATGTCACACGGCTGGTGCTGTTCGTAACACGGTCCCTGGCCATGTCCCAGCCATTGGAGCCACATGACCACCCAGACGAGCCAAGCTGAACAGGTCGCACGGTGTGAAGGCCAAACAGCTACGACTCCTCACGTGTGTGTATCTGATGCAGAGAAATAGTCTGGCGTACCTAGTTTGAGCATTGCATTACCGGTATTCTTGGTACTCTCGTAAGGTCATTACCGTCGTTAAACTCTACACCAATCACTTCACTCGACAATAAGCAACAGGAAAGGAAAAGAGACTAGATCTCGGCGTCGGGTGTGCCACTCGCGCTGCCTCCGCTGAGACTCAGGCGCAGCCCTCTCTTAACACGGGCCATGCCCCGCCTGACATGCGACATGCCGAGTCTTGACGCCTCTTGTTGCTGCTGCATCGCCCGCTCGCGACTGACGACAGGAGCCGGCGCCGCCGTGTCGTAGGACTTTGGAGGCCACTCTCCGTCTCGTCTCCACCCATCGACCAATGCAGGGATCATGTGCGACAGATTGATAGGCACCGAAGGCGTCAGTGACTGAAGCACCACCTTGGAGTAGATTGAGTGATACAGCGTCGAATTGATGTTGATGTGGATCGGGTCGTCTTCAGCGATGAGCGGTGGCGGCACTGGTATTAGGGTAACTTCTGAAGGCGTCTTTCGTAGCTTGTCCTTGCCCTTGAGCACAGGCGTATCCTGATTTGCAGCCACTGGACGCTCAGGCGATCCGCTGCTTGCATGGCCAGAATCGTGGCCGTCTGATGCATCCGCCGTGGTATGCTCCTCAACGCTCTTCTCATGCACCTTCTTGGCCGAGCACCATGCGTCACGCCTGGCCTGCCAAAAGCGCAAGCCCTCGTTCCAGCTCATCTCCTCTTCCAACCGACCTCGCCGACGCTGCCTCCGTGCCTGTCTGCGCATGCACTCGACAGCAGGTTGGGCCGAGTCGGCCAAGGCGTATGTTTCCGAGGATGATCTTGCATGCTGACTGCTCCCTGAGCCATCTCGTCGGTGACCGAGGAAGAGAATATCTCTCTTGCGGCGCGTGTGTAACTCGGGCTTTGGCGGGGCACGCGCGTCTTCTGGCAGTGATGGGCTGGGAATGTCCTCGTCCGAAGAGGGGTCAGAGGATGCATAGGTTCGCTCGACCCAGGCCAGGGCCCGACCCTCTATAGTGCCATCCTCGTCTTCGTGGAGCAAGAGTTCGTGGCCAGACTCGTCGTCAGCGACGTCGCCCGAGTCGGCACTCTGCGACAAAGGACTCGGCTGGGACTCGAGGTCGCGTCCGGAGGTGGAAGCGGCGGCAGTGGAGACGTGGGGACAAAAGTCTGCGTATTCAAAGGACCAGTCGTTCTTGATCCTACTGTGAAGCTTCCGACGAGCCTCACGTACGGTGGCAGCCTTGGAGTCGGCTGCGCTTTGAGCCGCCATTGCGACAGCCACGAGCATTGGCGACGAGTCTAGAGCACTAGCCCGAGAGGCAGGCCATGCACATGGGCAATAGAGCAGGCTGCGAGGGGAGGGGAGCTGCGAAAGCTGACAGGATGACGGCAGGGCAGGGATGGGCAGTCAGAGAAGAGCTGAGAAGAAGAAGAAGAACGAGCGAGCTGGAGGCCGTGCAAAACAGTCGCGTGTGGAGGAGAGCGAGGGAAGATGGAAGACGAATTGCTGCTGCTG
>JAKCVP010000424.1:0-364547 GCA_023512835.1 Taxillus chinensis | reverse complement strand
ACCACCACTCAAAAGGATACTGCAGTCCTTGTCATTCATGCCACTGTGCGCACTCGAACAGTGTACGATACGCCCATGTCGGCAAAATTTGCCCCCAGAGTCCTCAAAAATTGGAACAAGAAGCCATAAGCACATACGTCAATCGGTAGCATCCGCCGTCCAACCTTGATGCCCGTACAAAACACAGCCCCCAATTGATGCACCACCTGTACCAGAGGCGGTGCAAGCGGCGGCCCACAATACCCTCTTAGGCAATGTTAGTCGCTGTTCTAGGGCATGAACGGCAGTAAAATCGTTTCGACGTGTTTTCTAGCACTGATCGCACGCAGGTCATTGGTCGAGTGCGAGATAAAGTGAAATGTACCGCTGCACTGTTAACAAGGCTTCCACGCTTCGTACCGACTGTGCACTGCCGTGACGTCGTCTTGTTTTATTCCCCTCAGTCTACCCGAGTTTACTTTAGATACAAACAGCTTCCCCATCCTTCCTCTTGTTTGCCAAAGGTTAGAAAGAATCAACAGCTAAACCACCACTTCCAAGAACAGTGCTACGGTAAACTCACTGCTATCTTGTACACCCAGTACCCGCACCGCCACGCACCACGGGAGAAGAAAATGTCAACAACAGTCCAAGAGCACCAGGCAACAGCCACCCTCCCCCAATCCCTCACCATAGCCCTACCGAAAATATTCTCCCGCAGCGCAGTCATAACAGCCACAAACACCGAAACGCCAATCTACACCGTGAAATCCCACAATTTCCCCCGCCGCCTAGAAATCTTCACCGCACAAGGCACGCTCCTCTCCGCCGTGAAATTCCACAACTTTTCAAAGAAGGTAGATGTAACGCTGCACGACGCGAGCACAACACTAGCGCGCTCCGGCATGTTCAGTCGCTCGTACAACTTTGCGTCATTCAGTGGGAAGGGGGAGTGGAAGTGGCAGCGCGACGGGCAGATGCGCACGTTTGACCATGTCCTGGTTGATGAGAGGGGTGTGGCGCTGGCGAAGATGGTGGAGAAGAGTATGAGTCTGCGGAGGATGGGGATTATTGAGTTTGGGGAGGGGTTGAGTGAGAGGGGGAGGGAGGAGGTTGTCGTTACGGGAATTGCGCTGGCGTATGAGTTACAGCATCAGAGTGCTGCTGCGGGAGGGGCTGCTTCTGCGGGCGCTTCTGCTAGTGTTGCTACTTGTTGATGTGCTACTCGTTAATTAAGGGGCTTATTATGTGGTTTGTAGTGAGGTTGTTATTTACTAGTATTCATTTTGTTATTTGCTAGTGGCGGGTGATTGATCAATGGACCTGGTTTCTGGCTGGACGTCTTGCGCCTTGGTGAGAGTAGCGCACGGGCGATGAAGTTTCCATGGCCCACGCCGACGATTGAGCGTGACTGATGCATTTATTTCGGTTGCCTACAAGCACATAGCCTGAAGGAAAGTCATCTCATTGTACTTGACCACGAGGAAACGCCAATCATTGAACTCCTAGGCATGCTCCAACCATGCTCTCGAAAACAGGGCACGCCAAAGTGACACCCCTCAGTCCAATGACATCACCATGCCAAACCACAACAACTGCATGTCACTTCGATCACATTGCCATTTCACCAACAAGACGACAAACGGCCCTGCACACTACAACTACCACACTTCATTGATCAACCATCGCATACGCTATTTTCGCCTAAGATAACCATACAGAAGAAGTCCCAAAAGTCAAAATGAACGCCCTCAACGCAGCGAAAACCGCAACGGCCAATGTCCACCAAGACGAGCACGAGCCCGAAGCAGGCAGAAAGGGCGCAGGAACCAAGGAGCAGCCCTTTGATGCTGGGAATGAGGATGGTATGTCTGTGTCTCTCCTTCTGCTCCTTGTACATGCCTTTCTTTTTCGCTCTTGCTCATACCTTTCATTCTCGCTCTGATTCATGTCTGTCTGGCCGCTCTTGTCCATGACTAAAGTGTGAGATAGAGCAGAAAACCGCGCCCAAGACAGAGATAGGTGAGCCCCAGGCCGGAGTCAAGGGCGCGGGGACCAAGAGCGAGCCATTTGATCAGGGTAATGCCGGCTGTAAGTTCTCTTTTCATGCCTTGAATGGCGAATGTAGTTGGCTAATTCAATGAAGCGGTGAATGAGCCGGAGAAACATGCATGAAGAAGTATGTAGTCTGGACTCGGAATAATTCGATAGGTGCGAGCGAGATGATTGGAATGAAAATCTGAGTTCTGAACAGCCACAAACGCAACAATAACCAAAGTCTGTACATGCAGTCAAAATGCTAATTTGAACAAAATTTAAGAAATCAATTTACACTGTGCAAAGCCTAATGTACACCTCCGCAGCTAGTCCTCCAAGCGATGCCTCACTTCTCTCTACTACTTCGATGAACTGTAGTCTCAAGCCTGCGGTCCCCACCCACAGAACATGAGCGCCAAATTCTTCTCATCAGTAGCCTGCTGTATAAGCTCATTGACCGTAGCCGCGCAGCTCAGTCCCGGCGCAAGTTTCTTCTCCACCACACTGAGCGCGCGATCAGCCTCGCCGCCTTCCTCGTCGTCCTTCTCCCTGTGCGCCGCCTCTGCCTTGAGCGCAGCTTCTTCTTCCATCAAATTCTTCTGCGCACCAGATGAGCGTGTGCCGCGCGCGACCATTGACGTCGCAGACGGACTAGGCGCTGCCGTTCCGCCGCGCTCTTGCTCTATCTGCAGTCTCTTTGCGCGAAGCGGGCTGACGGACCAATTGTACAGCGGATCATAGCGCAAGACATTCAGCAGAGTCATAATGGCGTCTTTGTGCCCGCGCAGCGCTTCGAGCGTGAACTCGCAGCATCGCCGGAATACACCTTCCGTCGTTGTGATGCCGAAGCCGTCGACGACGTCTCGCGTCAGTCGAAAGGGTACGATTTCTGGTATTGTCAAGACACGTCCTGCCTCGAATGCGACGCCGAGATCAATATGCACTACTTCGCCTGTCATTTTGTCGATGAGAATGTTCTGACAATGCCGATCGCCGAGACCGAGGATCCAGCCTAGGATGGAGATTGCTGCTGTGCTGCGCGTGTATGCGAGTCTCGTGTCGAACCACTGGTCCGGATTGGTGAATTCTTCAAAGAAAAAGTGCCGGAGGATGGGGTTGAATTTCTCGCATACTTCGAGGTAGGTCTGGATACGCCTTTCCTTTGTTTCTCTGGAGACTTTTTCGATCCGTCGACGCGACTCATTCCAAGAAAGGTCCTGTGGATGGTAGTGTTTATGTAATGGCTGGAGCACCTCATTAAGGGAGGTGGTGTTGCTAACAAATTCGATGACGCCAGCGTTGGAGTTTAGGGGGATCACCTTGTATGTGCGGATACCCAAATTGCGCTGTTTGCTGGCCTTGTTCGTTTTGAGCAGTGAGCTCACTTGCTCGAAGACCTGCTCCATGATGGCGTCTTGCCGAAGGTCATCTGAGCCGGCCTTATACAATTGTCTGTAGATGATGCCATTAGTGGCTCTGACGTCGACAATCTTTGGAGTACTGAGTCCACCAGCAATTGTCATTGTCTCCTTCACAGCTTGGATTTTGGGTACGTCTTCGTAATCTAGACTCGGCTGAACATCGATACTCATGGTGATCGGAGGGACATTGTAGTTTGGTACATCTCGCTCCAAACGTCGGGTCGGTGCAAACTTTTGCATCTTCAGCTTTGCGCCCTGCTTAGTCTCATCGTTCTTGAAAGAAGCAACTTCGATGAAGAGATCGTTCGCTTTACTGATAGTTCTCCACTTATCCGCGGTAGATAGCCCTGCGGCGAGACGCTTTGCAATTTTCAGGGCGGCAGAGTTACGCAGTTGCGCGGTACGGTCGTTTCCTCCAGGAGTTTTACTACCAGCATAGATGAAGTACATTCCATGGTAGGGGTGATCCTTGCAGATCCTCTCCACAAGATCGTTGAGCGTGTTCTGGAATGGAGAATCTGAGTCTTGAAGTCGCGACGACAGCTGGTTCAGCAGCTTCACGAATTTGAACGTCGGTACGCCTTTGATGATCTCAGAGACAACCTCGTTGGCAGAGCTCTCACCGGCATGCTCAAGCCATAAGGCGAAGAACTTTAGTACGTCCCCGTCTTCGTCATCCGAAGCCGTCAGAGACATGAGATAATTATTCAGGCTCGAACGAAGAAGTTGATCCCGAGTCTCTTTGAGACGCGTGTACTCTTCATTATCCAGGCTCAGCCATTTCTTTGCTCTTGCACGATCACTCTTAGCTGTATTCTTTTCTTGTACACTCCCATTGCCTTTAATGATGCCCTCTAGAGCTTTGATCTCTTGACTTTTTTTATTGAAGTACCTGCGGCTGCGTCTGAACTCGGCGACAAAGTCCGGATTGACGAGTTGCTTGTGACAGTAAGCTGCAAACTCGTGAAACACTCGTCCAGCGTCAACGCCAGTCTTTTGACCAGACAAATGATCGAGTGCGGGCTTGAGATAATTGCTCATAATATCTTCAGGTCGTTCAATGCGCGCTTCGGAAGACCATTTGGCCAGGGTTGCGAGAACGCTGGCAAGTCCGAGCTCGCCAGCGCCTTCAGGAGCTGACTGCGAGGCACACAACTCTTGCATTAGGCGAATGCCGGCAATGTGCTCGTTCTTGCTCCAGAGCACTTTGGCTGTCTCTAATTTGACGCTTCTTTGTATCGTAGAAATTTCTGATTTGCTCTCGGCCTGGATGCTCTGGGAGACTCGTACGACGCGTGCCAGTGAATCCTGCAAAGCGCCCACAGAGCGGTAGATGCGCGAAGCATGTAGTGCAGCTTCGATCTCCTGGTCACGGACGACCAGATCCTGGACGCGGAAAAGTTCTTGGATGTTGGGTTTCTGCGCTGTCAACCCAATGAATGCCTCTCTGACGCTCAAAATGACATCAGCGTCGTCGAAGCTCGTCAGCGTCATCCACGCTTCTTGTTTCTGAATCTGGTGCTGAAGCTCTCGAGACGACGAATAATTTGAAGCTTGGACGAGATCATGAACGTGCGTGAGTGCTGTCAATGTAGCCAGAGATGCTCGCACCGGTTCTCGGGCACGAACATTAGCTCCACGAGCAATGTCCAGAACCCGGACAATCCCCTTGTTGACTATATCAAGTATGTTTTCAACACTGCTGGCTTGAGCAAGAGATTGCATACAGTTGAAGGCGATGAGATTGCTGCTGTCTGTGGACGGAGATGGAATGTTGATATCCCACTGCTGTAGCTTCAGAGCCGAAAGTGCAAGGCTTCTGGACGTGCCTTCCGCATGTCCAAGATTATTTGATCCAGTCGCAAGCTGCTGCACAAGCCCGTTCAGATTCATGCGCGTCAGAGATCCCAGCACGTGTCCAAAAGTCTCGCCTTCAGATCGGCCAAGGCATGCTGTCGCATCCAGCTGTGCTCCTCGCAGCATCAGAGCTCCGTAAGCATTGCCCTCGAATTCCATCCTTTCTGCAATGGCGTTCACTGTCGGAGGCTGCTCTACGCCGTAGAATGAGTCCGGCTCGTTGATCTGCCGATATATGGGAAGCAGTTCGGTGGCAGACGGTATATCTGAAGACCTACGACGCTTTTGCGTCGCTGCTGGAGACATCTTTATGGGCGTCTCTAGCAGATACACGGCCGTCTTATGCATTCGGCAGCGTCTCGCGGCTTCCAACATGCTGGAGCTGTCAATGTTCAGCCATTGACAGCGATGTAATCGATTGTCTTCCTTGATATAAGGTCTAGACCACATGTAGATAAGAACATTGAGCACATCCTTCTGGCGATGTTGAAGAGCCAAGTCCTGCGATTTCAGTAACTCGTTCACCGCCTGGGAGAGTTCGGTTTTTAGGTCCTGTCTTCGTTCTGCACTACACTGTAGAGCAATATGTATTATGAATGCAAGATTGGTCTTGGTGAAATCGTGGATGCTGTCTATTGCGGGAGCGAGGAGGCGCAAAAACGGGTCATCGGTACTGTGCACTACGCTTAATGCAGCCTTTGACGCCCAATTCTGCTCTGGATAGCTGGACGTCTCGATGAAAGCAGCCATTATGCTATGTCTTTCGATCAGATCGCAAGCCTCGAGTCGGATAGAAGTTCTCATTGGTGGAACGAGACCCTGCACCTGACTCTCAGGAAGTATTTCCCGAAAGTAGGCCTGATCATAATCTGAGCTGGCACGCATGATGTTTTGTATCGTCTCCTCAGCAATCTGTATCTCAGAGGGATCTTCCGAAAGTAGTGACTCCAGCAGGCTCTTCAGGATCGCACCTTTGGTATCGAGCAGCGAGATTGTGTCATCATCTGGGTACTCGTGTGGTAGCAAAGCTTGCAAATCCATGTACTCAGATTCATTGGTCTTCTTCGCATCTGCATCGCCTGAAGAGCCGTGCACGCGACCGAGCGCTCTCGCAGCCCATGTATAGTAAGCACTGCCCAGGTCAGGCCTGCGAAGGGTGGCCCACAGAGCGGATGTTAGGCGAGGCTGAGGGTGCCCAATACCAAACATGTCGACTTTAGCCAAAGGTGCTTCAAAGTCTGTACATGCCAATCTGAGACACAGATCATAAAGTTTTGGGGGCACCTGGAGCTGATGATCGATGCCTTCCAAGAGCAGAATCCTCAGGAAATCTGCATCGGGACTGCCATATTCAGGCTTGAGCTGATGTCCAACACGCTTAGCGAGCAGCAACATCTCATCCCACCCCTTCGAGAAGCCTTTGAAGAGCAGGGCATACTGATCAAGCCAACTGCGAAAAGCTCTGACGCGAGAGACAATAGCAATATGCTCGCTCTCCTGAGTCGCCGGAGGTTGACGCGTTTCCAGAAATTTTGCTGCAGCCAGGTACAAAGAAACAATTGTTCCTAAGATGAAGGAGGAGTCCTTTGACAGCACAACTTGTCCGATTTCCAGGAGATACTGTAGCAATCCTACCGCATCGGTAGCACATTGTTCGTCAGTGACCAATGGACGTATACCATGTATCATCTGCTCCAGCGGATAAGCTTGTTGCAGGTTATTTCCCGCAAACGCAACGATAATTCGGAGTCGTGTCAGGACTCGCCGCGCATGTAACGAGCCAAGTGCAGGTATTCGGTCGCATAGCAGGTCCCGGATTATCCGAACCAGGGCGTCAGGGCGCCAAAGATGGTTGAGTTTCAGCTTAAGTATTCTGCATATTTTCATCAGCACTTGCTGGAAATAGCGCGAGCTGAAGCTCGGCTGCTGTGCTGAAGGCAACTCTTGCTCCGAAGAGCCGACAGCTAAAATCTTGGAGAGTCCATCACCGACAATTTTGACATCGGGTGCCTTGACGAGGGCTTTTACAATTCGATCTTCGTGCTGAAGTCGACGAAGGCAGAAGCTAATGATTTCGGGATAGCGAGCGTGCATCAAATTGGAGAATTCATCGTCACCGAAAACTGCGCGGATGTTATCCTCGCAATCGTGACACGAGCTGCCACTACTAGTCTTTGTCGAAGCATCTGATAGAAGGCTGTAGGCCATAACCTGCGGAAAGGAGAGTCTTTGCAGGTCCTCGAAAGACTGAGCAAGGACCGTTGCCATGAAATCCTTCATTTGCAGATTATTGTCTTTACCATGGCCAATGGCGAGCTGACCTACAATCTCCGTCTTGACGTCTGCCAAGCAAGACTTGATGTCAGGATATTCGAAAGCCGCGAAAGGGACCGACTCAAGATCGTGCTCCTTCAGCCATGTGAAAATGAGCTGGGAACTGAAGATGCGAAACAGGGCATGCGCGTCAGATAGATCGTAGGCCTTGACAATGTCTCTGATACAAGCAGCTGCATGTAAGGAAGATTGTGGCACATTCGCAGCGACTTCAAAGATATGAAAGACACATTTCCGTAGAAGAGTCTGCCACTTTGACGCAAGACGCGACAGAGCGTACAGGCGAACAGCGATACCTTCATCGCTAGACAAATCCTTGGGAAGGTTTCCGACAACGTCCTCGAATACTTCTTCATGGCGATTGAGAGTGTAAAGTTCAAAGACTGAGTCAATACGACTTGACATGCGATATTGCACCGATAGATCGCTGCTAGACAACACCGCTAGGAGCGTACTTCTCGGCGATTTGCTATCTGGTGGCTGGAATGTAGTACGCAGTAGTCGAAAAAGGAGGTCTGAAAAGCTCGCTTGAACATGCAACGAACATGCGCCATACTTGTCGGAGAACCAGGTATACAGATCGGTGCCATAATTACAAAATTCGGTATCGCTAGCTTCGGCCCAAATGTGCACACATCCTCTGAGCAATGAGAGACATATGTCCATGGCCACTTCGCTGCGCTCGTACCGGTAATCTGATAGATAAACATCCATCATGTATTCTAACGAACGGGTCATGTCTTCCTCGGAGAAGCCTAAAGCTGCTGACATGAACACCTCATGGAGGAGTGACTTGCAGGACATGAGATTAGCGGCGTCTAGACCCAAAACATAATTCGTGAAAGTCCTGGAGATCGCAGTCGTCCACGGTCCAAGCTCACGAGTGGCATCCGTTGGGAGCAGGTGAAGGTAGGCAAGAGTTGATTGCAAAACCTGAGAAGAATGAACACGTAGTGCCATGTCGCTCGATGGAATGGATTGCGCCTGAACACGCTTGCTACGCACTGACCGGACCTCCTGAATATCATCTGCATCGTCCATGACGGTATCGTTCTCGTCCATAGTTGTGCTCCCGTACGCAGCAGCCAGCGCTAACGGTCTCAGAAGGAACTTAGTCACCCCACTGAGGGCATTCCCTGAGACAGATAGATCATGATCGTGAACTGCGCTGCTCAGATCGGCAGTGGCCGGTACTATAGCTGAGATGATAGCGTCCAAGATTGACGAAGCCGACGATTCTGCTTCTAAGCTAGTCTGGATTAATCCATACATTTCCGTGAGTCTCTTTTGGAGAGTCCGGGATCCCTTGTCGAGCTTTGACTGGAAATGATGGTGGATCGACGACGCTACAATTAGGAAAGTCGTAACAACATGCACGGCGCCCGGGCTCAGGGCGCTCTGGCGGATACCTTGGTCGTCTGAGAATCCTTCCAACGCGCCCGCCGATTCTGTCTGAAGGTATTCGTAGACTCGTCGCTCATCAACGTCCAGCAATCTGCTATCAGAGCTCGCGTTGAGGAATTGTGCTTCGGCGGCGTGAGCCTTTCCTGACTCTGAGTGGCTTAGGCATTGTCTGAACAGGAATTTTGACAAGGGTTGTTCTTGGCTGGAGAATATCCAGGCCTGTTGAATGTCACCGGCAACTGTATCAAAGTTGGGAACCTGCGGAGACAATCGAAGCTTCAAGATTGGACTCAAAAGCTCGAGGACGTCAAACGCCGAAACGTGTAAGGCTGTGTGTTGGATGTGATTCCGATTCGCAAACATGTCTAAAGAAGATTAGAAAGAATGTGCAATATATTACGCAGGTTTAGACTTACTCGGCTGCCATTTGCTGAAAAGCCAAAGGAGACATGCATTGTTGTCTAAACGAGATGCCAATGAGCCACCTTGACACTTCTTAAGAATTGTCGACCACAACTTCAGGCTGGCCTCAGACACCAGAGAAGGGCCATGCAAAGTGGAAGACATGTTCAGTGCCTCAATTGCGCCCAACAAATCATCTCTCGCTACAAGGTCGTGTGAAATTATGGTTGAGAGAACATGACAGGCCACGCGGCAATGTGGCGGCGATGGAATCAGTCTCCAAGCGGACTGCCATATCTCGGATAACGCAGACGACATGGCTAGTCTACGAGACTTGAGTCGGGGAATACACCTAGATGCTGGTCAATCTTGATGGTGCGGTAAAAGAAAAGGCAAAGGATCGGCAACTTACTCCGCCATGACAAGCATTGCCCAGCAGGATATGGCCTTCTCCGAACTTCCTACGAGTCCAGTCATGCTGGCAACAATCTTTTGAAGCTCGCTACCGTCAGGCCGCCTTTTGTCGATCGAGAAACAGATCATTTGCAATGCCGATGACTGCTGCGTGCCTTGTGACAGCCGTGCTGTCCTGAGCGTTTCTTCAAGATGTTCGGCTACGATTTTTTGTCGCTTCCTAGGTGTTTCTGCACTCTGTTGGATCTTGTCGCGAGATTTGTCTGGTGGATTCAGATCCAGCCATGTCGCAAGGTGAGCAAGAACTGTCAGCACCGCCCAGCCGTATTCTGCAGAGACAGCGCCTGGTCGCAGATGAAAAGTTGACAGATGGAAGCGCAAGCCCTGGCTTGGATTCACCATATCGGTCAGCACCAGGTCATCAAGTGCCAATTTCCTTCTATCCCTTTGCTGCGTCTGTAGATAGTCTATTCGCAATTCGTCGTAAAGTGTTTCCACCTGCAATCGCGTCTCATCTTCCCCAGATGAAGCCGTGTCTGAGGAGATAGAGTCCAGATGCGGTTGTGTCAGGAGCAGAGTTATCAGTAGCTGATCTTTCACAAATGAGTCGCGAGAAGACCAATTCTGTCTCACCGCTGGTAAAAGCTCAATCAGCAGCTGACGAGTAAAGTCAATGTTTGTTAGTCGCAATCTTCTAATGATGGCGTTTAACGTCGCGAATGCTGCACCATGCGCATTTGTTGTCGTTGGGTGGGCGCTCAGGAATTTGTATAGACACTGTGCAATATCTTTGCCTTTTGCTTTAAGGTCACAGTTGGTCGCGAACGACAATGCTTTTACACAATGTACCAGTGAATACATGGTGTCGCGACCTGTGCCATCGGCGACGGAGCCAGATAGGCTTGTCATTCTCATTGATCCGCGCTGACTCGCCATTGACGAAGTCCGTGGGGTTGATGCAGACGCATCAAAGCTTGATGGAAGCTGAGAGCCCTCCTCGCTAAGCACATTGATACCTTCTAGGCAAAAATCGACAATCTCAAGCCAGTCGTCTCTAGGAAGGTGCTCAACGTGGGGCTCGTAGTCAAGAATGGTACGCAGAGCTTTGACATAATCAGAGCTGAGTGGCCGGCAAAGGCCCTCCTCGGGAAACCAGAGTGCCTGTATCACATGGCTCAGGAATACTTTCAGGGTTTTCAAACGGATACGCTGAGCTAAGATAGCGACAGTCGATCGAAGAGCAGATCCACAAGCAGCGAGACGCGCGGCGGAGGACTTCTTGAGCGTAGGCTTGTCAGCCTTTACGTAGACTGCTCTCTCCTTCAGCGCTACTTGGAAGAGGGTCTCAAAGATGTGATGGACATGCTTGTCCTTGAGATCATCAAGCTTATCATGCTTTTGCTGATATTCCAGCGAGTGCCTGAGGTCGTTGAATCCAGTGTCGCGTTCTCGCACCGAGCCAGTGAGCACAGAGTCTGTTAGTGAGGTCAACAAATGGATAGGCGTCATCTCACTGAGTGACTTTGCTTACCCAAGGCATCTGCCAGATTAGTTTGCGAGCCCATGTTGGGCAATCATATCCTGTGATCTACCACGAGGCTGGTCATGCTTGAGAAAAGTGTCGGGAGATCCAATCCGGATGCAAGTATGTGGCGCCTCTGGGCGGCAGAGACGCTCCTATGAATCAACAAGAAACGAGCGTCACGGGCAGAAGAGCGCAGGGTGCAGTCAGGCGCACAGCTGTCTGCACCAACAGAGGGGCGTGCAGGTTGAACATCCATTGTGGTTGTCCGTCAATGCGATAGGGCGCAACCCTAGTGTCACATGCGCGGGTAGCTTCCGCAGCTTGCACGCGTCTCGTCTCAAGCTCGTCTGTTGCTTTTTCCAAGCCTGACGACGCTTCGCAAACTTCCATTCAAGGCCCACGCTCGAGGCCCGCCAAGTCCTTCTCGCCATGTCAATCTTCGAGAACAAGGGTCTGGAGAGGCTGCAGGGACTGCACACAGATCTGAGCGCCCTAGAGCGGCATACACTGGTCAACATTGAGCGCCTGATCAGTGAACTGGCCGAGAGACAGAACGAGTTCGCCGCGCTCTTGGAGAAGAAGGGAAAGAGCGATGAGAGCCTGAAGACGCTGCACTCGGGTATGTGCACAGCACATGTCGGCCGGCCAGCAGCTAACAAGCACCCGCACAGGCATCATTGAGTTCGACGACGAGCGCGTACAGATCAACGATGAGTTCAAGGCGCAAGCCCTCGATGTCGCCGAACTGCTAGACATAGATCAGCTTGAGGCAGCAAAGATCCTGTATGTCGCACTGAACGACCAAGTATACGACCGCTCTCCGTTGTACAAGGCCGTCCTCCTTTACCATACCTACCGCGTTTTCCTCCTAGACTGCTTCCGCTTGAGCACCCATTACGCCGCTGTCAATGACGACGAGGACTCTGCCGTCCGTGAAGTCAT
This sequence comes from Taxillus chinensis, assembly GCA_023512835.1. NCBI lineage: Eukaryota > Viridiplantae > Streptophyta > Magnoliopsida > Santalales > Loranthaceae > Taxillus > Taxillus chinensis. The sequence goes on along the minus strand of JAKCVP010000424.1, from coordinate 352,232 downwards.
ACAATTTTGTCACGACGTCTTTGCGCTAAAGGTCCCCGGAAAGCCAGACTTCTTTTCGAGATGTCTGGGAAACATGGAGAACATCGAGCAATGGCTCGGAAGGATTTCCAATAGATTGAACGCTCTCGTTGTCATCAATCAAGCCGACACCGTGGAGTTGGGCATCTTGGAGTTGGAGCAAGACCGCTTAGTGCGACAGCACGAAGCCCTCGCAGAGATCATAACAGACATGGAGCGCATATGGCCAGCATCTCAGGACAACCTCCAGCAAATCCTGAACAAGGCGAAAAGGCTCGAGAAATATGATGTTATCACCATTCACTACATGGCGCCACTTAGCTCGATGCTTTTCCAGTTTGGCAGATCGGAGCAGCGGCTCATCCCCGAGGAAGCTGTCAAGTTCAATGATGACTTGGTCGAGACAACAGAGGGCCGCACCTGGACGCTCCGACATTTTCAGGCTGCTATGAAGTGTATCTGGATAGCAAGCTACGCGAGTAGGGCGCTGGACCCTGCTCCTGCCTCTACCGTCGGCGTCGGTGCAGCGAGGCAGATCGAAAAGGCTTCGACCAATCTGATGGAAGCTCTGCATGATGGAGCATTTCAATTTTTGTTGCTAGTTTGCCGTGAAATGAAGCGGGACGACTGGTATGAGCCTGCTCGGCACGAGCTTACCGATTTTCTGCTGAGAGATTGCTCTTCGATTCATCTGGAGTCTTGCGCGGTAGGTGACCGTTTCCATCGAAAATACCTCGAAGGACTGCAGGACTTTGTTGAGAGCTTCGTTTCCAATATGCCCGACACGATACGCAGACTGAAGCTGGAGGAAGATGACCAGCGCCGTATACTGCATAGCCAGCTCCAAGGACGCAAAGAAGAGAGTTTCAACCTCGAGCAATTACTGGTCATCATATCGTATGCATATGAGGATTTTCCCACCGCGGCTTCATCCTTCTGGACCGATACTGACAGCAACTTACACGGCTTTCTGTCGTGGTCTTCACAACGCCTCTCGACTCCGCGTGCCGCTGCCTTCTGTGAGATGCTCATCACACTTTCTGGCTCAGGCATAGGCGCTGAATGTGCTGACGCTGCACACAACTTTTTGCTACCCGATGTACCACAGCCCATGGCCCGTCCGAGAAGAAACAGTCCTTTGAGCTGGGATCACATCTACGCTGAAATTGGCTTTTACGCAGAACGCGTTCGAGACCATCTCCAAGCACGAGCAAATCCGGCTGCCAATGCACTTGGCAAGGCTGATGCTACGAATTACGAAGAGCCCGAGAGCAACATGATGCTGGAGAGTTATCTGCGGCTGATGGCTCACTTGGCAACTCAGAGCGAGAAAGCACGGCAGTGGCTGCTTGAAGTTCCCACCTTCAGGCCCAGCCAGGATTTGCTATATCTGTGCTCCCCTCTTAGTAAACCCAGGTTGCGTGCATGCGGTTTCAACGCCCTACGAGCCCTCCTCACAGAGAACACGAGGGCCGTGAACGATGTGCACTGGGACATGCTCGACGATCTCATTTGGCGCAAGTCAATCACAGCAAGACCAACAGGAAACTTTCCACTTGAGACCGAGCAAGCCTTCTTTGCTTCACTACATGACACTGGCAAGCCTGGCTTGGAGCTTCCTGCAGCATTCGTCTATCTACTGACGTCTCTGTGCCGACCAGCAACCGATATGTACCTGAAGGGGGCCCTTCCATTGCCCGAGGCGCTTGGTGTCAGCTACCGCATTGCAGGCATTGATGGCTACGTCGACTTCGTGATAGATCGAGTTTTCAATTGGTCGACTACTCTTGAGCTTGTGGACCCCACGCTACTGCGGATTATGCGCCTGAGATGTGTTGACTTTATCGCCGAGTGTCTTCGCTCGTTCGATGAGAGCCTTGTTGTGTTGGCAGGCACTACAAAAATAGATGTCGATAACGCCATCTACACATCCAACCTCCAGACGTACATTCAGCTGCATCCTTTCGCGCGAGTCATGGAATGGTTCTACAATGAGAAATCCATCAAGGCGCTCTTTGACACCGCGACTCAGAACGTGGAGGAGGTCGACTCTTGCGAAGAGAATTCCCCATTGCTCATGAGCATTGTACAGGCGATTGAGGTCATGGACCTCATTCTGACAATGCAGTCAACATACTTAAATATCGTCAAGCCCCAGCTTCGAGACAGGAAAAACAGTCATCGCCCATCTGTTGCCAATCTCGCCTTCGCAACCTTTGAAGACGCAATGCTCAACCATCTGCCGTTCATTGCGACCCTCGGCCAATATTGTGCTTGCAGTCACCATGATCTGAGCCGAGTCTCGCTAAGGCTCATGCATCAATTGGCGTCATCCAAAAAGCTCAGCGTCCCGGCCTATATTGGACGCAGCCGCCGCCTGGAGAAGAGTCGCTTGTTGACTGCTCTCGAGCGTGACGACCAAGCGCTGACTATTGCGAGGTCTCTCGCTGCGCTGATGAAGTTCGACCAGCGCGAATTTGAACAAGGACACAATGTGCAAGGGTTTTCCATCAAGCTAAACCTTCTGCGATTTCTGAATCAGTCCCTTGCTGCTGCTCCGGACCGCCCGACCATCGCACATCTTTTGCTTGGCTTTATCTGTAGTGCAGACGCTGTAGGCGCACCCATCGACAAGGGCTTGGAAGACGAGAACACACTTTTCGGCTCCATTCTTCGCTTCTATGCGGAATGTCCCGATGATGAAGACCAGGTACTACTTAGCTGGATGATTGAAATCAAGTTGGAGATCATCACTTTGTTTCAAAAGCTATGGCGAAGCCCTCTGTCGGCGGCAGTCACTATGCTTGCTCTTCGCTCCAGTCAATTCCTCTTCATTGGCATGGTCAAGGAGCCTGTTCTGCGGGCACAGACGTTATGGGTGGATAAAGACAAGTCAGTCCAGAGGATGGATGACCCCGACTTCTTCGTCAGCGACACGGCTGACGCCTTGGCCTTGTTTCTCGAACGACGAAGCGCACTGCTCGAATTCATCGCCACTGACAGCCGTGAATGCGCCGAGATGGGCGCTGCAACTATTCTGAGCAAGATCAAGTCGACAATCAATGGCTGGACCACATTCGACGATGGCGTGCGGGTACCAAATGCAAGCCTCCAAGACTTCTTGGACGTCTTTGAGCTTGAGGATGCGCAGCAAGTCGATCCGCCGCAGTCACCATATTTCAACCTCGCAGAGATAGCTGCCTACACCAATATGGTAGACCTTGGCCTGTTCGAGCATGATTCTGTCCTCATTGACCAGGTTCTACAGCTACAAGCTGCAGAAGTACGGAAACTTCCGAACTTCACTGCTGCCGACGAGCAGAACCTCGACTCAGACGCTTTCAACATCAGGAGCACAGTAACACGGAATAACCGCATTGCCTACGTCCGCATCCAACGTCAGCAGTACCTGAAAGCCTGGGCACAACTGACCATGCTCATACTGCAGACCTGCGACTTTGACGCAGATCAACGCGCCGCCTTTGTCCTTCAGTACCTCCATCTCGTCCTCCCCCGTTTCGAAGCCTCCATCAGATCAGACCAAGACTCCGCCATGATCCTGGCCCAACTAGTCAAATCGCTGGTGACGAACGTATCCGAGGAAGCTCTGACAGGCGACACTGACGCAGGCGCCGATGCCGCGAACGAGCGTCTCTTCCAAACTTTCCGCATTTCCCTCATCGGTATCCAAGAGGTAGAAGCAACAGGTCAAGTGCGCGAGATGTGCTGCCAAATCGTGCACGGCTTCATCAAGCGCCTCCTGAGTCCCAACGGCGTCCCTGCCCGCCGTCGACAAGCAATGCAGCTAATCAAATCCGGCGGCACCCGCCTCCTCGAAATCCTCGGCGACGAAGCCTACAACGGCAGTGAAAGCAGCCGTCTCTCTGCGCTCGCGGCCCTAAATTCCTTCATCATCCTCTCGAATCGGCAGGCGTCTCGGCATGTCGCTGACACTCTATCGCGCATCAACTTCATCCAGGTCCTCGTTGAGGGACTAGGCAACATTCCCGCGGAAATGCAGGGCGTGCACACTTCTTCTGGCCCAGACACTTTGCCACATCAAGACGCCGCCATCGCCTTGCTCTTGTACCTTGCGCAGACACGCCCCGGCGCAACGCAAGTCATTAACGCGGGCTTGTTTCCTGCGATTGCTGCGTCGGGGATTTTCAGCGCTGACCCGGATGTGGGGTTGGATATCGATAATCCTCGTGCGCTGGCGGTGTACTTTCGACTCATGCTCTCACTTACGCGCGTCATTAATGCCGTGCTGCTCAGTAGCGGCGAGGAGAATGATCAGATTATCGCGCTGGCCCGCGCCTTTGTGTCGAACTATCGGCTGTCGATTGTTTCTGTGTTTAAGCGCAGTGCGGGGATTGGGAGTCGAGGGGTTGAGTTTGCTGGTGTGCTGGGGGAGTTGGTGGATAACTTTACGATTTTGATGAGTGTCTGTGGATTTATGGAGGTGAGTCTTTTTTGAGTTTCTTTGGTTGGGTTGTGTGCGATTGATTGATTGATTGATTGATTCAGTCATTCATCCATTTCCTTTGACGATTTAGTCTTTTGTTTATTCGTATGTCATGTATTAGACTGACCACTTCTCTTACAGGCTCGACAGGAATCATCATCTCAAGATCGCGGACAGCGCTTATTCACATAGGATTTAGTCGTTGGTTCTTCATCTCGTCAACTCTTCATCTCATAAGCTCACAAGCTCATAAACCTGGAAGCACGCTAGTATACAAACTCCAAAATTCGAAAGAAAAGATGGCAAAATGACGTGAGATTCCACAACCTTGAAACCAGCAGCATAGCGAGGGCGCATGGGTCTACATACCTAGGTTTACCTTACAAGGGTTTACCTACCTACCTATAGGAACTTCGTACCTACCTTATCTAATTTGCTCCTTGAAAAGAATGAAGAATCGAGATATTAGGTACTTACCTACACGTGCCTCGCATGACATATGTACACCTTGAAATTCAAAAAAAAAACCCCCCACTCCCGAGAATCTCTCAGGCAAGCCCGAAGCTCTTTAACAGCAATCTCGTTTAGATTTTCACATTGATCGACATGCAGGTATACAGTCAAATAGATAACGTCAGTTTAGAATGTGCACATCCCGGCCAGACATCAACTCACTCAATACCTAGTGTCAAAGCGATTCAAAGCGATAAAAGGCGGGAAAGGAGCCTTTACTAAAGGAGACAAAACATCACTCATTAAATATACTCGATTCTCGGCTGCACTGTACCATTCGCTCTAAAAGCCCGAGACACATACCCGTAGGCAGCGTAGCTCAGGGCAGGAGTGGAGCGTAAGGTATATAATCTGAGGCAGGTAGGTACCTAACGTACGAAAATTGAAAAGGAAAAGAAGGGGAGCGGTTCCGTGTCGTGGCCATCGTCGTGATCATCGTCCGTGGTATCTGATACTCTCAACTCCAGGCCCCCCATGTCGTTCGTCCCGTAGGACATGTTCCAATGCCCTGTACCGCCTTTGAACGCCAGACGATATATAAATAAGTACAAGTGACGCGACCATCATGGGCTGGCGTCGGTGTCGTATAGAAGCAACGTCTAGTCATACCCATAGTAGGGACCATTGCCATGTCTCCGCTCTTCCGGATACTGATCATCCTCATCAAGATAACGACGTCTCTTGTGTGTCACAGGAGCGTCGTCAGGCACAGACAGTCCCGCCTAAGAGCTGCCAAATAGTGCCTCGGTGAGCAGGCTTCGATCAACTTGACCGCCACCTGTACGATTCTCAGTCGACTCCTTTGGTTGGTTCGGAGAAGAGTCTTGCCCGTCGTTGTGTGCAATGTCGTTGAAAGCCTCATCGAAGAATTCGGGCTCACGGCTGAAGCCTCGGTCGCCGCTGGGAGGAGGGTTGTCGAACATGGTGCCGTTCTGCGTGTGTGAGCTAAGGTTGCGCTGGTGACTCGTGTTGGGACGTTCAGCGAGCGGGCTGTCCCCGGCATTCGCAAAAAGCCCTCCCAGCTCGTTGTGGGACGCGTCAGGCGATGTCGACGCAAAAGGTGATGCCAGGCGAGCGCCATCCATTGAGTTGTCGCCAGCGCCAGTGCCCAAAGGCTGCGAGAATAGAGGCGAGCCAGCACTAAGGTCTTGTCGTTGTGCCGGGGTTTTGTGGGGAAAAGTGCTGGCCGTCAACGGCTGGCGGAAGTTCAGAGTTTGAGGAGCAGGTGTAGGCTTCTCCTTCGGAGCAGACGACGAGGCTCTCGAGTCTTGGGAAGCAGGCTTGCCCTTCTCCTCAACTAGAGTTTCGGACTTGCGACGCTTCTTGCCTGCGTACTGCTTGGACCTGAACTCCATGGGCAGATCGTCAGGGTTGTCAACCTTGAACTGAGCCATGAGCTTCTGTTGCTTGGTAGGCCGAGGCTTGCGAGTGCTGTGAGATATCTCAATGATTGGCGGTGCTTGTGGAGCGATCGGATGGAGTTTGTGCAGCAATTGGCGGAAGAAGTTTGTCTCTTCGCGCAACAGAATGTCGGCTCCCTCAATCTTGCGCAAATAAAACCGGAGCTCCGAGATCTTATCAAGGGTCTCCATGTGAGGTCCCATGAACTGCTTCACATGTTCGCGAAACTGATCCGCAGTATTGATGATACTCTCGATAGTTGCCTCTTCGTCGGGCTGGAAAGGCAAGCTAGGGATCTGAGATTGCAGTTCGACCATCTGTTCCAGCTTAGGGCGCTCAGCATCGCGAGGAATCTTGACTCTAAAGTCGCAGATGGGGCAGACAAAATCGTCCTCTTCTTTGATCTTGCCTCGAGCAATCTTCAAGCATTTGCTGTGGTACCACTCATGGCATATGCAGCATTCGATCATCATGCCAGCCTCGGGCTTGCGGCATAGGCAGAAGACATCGCGGATAGAGCCGGACTGCTTCTCTTCCGCATTGGGATCCGGGGTGTTTGCTCGCGAAGAGGGCTCCACAGGAATGCGCGGCTTGTCGTCCAGGTCGAAGCAGCCCTTGTTGCGGTCATCAATGAGCTTCAGGTGCTGACCCAAGATATGAAGAGGTGCGTTCGACTTTCCGAAAAGTTTCTTGCCGCGGCGCATCCAGTCCTCGTGGCGACGCTGCTCCTTCTCGAGGTCGATTGTGCCTTGAGGCTTACTTTGTAGCTGCGAGACAGACTCCATCGCCTTGCAGACCTCGGCATACGTCGGACGATTGCGATATTCGGCATCTTTGCTGCGCTCCACAAGAGATTGGATTTGGTCCTGCGCTTCACGCTGCTTGCGCAGAATAGCGTCAATAGCTGCCAATGTCTCTTTGGTCACAGGAACGTCGTTCGCCTGCTGCGAGAAGGTGTTGAGCTGAGAGTAGTGAACATTCTCCACGGAGATGAGTTCTTTTGCCTTTTCCTCCCAGAGATCGCCGGCCTCCTTCTGAGCCTGCAGCCAGTGTAGATGCTCGTTGTAATCTGGCACACCGAGATCTGCAGCCTGCGCAATCAGCTCTGTGACCTCCTCGAGCGATTTGGTCATGGGTGTCGGGCGCTCGCTAGCTGCTTCGTGCCAGCGCATCTGTTTGATGACCTTTTCGAGTCTCTCTGTCTCAGGCACGTCAACGACTAGTGCTTTGCCCTCGTTGATGAGTTCGTTCACTTCTTCGGAGGTCTTTGATGCGATCTCGAGTAGGGTTTTGAGAGCACGTCTCTGGTAATCAGCGATGTCGTTGGCTTTTCCTTGGAGCGTGCCTATCTCGGGACAGTCGAAACCGATATTGTCTGCGTCTGCAAGGAGTTTTTGAATGTCTTTGAGAGTGCGACCTTCCGAAGGGTCCATTTTACTGCTTTTTCTTCTGCTTGTGGATTCACTCTTTCGCCTGCTCGAATTTGCTCTTGTCGTGAAAGCGCTCGCTTCCTGGATCCAAGATTGGCAAGTTTCGACAAAGCCTTTGAGGTCATAAACTTCAGGAATGTCCCACGGAATCTTTTCACCTTCTGCGAGGAGTGAGCGGAGGTGCTTGAGTTGAGGTTTGGCAACATCTGCGACGGCAGCATCGAATTTGTGCTTCCACGCATCAGGGACGTTTGCTTTGTCCGCAATTTTGTTCACAATCGAGGAGAGCTTCTGGGGCGTGAAACGGTTGTGAACCTCGTGTCCCTGTGACGTCCCACAGCAAGTGATCTGAGCAACATGGTCAAGGCATGCGACAACGTTGTTGTTCTTGCAGACAAAGCGTGAAAGGTACGCGTAACCCTTGCAGTACGCACATGTATACTCTTCCTCAGGAAGATCGTGCTGATCAATCTCTGTCACGAAGCCAAGACGTTGCTCAGAATCCTCTTTGGGTTTTATCAAACCATTGGCTTCAACGCGAGTCTCAAAAGCTTTGCGAGTAGCCAGTTCCCGTTCCTGCATCCTTTGCAAAGCTGGCGCTAGCCATTTTGCCGTCTTGATCGGCATGTCCTTGGAACCCGCTGCGGTGAGCAAGAGCATGTCATGAGAGAAGCACGGTTGTCGCCTGAAGTTGCGAAGGCGCTGAATGCCTTCATCTCCCCATGGTTCCCAGTCAGCGGGTGCGAAGTTGACGGCTTCATTGAAGTTGAAGCCATGGTTGAATCCTGCATGATAAGCCTTGGGAAAGGTGATGACGAACTCTCCAGCTCGCTGATCGCAAGCGTAAACCTCGACATTCGCCTTCTTCAGCTGTTCCGGGCTGAGCAGGGTGACTAGCTGAAATAGCAGGTCCGGCTGAGCTTCAAACAGATCAGGGACTGCCTCGCGCATGGCCGCCTCGAATTGCTCAGCACTTCTGCCGGGTATGCCGTACCACGTCTTTGTGGCGCCAAGGTGCTGATAGTTGGCAGAATAAGCGTAGTGGTCCTCGTTGTGCCAGCAAAAGGTTGAGAAAATCATGCCCACATAGAGCCAGGGAACAGTCATTCCAGATATGTCAGAACGGATATAGCGAAAGAGGGAGTCGCCGTTCAAGGGAAGCACATTGAGGTTCCACGGATCAGCTGAATAGTCGTCCCTTGGATGGCGTTCCAGAGTTGGGAAGCCGCTGCCATGAGTTGTTGAATGTATGTCGGCGCCATACTCGACTTCTACAGTCTTCTCCTTGTGCGTCACAAGCTTCCAGAATTCTGCTTCGACTTCATCTTCTGTGATGGGACGTTCGCCATGGATGGGATCGAAGGTCCTCTTATTTTTGAAGTGATCATCACGAAACTTGGACGCATGCGCAAAGAAATCTTTTAGCGAATATATTCCGCCTTCTTCAAAACCATAGTCGCCGGTGCCCACAAGACACTTTGGACAGTGCCAGTCATATGCGTGAGGGTTTTCGCGAGCGGACGAATCCAGACAGCCGAAGTGATAAGCATTATCACAGCCTGAGCAGGTCAAGAAGCTGCGCTTGTCGTTTGTTTGACCGCATTCTTCGCAATACTGTAGTCGTGTTAGTTGTTCGCGGTTTAGCAGCATAGCGAGCCAATCTCCACTCACTTCTCCGGCTCTCATATTGGTCCGGTTAATATAAGGTTTAGGAGTCGACGATCGGGGTTGCATCATTTGTGATCCTGTAACACGGGGAGCAGTCAGGGAGGCGTCTACAGAACGCGAGGCATCAGTATTCTGGTGATAATACGCCGCATAGTCCAGCTCGCGGGGCTGGCTCTTCTGCGACGGCTTGGGGTGATCGTTCAGACTAAAAACATGCATACCGGGTTTGACGCGCTTTCCATTCTTCCGCACATTTGCAGCGTCATTCTCATCACCATCATCGTCCGATACGTCGGGTAGCCGTCTCTTCTGGGCAGATGAAATTGCAGGCGCATATCCATCTGGAATAAGAGGTGCCATTGGCGGAGGATGATTTGTGGCAAAGCCATTCAGATGGCCGTTGGGGGTCTGCTGGCGGGAGTCAGACTCTGGTTTGACATGGTGTTGATTTATAGCCATGAAGCCCATCGCCGGTGGGGGATGCGATGCTTGATGGGAGGGAGGGGGCACCGAAGGTGATGGCCGCGCGTTGACTGCGGTGAAGCCTCCGCCGCCAGTGTTGACCGCTGTGAAGCCGGACGAGGGACGAGGCGGTAGCACCTCATCGCGGCCAAAAGAGGCCTTGTGGGCCAGAAGTGGATCATGCTGATCGGCAATCCGACCGTTGAGTGCTTCGGTGGCGCGCACTGCAGGAGAGTCGCGGGCAAGGTTTGAGGGCGTGTGCTGATGGGTGACCTTTGCAGGAGAAGGACCGGGCGAAGGTGTGTCATACGGGCCACCTCTCTCTTGCTCCAATTGCATACGCACGCTAGGGCCATAGCCAGCGACGTACTTTTCGTAGGGGTCCAGCCACTTCTGATAGGAGTTCTTTAGGGAGGTCGAGAGGGATGACATGATCTTGCCCGAGTAGCCAAGGATACGACCAATCTCAGCCCACTTCTTGCCCTTGCAAACTGCCTCAAAACCGCCGCGACTTTCTACAGCCTTCTTGAGCTCATATAGATCCAGCGGACGTTTATCAACGCTAGGGTAGCGGTGCATGGTGATTCCACGTGATTTGTGGAATTTGTTCAATTTCTCCAGGTAGTCGAGATGTGCTCTGCTTCCACCTTCAACGAAGTTGAGTTCTTGCTTGCGGGTGCGAAAGTGGAAGCGCTCCATGTCGATGGCGAAGCTGGGGTTCCATGTTTCTGGAGGGATAATCTTACAGATGCCGTATCTGCTGCCTTCAGGAGCAATCTTGCGCATGTATTCCATGGGATCGCGCCATTCTTCTTCGGTGGGGCGAAAGGTGGGACAATCGCGACAGCCAGCAATGTGTGTTCGAACCTTGGGCGGATGGGCAGACTTGGGGAGTCGAGGCTGCTGCTTGGTCTCGACAAGGCTCAGGTCAAGAGGCTCAGCGCGACGTGCACTAAGTGGAGTCTTTGCATTGATGAGGATGGAATTAGCAGATCTTGGTGTGGTGGTTGTGGTGGTTGAAGTATTGGTTGAGCGAGCGAATGTTTGCGCTTGATAGCGGTGGGTAGCTGAGGCTGAAGAGCCTGTGTTCGGGGCTGCAACCATGGCGAAGCCCTACAAGTGGCAGTCGAGGGTGTTGTTGCGAGAGGTTGCAGTGGAAGGTGATGTACGGCGGGAGCAAAGGTATCAAAGAGCCAGGATCATGAGGGCGCTCAAGCAGTAAGGTATCTGTTGCATGCACGGCGACGGGTGTGTCGAGGTTGAGGAGGTAGGTGGTATGCTATGGTGCTGCGGAGGGTGGAGCAGTGGCCCGAGAAGGGCACATGTGCGCTCGGACGGGTGTTCTCTCGTATGCGGCGCAGATTGTGCGAAAGTGTGCGGGGGCAAAGATGGAGAGAAGGGGAGTGGACTGAGCGAGGGAGGGTGAGTAGGGGAGGAGAAGTGCAGGATGAATGGGAGTGGGAGAGGAAGAAGAGGAAGAAGAAGTCCAGGGCCGACATGCACCTTCCACTTGCACTTGCACTTCCTGCCTCCATGGCACTAACCCAATCCAGCCTTTTCTCTTTCCAGGAGCCACCTACCTCTCACTCACTCGCCTGTCTGGCAACGACATTGGGACAATTTGCTATCTGTGCCTATCCGACCGCTACTCTTTCTGGCCATGCAATTCTTCCAGCCCACACAATGCCCTCCAGATCGAGGCACTCAAGGAACGACGCTTGGAAGGCCATGTAGAGGGATCGCTCTCACGGAAGCAACTGTACCCACCGACCAGCCAATCAGCGTCGAGCACTTTCAACCTCTTGTCTTGTTTACTCGACCCGCCTAATCACCGCTGCGTAACGCAAACACCGCCATGAGCCTGAAAGTCTGCAAGGATGGAGCCGTCCATGAAGCGCATGCCCATTCCTGCTTTCTACTGTGTGTACATGCTGCGCGCCATCGATAGACCAAGGTGCCATGTCTACATCGGATCGACGCCTCATCCGCGACGCCGACTGAGACAGCACAATGGCGAGCTGGGTAGGACCGGCGCTTCCAAGACCGTCAGGCTGCGCCCATCCGAGTTCGCCATGTTTGTGTGGGGCTTCCCCAGCAAGGTGGCCGCGCTGCAGTTTGAGTGGGCATGGCAGAATACCTACAAGTCTCGTCACAATGATCAACAGCAGAAGGCCACCCGGACCGAAAAGACTATGAAGGACAAGCTCGATCATCTGCTGATTCTGCTGCGCAGTAAGAGCTTTCAGCAGTGGCCTCTGCGAATACGCTTTTTCAATCAGCCAGTCTATGACGAATGGAAAAAGCGCACGGCAACGGAACCCATCAAGTTTCACGTCGACGTGACCATCATCGACAGGCAGAAGATACTGGACGGCTCCTCTGGCATAGACGTGACCTATCAGCCCATGAAAGATCAAATCGCAAAGAGCGCCGCGCTAGTTCAGGAAGATAATCCGCTGGCCTGCGCCGTCTGCCGCAAGCGACTCCGCCCATCGTCCGATATGATTGCTGTTTGCACTGCCGGAACCTGTCGCTCGGCTTCGCACCTTCAATGCCTTGCTTATCGCTTTCGTGAGGAAAGCAACGCTCCGCGCGTCCTCATTCCTGAACATGGCAAGTGCCCAGACTGTCACAGCAAACTGTCGTGGGTTGATGTCGTACGAGACGCAAGTCTTCGCACGGATGGAAAGGTGCAACTTGAAAAGCTCTTGAAGCCTGCGCGAGGAGCCAAAGCTGGCACGGTACAAGACGAGGACGACGAAGATTCCGACTCCAGCTCAGATGCAGTAGACGGTATTGGAGAGCAAGTAGCCTTCACAGACGACGTCTCTACAATTTCTCCAAGTCGTAGAAAAGCAAAGAGTAGCGGTGCAAAGTCAAGTGTTAGCAAACAAGGTGCAGCAAGAACGAAGAAAAGTACAAAGACATCCGCGACGCCACGCAAGAGCACAGGCAAGCCTCAATCGACGAGAATACCGGCCATCATTCCTGACAGCGACGATGAGTTCCAGGACATAGACACGATAAGATGAGATATTTAGGTTGCCGCTTTTCGATGTCTCAGATTCACCAGGGTAGAACCTTGCGCAAAGGTGAGCTCTGCTCATCGACGCGCTGCATGGCGCTGAGCACGGTACTTAGCACCTGTTCCTCAACCGCGTCCAGGCTCTGCCCCCCGTCAATAACGGCGAAATCGTCCTTTTCGTCCGATTGCCGTAGCACGCCAAACAACTCGCGGACGCGGTCTTGCATCTCCTTTTTCTCGTACTTCTCCTCGCCGAAGCCACCGCGCTTTGCAGCATCTTGTGCGGAGATGTTGAGGAAGACGCAGATATCCGGACGCGGCAAGCCCTCATCTGGTTTCCTAGCCCATTCAAGGGAGAGAGCAAGGTTGTTCTTGGCTGCGGAGTAGACGACGCCAGAATAGTAGTAGCGATCAACCACGACATTCGTGCCGGCAGCTATATGGGATTCAATCTTGGCGCTGACACAGCGGGTCAGTCGAGGCGATCTTCGAGTGTTTCGTGTCAGGAGACGGACTCACGCAGCCTCCCAACGGTTTGCAGAAAAGAGCAAGTGAATGACATGGTCTTCTTGCTCACTGTTCCCAGTGAGATAGTCATTGATCATCTTACCGATTATGGTTGTCCTGTCTGGCTTGGTGTTGGCTCTCTAGTCTTTCTGCGACTTCTAGGACTAATCGCCAGCCACCTACCTGGGAATCTAAGGCTGGCAACTGCATGGCCTTTGGCTTGGAGGTTTTCAGCTAGTTTTGCGCACTGCGTTGATTTGCCTGCTTTGTCAAGGCCTTCGAACACGATGAGCTTTCCTCTCTTGGCAGATGCCATATTTGCTGCAGCACTCGAGCGAGCGAGTCTTGTCAGTTCGAGAAGGTCGAGGTAGCTTCAGTCGAGAGATAGATGCGATACGATACGTGAGCAGGAACGGAGTGAGGTTCCATTGCGTGCCTGTAGTGCCGTCCCCCGCCCGGCGCCACAGCCCCCGCCACCAACATCGAGCCCAGGCCCTGCAGCATCAATCAACCTTAACGCGATGTCATTCCACCCCCAGCTTCATTTCTAAGCAACGAAAAAAAAGTTTCCCCAATCCACCTTTCCCACCATGTCGTCGCGACCTCGTCCGCACTCCCACATCCACATCTGCGCCCGACCGCCATGTCCCTCCTCCAAATCCCAAACATAATCCCCATCCTCTCCGGCAAAGGCGGGGTCGGAAAATCCTCAGTCACGGTCCAGCTAGCCCTCTCGCTCTGTCTGCGCGGCCACAACGTCGGCGTCCTCGATATCGATCTCACGGGCCCATCCATTCCGCGCCTTTTCGGCGTCGAGGGTGCGAAGATCACACAGGCGCCCGGTGGATTTTTACCTGCGCAGGTTCACGCTGCTGGTCCTGCGCCTACGCCAAGTGCGGCGAATCGCTCCCACACCAATAGTAACGGCAATGGCGCTGGCGCTGGCGACGGGAATGAAAACGCTGCCGTGCGCTCGCAGGGAAAAATGGGCAGTTTACACTGTATGAGTCTAGGCTTCCTACTGAAAGACCGAGGTGACGCCGTGATATGGCGCGGTCCCAAGAAAACAGCAATGGTAAAGCAACTCCTCACCGATGTCCTCTGGCCCACGGGCACAGAGTATCTCCTCATCGACACACCCCCCGGCACATCAGACGAGCACATATCCCTCATAACCAACCTCCTCGATCCGAGCAAGGTGCGCGCTACGGCGAAACTGGGCGCCGTGGTAGTCACGACACCGCAGGCCGTCGCGACGGCCGACGTACGCAAGGAACTCACGTTTTGCGCCAAGACGGGACTGAGGGTCATTGGGATTGTGGAGAATATGGCTGGGTTCGTGTGTCCTTGTTGCGGGGAGGTTACGAATGTGTTTAGTAAAGGCGGGGGCAGGGTCATGGCTGATGAGTGGGGGGTGCGGTTTCTGGGGAGTATGCCCTTGGATGGAGAGGGGTGGGGGATGCTGGTGGAGGAGGGGAGGAGGCCGGTGTATAAGAAGGTTGAGGAGCCGGCGGATGGAGCTGGACCGCCACTGCCCGAGGACGGTGTCGTGCAGGAGAGGGATCCAGGCTGTATGGCGGAGAAATATCTCGACTGCTCGCTTTGTCCGCTATTTCGTAGGGTCGCGGACGATGTTGTTGAGTTTGAGGGTGCGCTTCCTGCGCCGCCTGCTGAATGAACTTCGTTGCATTACGTCAAGGTGATTTCTTGTTTGCAATACAGTGAGATTATTGCTGATTGCATTCCATCAAGGTTTGGAGATTATTACAGCTTGCATTCTATCAAAAGTTGGAGATCATTCCAGCTTGCATTCTATCAAGAACTAGATCGAATATACTCAAACCAGGACCGCAACCAATCCTGACCATCATCCTCGACCAACAGCCAAAGCTCGCAGGCAAAAGTTATGTGGAGGCAGTCAAGGGCTCAAAGCAGCGGCGCCGATGGCATAGAGCACGAGCAAGACAAGTTACCGCAAGCAAAACAAGTTACCGCAAGCAAGACAAGTTACCACGAGCAGTCAATCGCACCTACAAACTCTAGGAGAGACAGCGGCCTCGAAGAAAAGACACACGGAACTCCACCTAAAAGAGACAGCCAAGATAGATCCGAAAACAAAGTTACAAAAGCAAGCCAAAGCTAAACAAACAGTAAATCTCAAGCGAGAACGCAATATCATTACATACCTACATACCTAGGTATAATCAAGTCCCGCCGAAAACCACAACGCCATGTCAATAACTCAGGGTATCAACTTCCACGGCCTGTCTCGCCAGGACTTTTCCAATACCGAAAACTTCCAATACAAGGACCTCCAACATAGCTAATGGTCCTTCTTGCTAGGCTTGTACCGCACACCATGACTCAACAGCAGATACTTGCTGAAAAAGTCCTCAGCAAAGTCATCAAAGCGCTCATAATCCGCGCCCAGCCTATACGCCGCAGCAATCCCACTAACACACGCCAACTCATGCATATTAACCAGCGTCCAGCTACCGCAAAACAGCGTATTATTGCGTCCGTTAATGAACATCATTCCCGGCACAACACGCACGTAATGCTGCCACCGATGACCAAGCTGATGCCACCACTTACTCTCAATAACCTTGCTCGGATCGATATTCTTCATCGTCCACAGCTCGCTATTCTCCTTATTCAGGAAAATCGACTGAAAGACGTGGTTCTCGTACGGCACGTCAGCGCGCTGCGGATCGGCCGAGGTATCGCCCGTCTTCGCGTCGTCCATGCGGAACTGATGCTGGTAGTTGGTCACGTCAAAGGACATTTCAATACACTTTGGGTCTTGCGGGTATGAGATGGTGTAGTACATGGGCCGATACCCACTCTTGACCCCATCGTCATTCTCCTCGATTTCCTTCTTCGCAAACTGCAGCTGCTTCTTCTGGCTGTCGTTGGCCGGCTCCGCCGCGAGCTCCGCCTTGAACTCCGTCTCGTACGTCTTGGCGAAATACTCCGCGTCGCTATGCGTAATAGTGATGTCGTCGAAGAACTTTGCGCCGCCAAGCACGAATTTCTCACGCCAGGTCGCGGTGCGCCCGAGGAGGTCCTTGGCCTGGTCCGCGAGCGTGCACATGACGAGGTAATCGTACGTCTCGGTGACTTCAGCGGACGTCGCGGCGCCCCATGGCTCATGGATGACCTGCGGCGCGAACTGGCGAGCGTGGTCGTTGGCGCTGGCGTCCCAGCCGCGCGTCTTGAGCACGATGCCGCCGCGCGCCTTCTTCTCGTCGCGCTCCACGACCTCGGTCACGTCGGTGTTGAGCCGGATTTCCACGCCGCGCGACTCGAGATCTTTGCGCCAGTCGCCGTAGAAATCTTCTAGCTTGGGAAAGGTCACCATCTCCGGCAGATTAGGCAAGAGGGTCTGCTCGTCGTAGTCCCAGAGTTTCATATTCGGGTCGTGGAATAGGCGCTCGAGGATGGCACAGCCCACGTTCGCAGTCTGGTTTCCTGTGCCTAGGAAGAGCGCGATGAGGGGGTACACCATCTTATCCCCAAAGTCCCGGTTGAACATGAACATGCGCAGCATAATGCGGATGGGCACCAGGCCCAGCACGGGCATGGTCCACTTGATCAGATTGAGCACTTTGCCGAATTTCTTGATGTCGGACTGGAACTCGTTGACGAGGTTCGAGGGGAAGACGTTGGTCCAGAAGGACTCGGGGCCCTTGCCGAAGGCGACCTGGAGTTGCACAGGGTGCCAGGAGTGGCCGTACTTTTCGAAAAAATGGCCTGTGTGTTTGAAGGCGGGAGATCCGCCTTGGACGCCGTCGTTCATGTAGGCTGCGCCGTACTTTTCCTTGTCAAGGCCGATGGACGTTGCTTGTCCGCCGCAGACGGACGCGCGTTCGAGGATTGTTACGCGGAATTTGTCGGGGTGGTTTGCGAGGGTTGCTGCACAGGACTGGACGGGGAAGAGTGGTCAGTCTCCTTACATTTGGCTGATGGGGTGTTGGTCGTGGAAGAGGGGCAATTGATTGATCAAGGGCTGTTTGATTGTCGAATGGGATATAGGTATGGGACATTGGGGGCCTGGACATACCATGCCTGCTGCACCGGCACCAATGATAACGACATGCTTGCGGTCGTCACTCTTGCGAGCAGACCCATTCGACGAAGCAGAAGATGCCATGTTGAATACGGTTGCTCGTCAGACACACAGCTGGCCAAGTACCACGCCTAAGACTCGAGTGTATGTGGATATGGAGAAAAGAGGAGGAGGAAAACAAGGAGGAGAGGAGCAGAGCAGCACAGGGCAGGCGTGGCAGGGCAGGGCAGGGAGTCTTGCCGCACAACGATGAATCAGTCAAAGACGATGCAGATGGGAATCACGATCAATGACATGGCCATGGTGGGAAAAGTGGACAGGCGAGCCACAGACATTCGATAGAGTCAAAGTCTCAACGTCATTCACCAGGACGCGAAAGCTGGTGCGCGAGCGTCAATGACATCGTCCCAGATCTGCTCGCGGCACCTTCAGGCTTAGCGCCCGCAGTGCATCAGATCTCTGGATCGCCAAGATCTGGGGCTGAGACCAACCTATGCTTGTACCTAGTCAATGAGATTCTCGGATTCATGTCCCGATGTTCTCACTCAGGTCGATGTCGTGATCAAAAGTTTCTAGTCTCAATTCTTGACTACTGGAACAAGGTGGGCAATTGTCTGTTGGTCAGGACACATCATGCCAGGGCCATCTTCTCGTGCCCGTCGTCCTGGATGAAGAAGTCGACCTCGTCTATGATGTCGTACACAATGTCCTCTGCAATCTGCTCTTCGTAGCGAGCGCTCATGGGCTGCAACGGCTTTTTGCTTGGCTGTGCGACCTTGGCCTCTTCAGTGCCTCCCATTGTCACATCCTCTGGCTCCTTTTTGATCTGCGACTCCTGCAACAGCGCATCCGGCGGCTCCTGTGGTGGAAACCAGAAGTCTGGACCGAAGTTGAGTTGGGCCACGCCGCCGGTAAAGCAGCTTACGGTGGGATAGTAACCGAGCATACCGTCGTCGTTGCCTGTCCGCGCGCCCTTTTCCACGTACGAATTACTTGCGGGCGGCAGAAATGCCATTAAGTTTCTGAATGCTGTTCCGATGCACTTGCCGTTCTTATATACCTTGATGCTGCTATGAGGAAGACAGCGCAGGCTAGGGTCTTCGTGGTTGGGATCAGGCGTCTCCTTTGCAAATGGTCCGCGATCGCCGTACGCCTTCATGCCCTTGCCCGGCACATAATCCATCGTCTCGAAATACATTCCGTTCTTGTATGGGACAGGGAATCGGTCTCGCACAATGTTAGGGGCTCCCTCGTCGTTGACGGTGCGGTCGTCTAATCCGCTTCCTGTGTCGACCAGGGGGTTGTAATAGCCATCAACTACCTTGCGATGGAATACCAACGACGGGAGATTGATTTCGAGGCCCAGGACATCCCCTTCTCGCAGGCTGTCATTTATCTCGAAACCTATCGCTGCGGACGCCGCTGCACCTGCTTCTCTTGGCTTGGCCGATTTTGTGGGATTCTTCGACTTCTTGCCCGGGATGGGCTCGTGTCCATCGTCCAAGAAGCGACCTATTCTGGATTTATGCATAGTCTGCATGCGTGAATCTGACAATCCGTAGCTGTAGCCATCAAAACCAACGGGTGTATCGAGTGGAGCTTCCCTGCGTGACCAACCCATTCGCACATGCGGTGTCGGCTTGACGTTGGTGGGGTTGTAATCTTGAGAGTTCTCTGGGGCGTCCGCGGCAACGCCTCGCAGGATCTTGACCTCGTAGTAGAATCTGCCCTCCCGTGCAGCCACGTTGGCGCGCGCCGACCTCCAGCCTCTCTCATTCGTCACGACCGTAGCTGAGTCGTCGAAATAAAATGACTTGTCGCTATCTGCGAAGCTCATGCGCGCACCAAAAGGCCTCTCATCTGTGCGACGCCAATATCTCGACGACTCGAAGAGGGGGTCGGCGACGCAGTGATTATATTGGTATTTGTGCATCTTATTCTCAATATGATCGAAAGGCCGCTTCAGCTCGGCGCCATTTGGAGCAATGATGGGCTGGCCCTCGTGCGAGACCATCAGAGGATCCTTGTTGACATACGCCCATGGATCGCGAGGGAGTTTGTGATTGTAGCGAATGGGCGAAGGCTGGCCTGCTGGTGATGCGAAGGTGGCAGTCTTGGCCTTGCCTTTTGTCTTGACGTCAGGGGTCCCATCTCGTTTAATGGCAGATCCTGCTAGGGACTCTCGCTTCTTGAAAGTATCCTTCTTCTCCCGCTGTTCGCGTACAACAGGTCGTGGGGGTGTGGGTCTGGCTTTGGCATCTGGATTCAAGGGCGACGAGACTGTGGGTGTATGCTCGTCCTCGAGGGGTCTCTTGAGCGGTAATGAGGTTGCCAAAGTCGGCGCATCGGGGCGCGTCGCTGGGAGCTGTTGCTCATCCGCCATAGTGCGGAGCCGTGAAGCTCAAGGTTGCCGTGTGACGCGACGCGATGAGCTGCGGAGCGCCGGACACCGACCACGAAGGACAGAGTCACTGCGCTGCTTGCTACTTTAGGCCCAGGTACACATCCAATGCAGAAGCTGAGGTCAAGCACTCCAGTGACTGAGGATTGGCAGCGTGCAAGAGTAGCCAATAGTAGGTGTTTGTCAATGATCTATTGTAAGATTTGTCGAACGCCGCGAGCGGATTGAGAAGTTCGAAACAAGGAAGGGTAAGCTGATGTGAGTGAATGTTTGCAGCAACGCATCACTTGGTCCCCCTTTAAACGGCTGCTTGCGGGATTCCACAGTCGCAAGTCTACAAAATTTACCATGAATTGATTATTGTGTACATGCATCTGATGGAGCGTCTGACGCGTCTTGTTCAGGACCTCGAGATTTGGCTCGACGCGGTCGCACAGGCAGGAGTCGCGTTTAGCCATCAGCATCTCGTCCCCGAGGCTCCGAAGAAGGATGGATGAGGGTCGGGTCTGAGTCTGAGCCCACTCTGCCGTGCCGTGAGCGGCTAAAAAGGGACTGTTTTGCTCTGATGAAGTGGTCGTCAGCTTCGGCGACAGATTGCCCTAGAGGGCGCGAGAGGAGGGCAACGGGCGTCTCCAGCCAGAAGTTCACCCCCTTCTTCACAGCGTAGCACAGGCCAACAAGTGCGAGGTGAAACGGACTAAGGCGAGCCTCAGCCAATAGCCAGGAGTGGATGCTCGAGCCCCAGGAGAGGTCGGGGCGCGCAGGCGGTAAAGCTTTCCAATTAATGGGCAGGCTGTGTTTTCGCATACGCCTGCGTCTCTGTGGCTCGAAGCGCTGCGACCCCCCGTGTCTTGCCCCCCACCCTCCCCCTTCATCCGCCCCCCCCAACCCCCCATCCCCCAGAGGAACTGCTGCATCCATCCATCGCTGCTCTGTCCGGCCTGCGCGACACTTTTCGCATCAGCTTGCACGACAGAAAACGAGGGTCCAGGCCAGCGTGCACAAGGTTCTTGCGAAAAGGCCCGGCGGACCTTATTTGCTGCTATAATTAGCTCCTCCGTTCCTCTCCCACCTGACGGACGGACGACGAATGACCTGCTGCACAATCTCCCCCCATTCTCAATCTCATATCCAAGCCGCATCGGTTAACCTCTAGCTGTCAAAACTCCACTCCACCCGCTCGACTTCTCCTCGCCGCACCGCTGCCTCTGCCCACGCCGCACGCTTCCTCCCTCTCGCTCCTTCGCTCCGCCACACAAAGCCGCCGCTTGCTACCTAGTTTGCGCGCGCGCCCTCTCTGTCCAACATCCACGCCAGCCACAGGGCCTCGCCTCGACCCGCGCGCATTTGTAAACATCAGCGCATACACAAACCGGCTTCTGTCTCCTGCTCCACACCAGCAATAAACACTTATACACATACACACACACACTAAGAAATACACGCCGCATGGACGTCTGACCCTCTTCCTCGTTGTTGCCCGCCCCAATGGAGTCGCAGGGTCTTCGAATACAGAGCAACGCCAGTCACGATCAGTCCTCGAAGCCGGACAGCGCTGTTGACATGGCAGACGACGCGCACCCTCGACGCAGCCTGTCATCGAAGACGCCCCAGAAACGCAACTCAAAGCCGCCAGAAAAGTCCCCTCCCCGCACAATCAATCTGTCCAACCTGCCTCCCATCGACACCAACCCTACCCCGCCTGCCCGAAAGCAGAGCGGCAAACGACGATCAACAACAAAAGCAAAGCGAACCTCCACCTTCTCGGTCGCCTCGAGCCACGGCAGCCTGCCTATACGCTCGCGTCCGCAGTCGACCATTGTGCCTGCCGTAGTCTCGGAATCCAGTCTGCCATACGCCCTTGTTCGCGACTTTGCCTATCCCCTCACACATCCCATGCACTATGGCCCGCCCCCAGAAGACCCTTCGGCCGTGACAACACCCGCGAGCGAGTTCCAGCGCCGCCTGTCAGATCCTCCGCTTGCTTCTTGGCACGGTGCAAAAGGCCAGTGGTCGGTTGGACCGGACAAGGAAGACGCGAGCTTCTTTGGCGGTGTTCACCTGCCATCGACGTCCTACGCCGCAGACGGACCCCCCTGGAAGGAGGATGACGACCTTCACAGCCCCGTTGTCACAAGCTCCAAGCACAAGAAGACCAAATCGAATTACGTCGACTTTGACTACACACGGTCACGCGGCGCCTCGGGCAGCTCTCATGCACAGCGTGCGTCATACGCTGGCGTCAACAGGGACGGCAGCCACCTTTACTACGTCGACAGCCTCGGAGAGCAACTTGCAGACGGCCCTGGTGGACAGTACATTGGCTATCCAGGCGATGACTATCACTATGCAAGCGAGCCCAACGAGGACTCTCCTTCGCCGCAAGAGTACGAAGATGCCGAAGAAGGGGATTCGAGGTACTCGAGAGACTACTCATTCACCATCGCCTCGCCTGATGAGGAAGTGCACGGCAAAGCCGTGGCGCTGTTCGACTTTGAGCGCGAGAATGAAAACGAGCTCCCGCTAACGGAAGGACAAATTCTATGGGTCAGCTATCGTCATGAGCAGGGTTGGCTTGTTGCGCAGGATCCGCGCAGTGGAGAGAGCGGCCTCGTGCCTGAGGAATACGTGCGCCTTGTACGTGACATTGAAGGTGGCTTAAGCTCGCTCAATGGACTCGGCGCAAGTCAGGTGCAGCCACTGAGCAGTGCAGAGTTGGACCGCAACAACAACGAAAGCCCCGACGCCGCGGACGTCGACACACCGATTGCAACCTCGAGACCGCTGATGCATGACCGCTCTCAGAGTGGTGGCAATGGACAGCAACACCAACAGCAGCAGCAGCAGCAGCAGCAACAATCACAGCCACAGCCACAGCAACAGCATCAGCCATATCCGCCAGTTGTGAGCCACTTCTCAACCAGCTCAAGAGATCTGCAGCCGTACCCGCAACACTTGCTTGACCAATCGCAAGCCACCACTCCTACGGGCCAAACAGAAGGCCCGTTCCGGCGGACTTCAGAAGAGAAGGATCGCGCAACGCTGCCGAACCTGCCGGCAAAGATCTATGCAGAAGGCGGAGCGCACGACAAGTCGGCATCGCGGAGTTCGACAATCAAAGAAGAGGAGTCTCAGGCATCATGACAGCGTGGCAGGCACGCGTAACGACAACCTGCCTTGAAAACTAGGGCAACATGCGCAAGTGTAATGTTGCCGGCGGCAGCACTTTTTAAACCATGTACCTTTTCCGGGCGTCCGGAAAGCCAGAGTGTAAGATGTAGGGGAAGAACACTGCGCGCTTCAAGGAAGAGCGATAATGAGCGAGCGATGATGAACGAATCATGCATGAATGAAGAACAATGTGACCCGCCTGGAGGCTTCGCTGGCGGCTTCTGCTCCGCCTTCCCCTGTCACACGCTGCCGTCTCAGTGCATTGACCCATACTGTACGAAGTAGCGTCTGCAGGAACCCGTCGCGGGAACAAGGCGGCCCTGGAGGGCAGCAGACTTTCTCAAAGCACTGACTGACTGCTGTCTAGTGACCTGTACATACCTCGAATCTGCGCTCGCCCTGGCCATGCCTGACGGGCGTGGACTCCAACTTCTCCGGAGCGTCGCCTTGCGCGCATGTCGATCGGATGGCCGGAACGCCCAAACAGAGACGAGATTGGACTGCAGCTCTCCCGGCTCTGCATGTTGCCAGGAGGGCAAAGGCTGGCTTCAGGGGCTTCGCTGATGCTCTGCCAGCAGCCGATTCGGCGTGTGGAATCCCCAAGATAGCATTTAGTGCCTGACGGATGCATCACGGTCTGGGATGAGTCCCAATTCATCTCAGTAGGGCGACGTCTGGATCCCAGCGCCGGCCTCTGACATGCTTCACGCGCGCATCTTGACCTTCTGCCATCCAGGGAGATACCATGACCGCTAAAATTACCCCCAAGTCATGCTTTGGCCTAGCAGTCTTTGCACTGCTCTTATACAGCAGTATAAAAAAAGCATGTTCCGCACAGCCCTTGTAATTCAGCACCATCGGCCCTGTCTACTGCTCTCGCACCTGCGAGGTCACCGTCTCTCTCTGACCTTTTCAATTCCATCTTTTACCCCCAGTCGTTCCTTTGCACGCACACAAAATGCTTGCTCGTCTACCTCACCTCGCCTTCCTAGGCGCGCTGCTGTCCTCCTTGGCTGCTGCTGAGCCGGCGCCCGTTGCAGCCGCTGCACCAGCGCCAAAGACACCCGGAAAAGCAAAACCACCAGCGCCTCCCCAACACGGTGCCAGGCTGCCACAGACATTCATTCGAGGCCCCGTCCTTCCTGGAGACTTTCCGGACCCTGCGCTGGCATTCGACAAGGGATGGTGGTACACATTCTCTACGCATCCCGCCGACACCAGTATTGATATCCAAATCGCGCGATCCAAGGACTTTCTGCACTGGGAGCTTGTACGAAACCCCGACGGCTCCCCTCGCGATGCGCTTTACTACAAGCCCTCGTGGACGGACCAGAAATATCCAAACACCTGGGCGCCCGACGTGGTCCAGCTGGACGACGGGACCTGGGTCATGTACTTTAGTGCGACGGTGAAGTCGGACGAAACTAAGCACTGCGTTGGAGTCGCCACGTCCAAGACCATTATCGGCCCTTACCAGCCGCTCAACCACACTCTGGTGTGCCCTCTCAGCCGGGGAGGCGCCATTGACGCCTCTGGCTTCAAGGACTGGGGCAGAAAGGGCCGTGGCTGGGGTGGAGATGACGATGATGCTGACGATCTGAATGTCACCGACGATAGCCTCAGCAATGTTGGTGGTTGGACGAGGTGGTGGACTCAGAGCAACGCAGCATGGACTCCGGACAACAGTTGGGGACCCTTTCCCCAATTCTCCGAGGGTGGTAGTCCTGGACAGCGCTACATTGCTTACAAGGTACGTTTTGACCGGCACAAAGAGAGCAACAGAGCTAACTTCGACCCTGTACAGATTGACGGCAACTCCATCGGCGGCGGACCATGCTCTGGCCATCCCGAAAGGCCCATTGCGCCAGGGCCCATTCTGCTGCAAAAGGTCGCCAACGACGGTATCACGCTGCAAGGCAAGCCGGTCGAACTGCTGGACAACGCGGGCGCGTCAGACGAAGGAGTAATTGAAGCGCCGTCACTCATCAAGAGCGCGCAGGGCAAATACGTCCTGTTCTTCAGCAGCGCGTGCTACTCTTCGCCCAACTACACGCTGTCGTATGCGGTGGCGGACACGATTACTGGGCCGTACAGGCGCCATCCGCGGCCGTTGCTCAAGACGGGTGACCATGGCCTCTTTGCGCCCGGTGGAGCAGACGCCAACTGGAACGGCGGCGAGATTGTGTTTCACGCTGACCTGGTAAGCAAGATTCTCGCGAGTTTTTTGACGCGCACGGGTACTGATTATGGCATTTTGCACAGGGCAAGAACGCGTCTACGCGCCAGTTGTGTAAGTAGAGCTGAGCAAACGCTTTGTTCCTCGGTTGAATGAGTGCGCAAGACTAACGACGGACACAGACGTGGGACGAATCAACATCAAGGGCGATGTCGTGACGATCTAAGGGGAATCGTACAACAAGCGAAGAGGAAGAGGAAGACGGAGACGCGCGAGATGATGGGCAGCGGAAAAGGTTTGAGGTTGACAGGGCGGTTGCGTCTATTTATAGAGGCAGCGTAATGATCCCCACAGCTGGAGATTTACCGGACGGGTAGAGTCACTAGTCGAGGAGGAAGAGGAAGAGGAAGAAGCTGGAGGAGATACGGTCTGGTGCAGAGAACAGACAGCAGGTAATGAACCTAATGTACTGCCCGGGTCGACTGCAACGTCGCCTAGTAGCCCTTGGTCTGCAGTGGACACGTGAGTGGAGAGCATTCGAGGCAACGTCGTCGTTAGTATTATTATTATTATTACTACTACTACTACTACTAGACTGCTACCAACTGCTGCTGCTGCTACTGCTCATCATCATCATTGTAATAATCCCACGAGAGACAGACACCTGGACGAGGGCTGCCCGCGTGTCCTCTCCGTCTCCCCTCCCCTCGTCTCCTCTCGTGTCTCCTCTCTAGAACGAACAAGCCTCCAGACAGCACTCCAATCATTCGCTATTGCGCTGTCACTCCTGCTCCTCTTCACCTCTGCTGCTGCTCCCGATACCGAACCATCCGCAATCGGCCCCCCTTTGCTGATGTTAAGCTTCCCGCTGCAGTGGGACTCGTTAAGAAAAGCACCTGCGTCTTCCATTCCCTGACTGCCCACCTTATCTGCTCCCGTCCTTGCCCAACACCTTCAAGGTTGTGACACTTTGCACCAACCATCCCAACAGCCCTACTGCCCTGTCGCTGTTGCCCTGTCCTCGGCCAACACGTCGACCACTGCTTCGAGCACGTCGACTGTCTGCACCTGTCTATGTCGCTCCTTCTGCCGTCTGCTTGCTGCCGTCCTTCGCTTGTCCCTACCCGCCCAGCCTTGTCACCAACCACCACCACCACCACCACCACCTCATGCGCTGTGCCGCGCGGCGCCCTCCCCCTCTTTACAGCTGTCCGTCCCTGCTTCTCAGGCCTACATTAGCTTCTCGCTGCCTCGCCCAGAGCAATGAGCGACGACTGGCCGCGAGCCGACAATGCCCGCCCTCACCTGCCCGTGACCGCCTCCGCCGACTCTGCCACCGACCTCAAGCACTCGTCAACTTCTGCCAAGCTCTCCAAATTCGGCAAGAAGATCCTCGCCAAGCGCAACAAGTCGCAGCCTGACGACGATGCTGAGCTCGACAGCACCCATTTTCCCCTCTTTCGCAGGGAGACCTATTCCACCCAGCGCCAGGCTCAGCAGGCTCAGCAGCAGCAGCAGCAGCAACAGCAAGATGTCCAGGACTTCCTCTCTGCCGGTGGCACGGTCAAGCTCGCTGAATCTGGCGATAAGCGAAAGCTGGCGTTGGTTCCGCCCAAGCTGAACACTGCTGCTGCAAAGGAGACTTCTTCTGTTGGCACCATAGGCACTCCGACCGCCGGCGTCCCCGACAACTACGACAATGGAAGGTATGATCCTTGGGTGCCCAGCAAACCAAGGCGCAGAGAGGGCCTCCAAGTTGCGTTCATCGACGACCGGCCAGAGGTTATTGGCCATGGAGGCGACGAGACAGAGGAGCCCGTCGTGCTTATTGGTAACCAGCGAAAGGCAAGTATCGCAAGCATGGCAAACGACGTTTCCATGCCTGTTCCGCAGAGAAAATTCTCTACCCAAGACGACCTCGACTTCGTTCCCAAGCCCATGCGGCGTACGCAGACTGGTCTCAGCGATGACATGCCTTCTCTGAGCGAACAGCGCGAGACCGTCTTGCCGGGCCCGCCTCCACCTCCAATCCCTCCAAAATACAGACAGCATCCGCGCCCTCCGCCTGCCCAGGCTCCATCTATGCCTCCGCCAGAACCCTCTGAACTGAACGCATCGCAGCCGCCCCCCATCATCCAGTCACCGCCTTCACAGCAAGTCCAATCTTTTGAGAGGAATCCCTCGCTGCGTAGGATGCGCGCTGCCGAAGGCATGGCTTTTCGGCTGTCGGGATCATTTGATCCACCACCATTTGCAGCGGAAGACTCGATACACGACTCGAGCTCCCATCTTCGCATAGCTCCTCATTCGAGACGTCATAGCGACGTCTCTGTAGACTCTGCAGCAATCAGACCCTCCAGCGGGACATCGTCGCCCCATGAGGTCAGCCCTATATCCGGTATCACCCCTTTCGAAAACGCCTTCGTGCCTCCATCGAATCCGCCGCCAACTAGGCAACAACCGACGCTACCCAATATTGGACAGCTAGAGATAGCACCCTCATCGAACCCACAAGTGCCGCAAACATATCAACATGCTCCGCACCCAACCGAGACTGCACCAATCCCATCACGAAAGGCAGTAGCTCGTGCGGTAGAAGAGATTCCCGTTAATCCTCAGCGCTCGAATGTGCAATCGGGGCCTGAAGCAGACACACTGCACGCGCCCGCTAATTATCCACCAGTGCCACAGAGAGTGGGTATCGATGACCCGGCCACACTAGTTGGATATGGCAGGTATGTCGGTCATTTGTCGGCCATTTTCAAGATGGCGTCGGGCTCCCTAAGAAGTACTCCAACAGCGCTGGAGTGGGCGAGGACCGCCGTATGGTGGTTCCTTCGAGCACGTTCTGGCCTCGAAGAGATTGCAAAGGCCACCATTACTCCGGCAAGTCCAGAGTGGGAGGCATTGACTGTGGCGCTTCGTGCGCATCAGCTTAATCTAGCCAAAGTTCGTTGGATACTTCTGGAGGTGCTCCCTGTGTGTCCAGATGTCAACAACTTCCGAGAGGTGACAGATACGCAAAGCAGCCTACCACGAGCTTTTGAGCAGGTCCTTCGATCGATGAAGAAGCGAGGCTTGCTACTAGCCGAGGAACTGCACGTACAGTCGGGACTGGATTCATCGCTTTGGAATGGATCCCCCTTCGATCGTTATCCAGCGCCGCAAACTGTCACGCATGAAGAGCAGGACGTGATACAAGCAATTTCAAAGAACAATGCTTTCAAATTCCTGCCTTTGAACGACAGTCCGCACTGTTTCGTGCTGCAGCGGACACATGCCCGGTGCGTCATTACTGACCAAGGAGTACCGCGTCAGATGGAGCCTTTTATCGCACTCATAACCATTGTACGCAAAATGGACTCCTATGAGCCATTCATGCTGTTCGCGACTCAAAGTCCCAGCCTCGACATCTGTATAGGCTTCGCCTCCGATCCTTCGCTGTCGCTTCAGGATGCATCCATGGGCAACCATCCTGCATTGCGGATGCCCAAGGCAGAGATCGACACCGAATCATCCAGTATCCTTTTACCACTGAATCCGCATGAAGGACAGCATCTCAGTCTGCAGTGCTATCTCAAACACGTGGACTTTGGCAAGATTTGGAGTGTCGTTCAGCCATGCCGCGATGCTGTGACAGCCACAAAGGCGCAATACTCGGAAGACCACAGTCCAGCGCTAACGACGCTCGTGGTGCATGTTTCGCACTCCTCTTACCTAGTCTCTTCAAGTACGAGGGAAATGGAGACAATGTGGCGAGCAGACTCTGGCGTACTCAGTGTCTTCTACGAGGCCCTTGATCCATTTGCGCCAAACAAGAGATCAAGCCACACGTCTGCTGCCTCGAGGCCGAGATCGGCAGCGAGTAGCCAGTCTCATTCAAGCAACCCAGACGACGAGGAAGGTCATAAGCAGAAGCGCTCAGATCGACTCAAAGAACGGATGATGCAAGGTAGGGCACTGTTCGGGAAAGGGCTTGACAAGATCCAGCAACATCGTCAGGCTCGAGAGCGATCGAGAAGTCCCACGGACCGAGCAGGGAGTACGTCGCCACTTGGCAAAGTACGGTCTGGCAGACTCACCCTGGCCACATCGCCCTCCTCTAAACAACTCAGATCAACGCAGATAGCTCTGCTCAACAACTCGGAGAAGCAACAGGTTGCGCTGGAGCCACTAGAAGGGCAAGGATTCATTGGCATACGGATGCGGATCAAGGAGGACATGGAGCTGGCGGTTGGCAAGCGATCGAGGATGCAGGAAGTAGTTCTTGGGTTTGCGCAGGAGGCCGACCGACGCCAGACTTGGGACGTGTTGGAGACTTTTTGCAATGTAGGCTTATGAGCATCACTGAGCATGAATGGACCAGGCAGAGACTGCAACAAACCAGTCCAGTGTGTGTAGAAGACGGGGTTGGGTGCATGTGAGGTGTGGTGATGTGAGTGCCACCCTCGCACCCTCCGCCGCCGGACCCCGAATGACGCCCCGGTCCGGCTGCTTGGCGCCCCAGGGTCGCTGATGTGCCCGCCTGTCCGCATTGACAACTTTCTTCACTCCTCGCTGATCCCTTTCACACGTCCCCTGTCAACCCTCGCCCCAGCGGTCCTCGCTCGCCACTACCCCTCAGTACTCGTAGACGGTCGTAAGCACCCAGCACTCTGTGCATCGTCAACGGCAGGCCGACCGTCGACCAGAGACGAGCCCCCATCCCCACGCTGGGCCCCATTGTCCAGCCCAACAGCGGAGATGGATTTCAACGACATCAAGAACCAGGTGTCAAACCTGACTCTTTACGACATCAAGGCAGGATGGCGCAAAGCCCAGAATGCTGTCATGAACTACACTGAAATGGAGGCCAAGGTGAGTACTCCCTCCCATCGCAGACCGTAGCCCGCAGACAACCCCTGACCATCCTTCTACAGGTCCGCGAAGCAACGAACAATGAACCTTGGGGTGCCTCGACCACCACAATGCAAGAGATTGCCAACGGCACCTTCAACTACGCCCAGCTCAACGAGATCATGCCCATGATCTACAAGCGCTTCACCGAAAAGGCCGCGGAAGAATGGCGTCAAATCTACAAAGCACTTCAGCTGCTGGAGTTTCTGATAAAGAACGGCTCTGAACGCGTCATCGACGATGCTCGTAGCCACCTGAGCCTTTTGAAAATGCTGCGTCAATTCCACTACATCGACACCAACGGCAAAGATCAGGGCATCAACGTGAGGAATCGCGCCAAGGAGCTGGCAGAGCTGTTGGGCGATGTGGAAAGAATACGCTCCGAACGAAAGAAGGCTCGGTCTACTCGCAACAAATACGGAGGTGTCGAGGGCGGCCTCGGCTCTGGCAGCTCCAGTCGTTATGGCGGCTTCGAGGGCGGCGCTGGCGCTGGCAACCGCTCCTTTGGTGGCTTCAGCGGCGGCGTCTACGGCGATGGAGGCGGCTTCGGAGGAGAAGCTGGCGATGACTTTGGAAGCACACAGAGCCGGCGTGATCGCTTCGACGAGTACGACGAGTACGACGAGGGAACCACATCGGCCTCAGCAAAGCGCACCGCCCCAACGAAACGCACACCCGCCGCGAAGGCTGAAGCACCTAAGCCAAAGGCGCCCGAAGTGGATCTCTTCGACTTTGGCGACGATGATGTGCCCGTGGCCTCCCCCGCCGCCGCATCGTCGAACGGCAAGAAGCCCGCAGCGGCAACGGCTGCTGCTGACGACTTTGGCGACTTTGCAGGAGCCGCTGGCGGAGACGATGACTTTGACGATTTCCAGTCCGCGACGGTGCCAACTACGAACAAGCCTGCGACAACCTCTCAGTTCAGCGCTCAGCCTTTGGCACCTCCTCCTCAGACGTCGACCAACAGCTTCGCGGCCAGCGCCATCTCGCCTCCTCCCGCAAACGCAGGCTCCGTCAACTACTCGGCCTTCAATGCTCCACCCCCGCAAACCGTGACCTCGCCTACAGCATCTGCACCTCTGCAGCCAATGGGCTCAGCATACCAGGCAGCACAGCCAAACTACTTTGGCTCAGTACAAGCAGCAGCTCCTGCTCAGCAACAGCACCAACGGACAGCATCTGGCATAATATCCCCAGCCTCTTCGACCCTCGGCGCCGCTGCACCCAAGGCTGCGGCCGGTAGTGCTGACCCATTTGCTGCGCTCCTAGGAGGCGGCGGGGCCAAGAAGGCAGGCAGCCAAAAGGGACCATCCATGGGCGACTTAGCAAAGCAAAAAGCGAATGCCGGCCTTTGGGGTGCACCCGCAGCTGGATCGCAGAACCAACCACAAGGCGGTGGAAGCAGCGGCGATTTGATCTGATGACGGCAGCATACTGGAGCCAGACAGGAATGAGGTCAAGATTGATTGTATGAATGGATGCGTGCGGCTCGCTGTATACATGGCAGACTGGCGCTCGGAATGGATAGCAACGGCGACGACACTGGCTCTAGAACGGCGAAAGCGAAATGGATGATGCGCGCAAAATCAGGCTGGGGGATCGGAACCGACCCTGGCCAAGGGAAGAAGATGTAAAGCCTCAAATTTGCGGAGAATAGAGATGCATTTGCTGTGAAAAACAGCCCAGCTGACCTGCCTTTGCGGTTTATCTAGAGGGCTTCGGGATAGGCGACGAGTGCAACTGTGCGATGCCGAACGCCGTACTGCGATAGGGCTGCGCACCGCTCTCAACCACACCTATCGACAACGAGCCCATCTGCACACGACGTCGCCGGCTATCGTCGCTCGCCTTTGATAAGGATGCAGGCCTGTCTTTGTGTCACCATGACGAGGCTGCAGGCGGACCATCTGCTGCCGCTCGCGCAGAGTAGATATACTCGCCGCTCGTCCTGCTCCTCCTCATCCTACTGCTTTCCTGACTGATGTACCCAAGCGCTGATAATCAATCAATCTTCATCTTCTCCTCTTTAGATCATTCATCATGAACAAGGCTTGCCTGGCACCGCGGCCTAGGTCAGCGCGCGTTCCTCGAACCTGTTTCTGGCCAAAGCGTGTCACACGTGCTCCACACAACACCCGCGCCAACTCGTCGACATCGCCCCGAAGAACAGTCGCAGCAGCACCCAGATCAGCTCCATTCGCGCCAAAAGAACCCACCCGAAATGCTGGCTCAGCATCGCCTTTGGCCACGCTGCCACTGTCTTCAGTCTTGCGAACCTACTTGACCATGGCAGTATCGTCACGTCCTTGGTTACTCAACATGATGATGTCCATCTTGCAGCGTGCAGCAAAACCGAGTCCGTCGCTGCCGTTCGATGTCGACCGCAATCCGGTGCTGCGGACGCTCTTGTACTATACTTTCTACTTGCAGTTTTCCGCGGGATCTGACAAAAAGGCGGTCGGTGTTTGTGTTGACCGGCTGCGGCGGATGGGATACTCAGGTAAGCTGCAGAAAAGGTCGTTGCTTTGCCACTGGCGCTAATTGAATCTAGGTGTGGTGCTCGAATACGCTCGCGAATTGATCGAAGAAGACGGCGAGGATGCCTCTGCACAGGCTGAGGCTCGCGCAGAGCAGATTGGCGTCGACAGCTGGCGCGACGGTCTTCTGGAGAGTATTCAAGTCTGTGAGAAGGGAGACTTTCTTGGCCTCAAATGGTCAGGTATGGGCAAAGCCGCACTCCGGCGCATGCTGAGGAACGACGCGCCCTCTGAGACGATGAAGGCGGCGATGCATGCAGTCTGCGAAGCGGCGTATGCTCGCGGAGTCCGGCTTCTTCCTGCTGCAGAGCCCCAGACTGCGCAGACTGCAGTGGACAACTGGACGCTGATGCTGTCTGAAGAGTACAACAGCCGCCGACCTGGCTATGCTTTGCTATACAACACATACCAGTGCTACCTCAAGAGCATACCAAAGACGATCTCGCAGCATCTTGCCCTTGCTCAGGAGAAGGGCTTTACGCTCGGCCTCAAGCTAGTGCGTGGAGCATACCTTCACTCTGAGCCAAGACACCTGATATGGGAAACGATAGAGGGAACGCACGCTTGCTACAACGAGGTGGCTGAAGATCTTCTATGGAGAACATACAGGAAGAGGCTGTTTGGAGAACAGAAATACCCTAGCATCAATGTTGTGATTGCTAGTCACAATCAAGAGTCAGTGGATAAGATCAGGGCAATCCGCGATCAGCAGCTCCGAGAAGGGTACGAGCCAGTCAAGCTTGCGTACGCGCAACTGTACGGCATGGCCGATGAGGTGAGTTGCAGGCTGTTGCAGAGCTCAGAGTCGATAGGCGAAAAGACGCTGCGTGAGAAGCCTGAGACGTACAAAGCCGCTACCTGGGGCAACCTGAAAGACAACCTTCAGTACCTCGTCCGGCGAGCGGCAGAGAACGAGCAGGCGTTTGCGAGAACGGCCGACACGCGAGACGCCATGAGGACTGAACTGTGGCGGAGGCTCAGGAACACTTTCCATGCTTGATGCACAAGGTAGTCGTTTGTAGAGTCTCCAACCTGACTTCATCTCCTTCCACTGCGCGCGACCATTTCACCTCTTCTTACCCCAAGG
Source organism: Taxillus chinensis (assembly GCA_023512835.1). Lineage (NCBI taxonomy): Eukaryota > Viridiplantae > Streptophyta > Magnoliopsida > Santalales > Loranthaceae > Taxillus > Taxillus chinensis. Next base: position 318,406 of record JAKCVP010000424.1, on the reverse strand, counting down.
CGTGAGCGACAGCATGTCTATATGCATGCTCCCGCCCCCTGTCTTTCACGCCTGATTGCTTTTGATTCAGATCCTTTAGGCGCAGGAACATTCTTTTCTCTTACCTCGTCCGCACCTTGTATCTTCTGGACGCACATTCAGGTCAGCATCCTCCACCACCTCCGCTCCTTTTGTCCCCACCACCAACCACCTTCTCTGATCTCTTCCGTACGTTGTCCTTCAAGTACTTTCTGATCTCGGCTGCGAGAGTCGCTGTCACTGAACACACGGCAATTCGTGCTTGAAGAGTTTACTGACGACAGCAGCAGTATATCCAGTGTCCATTGTGCCAGATCCGTCTGCCGTTCGTTCGACCTCCAAACGCGCGCCTGCACGTACCGTTTCTTGTCGCGTCGAATCATCTTCGCCCTCCTCTTGCTGAATTGACAATGTCTTCTAAGAAAGCACTTGAGCCCGGTCTCGGGATCCAGCAGAACTGGGAGCGGGCTTTGCTGTTTCTCAATCTCACTCTGCAGCAGGTACGTTGGAAAAGCCGGGTCCCGTCGTTCCTTCTAGTCTGCTACTCCAGCCGACGTCCACTTGATTTTTATTTGATTTCTTCTTCATGCGCATTGCGAGCGAAAGAATCACGCTTAATTTTGCTGTCTGTTCACACACTGACATACCGAATTCTTAGGTCCGGGAAATCAACAAGAATGCTGCGCACACGATTGAAGCGATCTATGTCAAGGGTCTGCAGGAAGAGTTCGATAAGCTCTTTGCTAATGCGGATGCTCGTGTCGTGGACGCTCCTAGCTTATCTGGAGAGAAGTTTTGGGAGTACATTGTAGAGACGAACGCAAAGGCCAATCGACCTGCCTCGGCCAGCGCTGCGAGATCTAAAGCTGTGGCGCCGCCTCCTGGCATTGGGTATCCCTCTCACATGTACAATCCTGACGACACGTATAAAGAAATTTACAAGGCGCACCACGCACCTGGCCATCGTGAGGCGGATTCAGGAGTGGAGATGACTCAAGAATACCGCTGGAATGCGCCCGTTGCGATGAGCAAGCCTAGTGAGTTCAAGTATCCACAGGGCCTTCAAAAGACAGACGCCAATTTCGTGTCTTCTTTTGCAGAGCTGCCCTCCTCTGCACAAGGAAATGTCGCCCCCAGAGCAGTTTCTAATGGATACTATGGTGCCATTGGCGAGAGTGGAAGCTCTACCACCAGCCGCCGTCGTGCTACCGAATCTCGTGACTACGGTTTCACCAAGGCCGCCGGCAGCGAAACTTCAGACACGGGCTACCCTTCTACTCATGGCTCGTCCGAATATCAATACGCACAGCTTCCGACTGCATCAGCGGCTCCGACCATTCAGCGGCCTTTGACTGCTCACAGATCTAATTTGGTCGATCCGGCTGAGTCTGAGAATCTGAGAACCCAGACTCAGCACGATTCTCCCATGGAGCCTAAAAAGACCATGACCGATGACGAGTTGCGCATCTACATGGAGTCTAGGGGATACATGGTTACCAAGCCCAAGCCCGCTGAACTCCAGTCTCCAGCTGACGATGCGAATCCCGGCTGTGCTCAGCCAGCAACTAAGGAGTCGGGCCCTATGAATTGGGCGCAGATTGCAGCGATTGGCAGCGGCACAGACGATGCCAATGCAAAGTTTGGCATTGCCAGACCACCTCCACTTCCCAAGGCGCCTGCTATGCCCTCTGCAAAGACTGAGGCTGTCGATGATGATGCAAACGATCTCTTGCCAGCTTCGAGCATCCCAGTCGATCCTGTTTGCGAATCATACGCTCAGGCTCTCAGGGTTGTCTGGATTTCTGGGCTGCCATCAGGATACGGAATTGGCCAGGTCTCAGCCAAGATCCGTGAGGGAGCGCTGCTGTCTATCTCGTTTATGCGAGATGCGGCTCCTCATATGCCTGGCAAATCGGCATGTGTCATCTTCCAAAACGCAATGGATGCCGTCCACTTCCTTTACGCGAATGGATGCAGTATCACGCTCTACCCAGCCACGGAGGCCAGAAATGTGCAGGCAAGAGAGGGCGAGGTTGTCGACAATCGCCCGCCTCCTCTGGTCCAGCAGAGCAGCGGGAGTGAGAACCGCTTCGTGAGCAGTAAGGATGCCCCTCGCGCAAAGCTCACACTTGGAGGATCGTACCCGCACAGCGCCAGCCCATTCCTCGAAGCCATGGACTTGTATCGCGTACGCCGTCGACTCAAATGGGCGCGCAAAGGACTCTTCCAGCAGACCAATCTATATGGCTTCAAGCGAGACGTGATTAGGCTGGCTGGTGGACTTGACAAGATTGAGCTGTTCCACTTCTTGAACACTGGCGAGTGCACCGTCGTCTTCGATTCGGTTCAGACGGCGATTGTGGTGAAGACTGGATTTGATGCATGGAGTGAGGGCAAGAAGTTACCAGCCGAGATCAGCGACATGGTTGCGCGCAAGCGATCTCCTACAATAGCAGCAAGCCAATTCATTATGCCCAAAGCTACACAGGGCGGCATCGGCAAAGGTGGCAAGGGCAGTGCACAGATTAAGAAGCCGGGGTCAGTTGCTCCTCCCAAGGCCACGGCGTCGTTCCCGTCAGGCAGGTATGAGGGCGTGGACGTGGCCTTTTGCAAGGACTTCAACGAGGACCCGTGCGCTCGACTCGTCAGCGTTTATGGAAGTGGTGGTATTGTATCTGGCATGGCAGGCGTGTTTCAAGGACCACGAATGGCAGAGGACAAGCTTTGAGCGCTGGCGTGATGGATGGCATGACGTTGGGATTAGCAGCTGGGTGGACCGAGGCTTGCGAGGCTACTGGGACTCTAGGTGCGATTGGCGTGGCGTATACAGACTGCAGCAGGCTCGGCTTCAGGAGCAGCTCCGCGTCATCGTGGCCAACAGCTAGAGCAATGCAGGAGCGTAACGGCATCTGGGTATCAATGTGTTTGCGTGTCATTGTGTGAAGTATGGATATCAGAGGCCGTGGTCAAGACTTGATGCCAGGCTGGCCTAGGCCGATCCCAGGGGGCGGTCGTCGCCAAGACTGGCCTAGCAATCAGGGGTCCGCAGCAGTCATCATCGACGTCGGACAATGGTCAAACTTCTTCTGTCTGATTTGCATCAAATCATCGGCGTGCCAGACGAGACTGTATCAATCAGCTTCCATCAGGATTCCAGACAAGGTGAGTCGAGCTGTGATGGACCCACCAGGAAAATCACCTGCATTCCAATGGCTGAGCAAGCCGGCGGCGATGGAGATCTGCTGCGAAAGGGGGGAAACGCAGGTGAAGGAAGGTTGCCCCCAATGCTGATGCTGACCAGCTCCGTCACAAAATAGCTTTCAATTGACGTCTAACCGCCCGCTCGCCGCCGCCGCCGCCGCCGCCTCCTCAGACCTCACCTGCATCCACCATGAGCTGCCCCGCCATGCCCCGCGCAGGAAGGAACATCCCAAGATTCTTCTCCTCCACCTCTTCCCTTCTTCGATCCACTGCTCGCAACACCCCAGCTTACCGTCTCACTCCATTCCAACACCACGTATGCATCCGACTGCCGCTCTGCGACCTCCCCTTCCATCAAGCTGACCTGTCTCCTTTTGCTTAGACTTCTAGATCTTTTCAGACCAGCACCGTCAACATGGGCAAGAGCGTTTACTTTGGTGAGTCTGATTGAGTTATGTCGCCGACTGCCTTTGCTTGCTAACCGTCGTCTGCAGATATGCAATGGTGAGTGCCAATGGCACTTTTGACTGCACTTAACCCAGCTCGCTAACGTCTTTTGTGCTTGAAGGGAGGGCCCTGAGGTCACCGTAAGCTTTGCCACTACCCCTAAACAGCCCGAGTGAGCGCTGATGCTAACATTTGCTCTCCAGATTGACGGCAGCGGCGTAAGTCTAATAACGACATCCACCTGACCACAATCAGAAGCTAATGGGAAACCTGTCTTCAGAACGTCACCTCCACCGGTACGTCAGCTGCGAGAGGCAATTGGGCAAGAAACCCGACTTCTAACAGCATCAACAGGCTCTGTCAAGCAGCAATCCGGCCGTGTCAACTTCACTCTGTTCGACGATGTAAGCCTTGGCCCGCAGTGATGCTCCTGTCTTTTGCTTCACTTGCTGACAGTATTTCTAGGTCGTTCCCCGCACCGTACGTATCTAGCAGCTTTCCGGCCAGTCTCGATACGGTCTGCTAATGGCTTTCGCAGGCTGAGAACTTCCGTGCTCTCTGCACTGGCGAGAAGGGCTTCGGCTGTAAGTTTTTTCGAGCTGTTCCTTGCCGAGGACATTGAAACCTGACGATTCTTGCAGACGCTGGCAGCAAGTTCCACCGTGTCATCCCTGAATTCATGTGCCAGGGTGGTGACTTCACTCGCGGCAACGTAAGTAGCACCTGGTGCTCCATCCTTGAGAGGGCAACTACTCACCACATGTTCTGCAGGGTACCGGTGGCAAGTCCATCTACGGTGAGAAGTTCGCCGACGAGAACTTCCAGCTGAAGCACTCCAAGCCCTTCCTCCTCTCCATGGCCAACGCTGGTCCCAACACCAACGGCTCCCAGTTCTTCATCACCACCACTGTCACCACCTGGTTGGATGGCAAGCACGTCGTCTTCGGCGAGGTCTCTGACCAGGACAGCAAGCGTGTCATCCGCTCCATCGAGGCTGCTGGCTCCCACACTGGCCAACTGAAGTACAAGAACCCCACGCCCACCATCTCCGCTGCTGGTGAGGCTTAAGCGGCTCGCAAGGGCCTCATGGATGTGGAAGTAATTGGCGCAGAATGGGCGAAGACATTTTTACGAAAGCATATACCTAGTCTCCTTGGCTGAGGCTATGCATGTGTTACTACTACTACTACCCGACCCGACTCTCTTCCCCCCGCCTACATACCTGCCCTACTAGACTCTCTCTCTCTGTGTGTGCCACTTCTGTTGCATGTTGTGGATGCCATATTGGGAAGCCCGTCTCATCTGGTCCTGACTGTGACTTGGCATTCTAAAAATTTGAGCGTGGAATCATACTTCTTCTCCTGATGCTCTTCTTCTTTGCTTCTCTTCTTGCTTTCTTCTTACTCTTTTCAGGGGCTTGTATGGAATCTTGATGACAGGACCATGCGTTCGGGTTTTGCCTATCGTGACTATCGTGACTCCAAAGGTACGGATGGTACCTAGATGGTAGGCTGTCACGGTTGTCTCCGCGACTCGGCATGCGGCTCTTGAGAGAATCATGATCATGATCATGATCATGTGCAATGTTCATCGATAATGGATAAAGTACATAAATGTTCATATATATTCATGCCGTGCTCCATGCTCCTCGCCTCATGATACATGACAGTGAAATATTCCGCGCCCATTGCGCGCGGTAAATGGTCTGAAATCACAGGGTAGGAAATCGTCATATGCACCGCCGTCATGTGCACCGGTGTAGAGTGGAGGGTGTTGGAATATAGATGGGAGGTAGGAGCTTCGTGCGTTGGGTCGATTCAGGATGCAGGTGGAGATTTAGATTTGAACTTGTGGTCGAGCATGTGCCGATGCGGGTGTACATGAACATTGAACTCGAGATCAAAACTGAGATCTGAGATCAAGATCGAATTCAAGATCCAGAGATACTGTCGGGGCGAGATGTCCATTCGATTCCCGGCTTGAATGAGAATTGTGGAAACTCATCCAGGGTGAATGTGGGTGTGTACCTTGGGTACCTTATGTACATGAGCTTGACGGGAGGCTCTGGTCCAGGTTCTGGTTCAGGTTCAGGTTCAGGTACTCGGGCGTGGTCTTGATCCGAGTCGGGTAGGTATAGGTAGGGTACCTATCCAAGGTACGAAGTATGCGGTAGGCGTCCAGTCCGGTCCAGGGCAGGTAGCGAAAATCCAGGAGTAGTCATTGTAAAAGGAAAGTGGAAGTCCAGACTCGAGGTTGTCAGACAGAAAAGCTCAAGCGCAGGTCCTCGCCTCGCGCCTCGCGCCTCGCGCAGTATCAATGCTGACCGTCATCGTCATCGTCATCGTCAACATCGACGTCGAACGTCGAACGTCGAACGTCAAACGTCTGAACGCGTAATGATAAGTCCATGCATCAAAGCGTCGCAACATCAAGTGCAAACGTCACAAAAAAGGTCAAACGTCGCAGACCATCAACCCAGCCCATTCCCAAACATCTGCGCCCCGGAGTTCGCATAGCTAGGAAACTCCAGATCTCCATCGAGCATCCACGTAAGCGGGTCGAAAACCTCATATCCCAAATCTCCATACCCCATATCCATCGCAGCAGACGGCAAGCCGGAGTCGCTCAGCAAGGCACTTGCTCCTCCGCCGCCGCTAGCTTCAGTCCCTGCGGCTGCAGAGCAATCATCCCCTCTCTGCAGTATATCAGGCTCGGCATCCTGCGCCTGACCCTGCGCCGCACCTGCATGAGTCCCGCCCGGCAGTCCAGAAGTGCCCTCGTCCTCATCAACTTCCGTCGGATGTTCCGCCGCACGATCTAAATTCGCCAGCGCAGCAGCGGAATTATCCGCCCCGCCCCGAAACTGATGTTCCTCGCGCCAGCGCCACACAGAGTCAAACAAGAGCGAAATAGACATGCGGCACCGCACCTTGAGCTGCAAACTCGAGTCAACAGCGGGCTTCTTGTCGCGAGGCTCGGCGTCTATTTCCTTGCCCGCGGGGAAGCGTCGGAGTGAGGCGCTGCTTGAGTTTGCGCCTGCGCCGCTGGAACGCCATAGTTGCGCGAGGACTTCTGCTAGACGTGCGGGGAGATCGTTGTTTGAAAGGGATATGGCGCGGATAGATCGGACTGTTGCGTTGAAGAGGCGGCGCGCGGCTTCGGCGTCGATGTAGTAGGCGAAGAAGGAATTCAGGAGTTTCATCAGTGTGAAGCCGCCCGCGAGTAGGAGCTGGATGATGTAGAAGCCAACGTGCATGAGCGTGGGATGGTCTGGTATGCCCGTGAAATTGGCGTAGGGTCCCGCATTGGGCGAGGAAGACTGTGATGGAGATAGAATGCCGCCGGACAGCGCGCCGGATGTGGATGCCGGCGCGTTCAGCTCGAGGGCGTGCGTGAGGAAGGTTGTTGTTGCGTGGTAGAGTTCGAGGAGGTCGTCGCGGTAGCCGGGGAAGGTAGGTGAGTCGAAGAAGGCTACGAGGCGCAGATGCAGGCCTGCAGCTAGGAGATGGAGGGTCGCGATTGGGCTTGCTAGCCGCGAGATCTGATGCGTTAGATCCTGATATTCTTCGACTAGGACGCCCATCCATGTTTTGCGCTCTGAGTCAGACGAGACGCCGAGCGAGTCGGTGCGGTTGACGTAGAATTTGCGCGAGACGCGGTCGGAGAAGCGCTCGATCTGGAGACGCCAGTAGACTTCTGGACTGAGAGCGGGATAGTCGCCCTCGGGAGTGGGTATCGACATGAGTGTGTAGTCGTAAATGCTCCGGGGTGGCATGCCGTAGCCCGTTGACACGGCTTGCGATACCATATTGCAGGTCGCCCATGTCGTGAGGCGGTCACGCACGTCTTCATCGCGCAGCTCAACGCGTATGCGGGAAAAATCTTGAACATGCGAGGGTCGGTGTAGGCCAGTTTGAAGAGCAATCGACATCATGAGCCCAGAGTATATGAACGTTGGGTCGGTGGATGTTGATTTTGTGGGTAAGGGCCAGGTACAAAGCAGGCAAAACGCCTTGACTATGTGGTAGTTTTGCGGTACTTGAGATATTGTCGACCAGACCAGCTGGGTCAATGGGACCTGCACACCCTGTAGGAGAGTAGCATCGTCGGGGTCGCGGCGCGTCGCGACGGAGATAATGGTCCAGAAGAGGAGGGGTGAGATGTGCTCGTAGTAATCCCAGGCCTTGTCTGGGTCGAGAAGTGGTAGGAATGGATGATAAAATGTAAAGTATATCTTGAACAGGGCTTCTATGCGCTCTTCGCTGAGTTGTATGTTTCCGAGTCGAGGAAGATTGAGTGTAGTGTCTTCACCCGCCATTGAGGTTCTCGAATGCTTTAGGTCCATTAAGGAGCCCGCTGCACCCTGATGCAGGGCAGTAAGCCTATCTCTTGCGAGAAGCTGCGCATTACTGAGGTCTTCTTGCGGCTGGCCGTGTACTCCTCCACCCAGCCGTTTCTCTAGTTCTTTGATCTCGCGATCCTTCTCTACCGTCTCTCTCCGCAGCTCCTGTATTTCCTTTTCCATTTCGGCATTGCGACTGCGTTTGCCGATGCGTCGGAAGTTGGCGTCAATGCGACAATTCAGGTGCAAGCGTCTACATCTTGAGCAATCGTGGTAATCGGGCTCGACTTGGACATCGCATCGTAACTGCAGAGACGGGGCTTAGGTTCACGGGATGATAAGCTACACCAGGGCAGCACATACCTTTTGCTGTCTGCATTCGTTGCAGGCCCTCTTCAGCGGGGTCGGGCGCGCACTGTTGTTCCCTGCGCCATTGGTGGACCGTGTGTTGTGTGTGTCGGCCTCGACCGAAGCTGAGGATCGGTCTGCGTCAGGCGAGGTACGCTTTCGTTTCCGCCCGTTCTCCATGGTGTGGGATAGAGGTGCGGATTTTGTGTCGGTATATGTGCTGCCGGGAAAAATAGCATTCATATTCTCTTCGTCTCCATAATCTGCAAAGTCGTGAAATTGCTCAAGCTGATTCATAGACTGCACTGCACTCGGGCGAGATCGACAGACGGTTTTAGCGGGGCGAGTCAGGCTGTGGTGAGGTGGTTGCCCAGTGAAAGCATATTGTATACTTGGGCGCTTGTCCCGGATCCGGCGGAGACTGAGTGAAACGCTTCCAAGCCCCGTCTACTGCTGAGAGGAGGACTGGAAAGTGAAGATGCAATGAAGAAGCCCACGCGCCTACTCACACTTCGGCTCGCAAAGCCGCGCTAGCGAAGCTCTTGACCGCATCAGATCAATCTGATAAAAGTCTGCCGTATGCTAGACGAGTAGCAGCAGGCGGTGTACGCCCCCCGCTCGGTAAAGCTTCCTTTCAGCGTTGCAATGAGGGATGATAACGTGACAGGCCTGTACCTTGCACTGCTGCCTTCAGCTCGCCGGTGCAGTATCATCAGGCTGGCAGATATCTGCGATTTGAAGGCGCGTATTGGGGGTGATCGAAATCCCCACAACAACTCTGTGGAGCCGTGCAGCCATAAACAGCGGCGACTGTTCCGTCGCGATCATGTACGCGGCACGCCAAGACTACTCGTGTCTGCCATTGCAGGGTGTTTCAGCGTGACGCAATCAAACATCTTCGAGGATTACCGAGTTAATCACTGACCTATGGTAAGTCTACGGGCTTGGTCTAGTGTCACCAAGTCTGCGAAATATGGGTTCTGATCCCTTGCAACTCGAACCACTGGAGACAGCCCCTGCACAAGCAAGGCAAGGCTGTTGCTTAGGTAGACATGTTGTTGGCCGACGAAAAGCTGTCGACTTCAAGATCGAGCTTTTAGCAAGCAGAAGCAACACCTCATGAATTCGGCTGTAATGTCAATGGAAATCGGCGAACAGAATTGTGGCGCTGTCTCCTATAAAGTGTTGGTTTCCACAGAAGCCTTTACCATTGCAAGCGCGATGATACCTAGGACACCTTAATGCGGGTTGATATCATAGCAGCGAGCACATCCACTCAGGGAGCAGCCTTTGCGACACTTCATAGCTATGGCCAGATACAGTGAAAATTGCAATGATGTCGGTTCAAGCTTGAATTACGAGGGCGTGTTGAACGTGCTTGCAGTGACGCTACGCTTTCGTGAATATTGGTTGGGCACAGAAATGAGAGATATGAAGGTCGAGGAACCCGATTATGTTTCATGGTCATCGGCTTTAGGCCGCCGTTAGCTTCATTCAGTTGGTGTATCCGGTCATCTTCGAAATACGCCGCTGTAGCTTTTGATTCCGTATTCACCCCATCAACCATTCAAATGCAACCAACACCCGTTCTCGATTTTGCTTAGCGCTTACGGGACTGAGACTCCTTGAGCACCTTCTTGACAATCTTCTGCTCCTCGATCAGGAAAGCACGGGTGACACGGTCCTTGACACAGTTGGCGCATCGCGAGCCACCGTATGCTCGCTGGACGGTCTTCTTGGGACGGGAGAGGGTGGCATATTGACGAGGGCGGAGAGCGGGGACACTGCAAGGATTTAGTTAGTATGAACGCTCGTTGAGGGTGAATTAAAGCAAACATACCCCTGGAGAGCGTTGTGGCAGTCACCGCACTTGGGCTTGGAAGGCCTGATGATTTTGTGTTAACAATCGTCTCTTGCTGGAAAAATCAATCAGCGCGTTTCCACGTACTTCTTCTGGGCGTCAATATAACGCAGCTGATGTGGTGTTAGCCTTTAGTCTATAGTCTTCTTTCAGGTAGGAAAAGGCGTACGCGGTTGCCGGGAGTCTTCACGATGCGGTGCTTGTTGCTCTTTGTGTTGTAGGAGGACCGCTTGCGCTGTCAAAGGTTGTTAGCCCAAGCTCTCAGTTGCATTTTCGTCGCCACTGCATCGTGGGCGCGATTGGCGAAAATCATTCTAAGATTTCGTTCGAGGGACGTACGTAGGTGACACGGTTGTCGGAGTGGGCCATGGCGACGATGGATGCGATACGCTGAGCGAAACGTTAGTCGTTTTCCAGGAATGACATTCGAGATCTCAATGCATACCTGGACCTGTGTTGTGAAATGTCAAGGACTTGATGTAGTCGGTTCTTTTTGCGCGATGGGCTTCGAGACGGTGCGGCGGACCGGCCAAAACATTTGCCGACGTCCGTGCTCAGCCCTTCGACATCGATGCTAGCGCGAATGTCGATGTCGCCCGTGACAGACATTTGCCTGACGACTTCATCGCGTACTTTGCTTCTACTTTCTCAATTAGTGGCTTTTGCATCTGTTTCTTGTGCGCGCAGAAGCCAATCTTGACTCGGCTAGGCGAATCTGACGCGCAATGAAGATTTGAAACAAGATACCCATCGCAGCGCAATCGAAGCTGCTGCCCTTCTTCAAACTTTCTTGTTCAGCGCGCGCCACTCCTACACACAATGGCTGGTCCACCACCACCACCTCCTCCAGGCCAAGAAGGTCGTGCGGGCGCACTGCCGCCACCTCCGCCACCTCCGGGTGCTGCAAGACGTGTGCCTCCCCCTCCTCCACCACCAGGGCTCCCATCTGGAGCTGGCCGAGCAGTACCTCCTCCTCCACCTCCGCCTGGTGCTAGCAGAGATGAAGCAAGTCCGAAGGATCTATCCAAGTACAATGAAAGAGCGAAGGAATGGAGACGACTACAAAAGTCAAAGTTTGGTGAAAAGCGAAAAGGAGGCTTCGTCGAGACCGCAAAGAGTGACATGCCACCCGAAGTGCTGCGAAAGATCGTAAGAGACATCGGCGATGTGTCGCAGAGGAAGTTCTCGTCCGACAAGAGAGCCTACCTGGGCGCGCTCAAGTTCATGCCACACGCGGTCCTGAAGCTGCTTGAGAACATGCCTATGCCCTGGGAAGCGACACGAGACGTCAAAGTACTCTATCATCAAAGCGGTTGCCTGACCCTTGTCAATGAGATTCCGCGAGTCATCGAACCAGTTTACCACGCACAATGGGCGACCATGTGGACGACGATGAGACGCGAGAAGCGTGATAGAAAGCATTTCAAGCGCATGCGGTTCCCACCGTTTGACGACGAAGAGCCTCCTTTGTCCTGGACTGAGAACATTGAAGATGTTGAGCCGCAAGAGCCTATCCAAATGGAATTAGACGAGGACGAAGACGATGCCGTGTTCGAGTGGTTCTACGATCACAGGCCACTTGTAGAAACCAGTCATGTCAATGGCCCCAGTTACAAAAGATGGAACCTGGACCTAAGACAAATGGCCACGCTACACAGACTTTCGAACCCTCTTCTAAGCGATACATTGGATAAGAACTACTTTCACATGTTCGACCTGGACAGCTTCTTCACCGCCAAAGCCTTGAACGTTGCTATTCCTGGCGGCCCTCGATTCGAACCTCTCTACAAGGACATTGATCCAAACGACGAGGACTTTGGCGAATTCAACGCCATTGACCGCATAATCTTCCGTCATGCAATGCGAACCGAGTATCGCGTGGCATATCCTTTCTTATACAACTCACTTCCTAGGTCGGTCCGCATTGGCTGGTATGCGCATCCTCAAGTCGTCTACCCAAAGACAAATGAGCCCGACCTACCTGCATTCTACTTTGACGGCAGTCTCAATCCCATCTCATCCCGCACTGTGGCGCCCAAGAACGTTTCGGTATCGCATGAAGATCAGATATTCGGCGAGGATAACGATGAGGATGACGAATTCGAGCTGCCCGCTGCTTGCGAACCCTATCTTGAAGAGCAAGATCTTTACAACAATGATACCGCAGCTGCCATCGACCTCTGGTGGGCACCGTTTCCTTTCGACAGACGCTCCGGTCAAATGGTACGCGCAGAGGATGTTCCGCTCATCAAACAATATTACTTGGAGCACGTTCCAGATACCAACCCGCCGATCAAAGTCCGAGTCTCCTATCAGAAACTGCTAAAGTCATATGTTCTGAATGAGTTGCATAAGAAGGCGCCCAAGCCCAAAGCCAGGAACGACCTTCTGAGATCCTTGAAGAACACCAAGTTCTTCCAGTCGACCACGATTGATTGGGTTGAGGCTGGTCTACAAGTTTGTAGGCAAGGCTTTAACATGCTCAACTTGCTTATCCACCGGAAGAACTTGACGTACCTGCATCTGGACTACAATTTCAACCTAAAACCAATCAAAACTCTTACTACGAAGGAGCGAAAGAAATCGCGTTTCGGAAACGCTTTTCATCTCATGCGTGAGATCCTTCGCTTGACGAAGCTCATTGTGGATGCCCACGTCCAATATCGTCTTGGCAACATCGATGCCTTCCAGCTGGCTGACGGCATCCTGTACGCCTTTAATCATGTGGGCCAGCTCACTGGTATGTACAGATACAAGTACAAGTTGATGCACCAGATTCGCTCCTGCAAGGACTTGAAGCACTTGATCTACTATCGATTCAATGCCGCGCCTGTGGGTAGAGGCCCTGGCTGCGGATTCTGGGCACCGGCCTGGAGGGTTTGGCTGTTCTTCTTGCGAGGCATCATACCCTTGCTTGAACGATGGCTAGGGAACTTGCTTTCCCGACAGTTCGAAGGCCGACACAGCAAGGGCGTTGCGAAGACTGTCACGAAGCAGCGAGTCGAGTCTCATTTCGACCTGGAGCTCCGTGCGTCTGTCATGTCTGACCTGATGGACATGATGCCAGAAGGCATCAAGCAGAACAAGGTCAACATTGTCCTTCAGCATTTGTCAGAAGCCTGGCGGTGCTGGAAGAGCAATATCCCTTGGAAGGTCCCTGGACTGCCAGCTCCTATTGAGAACGTCATCCTCCGCTACGTGAAGCAAAAGGCCGACTGGTGGGTATCCGTGGCGCACTACAATCGTGAACGTATTCGAAGAGGCGCCACTGTGGACAAGACCGTTGCAAAGAAGAATCTTGGCCGCCTGACGCGTCTCTGGCTCAAGGCTGAGCAAGAGAGACAGCACAACTATCTGAAGGACGGTCCTTACGTTTCTTCCGAGGAGGCTGTTGCCATCTACACCACCACAGTACACTGGCTCGAGTCAAGGAAGTTCCAGCCCATTCCTTTCCCATCCGTTTCATACAAGCATGACACCAAAATTCTCATCCTGGCATTGGAACGCCTAAGAGAAGCATACTCGGTCAAGGGACGTTTGAATCAAAGTCAGCGCGAGGAGTTGGCGCTCATCGAGCAAGCTTACGACTCTCCCGGCACGACGCTTGCAAGAATCAAGCGCTTCTTGTTGACCCAGCGTGCTTTTAAGGAAGTCGGCATCGACATGAACGATAATTATAGCCATATCAACCCCGTGTACGACGTCGAGCCCATTGAGAAGATTACCGATGCCTATCTTGACCAATACCTCTGGTATCAGGCCGATCAACGTCATCTCTTTCCTGCTTGGATCAAGCCGTCTGACTCAGAAGTCCCTCCTTTGCTGACTTACAAGTGGGCGCAAGGAATCAACAACCTCGATCAGGTCTGGGAAACCGAAGACGGTGAATGCAACGTTATGATGGAAACGCAATTGTCCAAGATCTATGAAAAGATTGATTTGACCCTGCTCAACCGTCTACTTCGCCTGATCATGGATCATAACATGGCTGATTACATCACCTCAAAGAACAACGTGCAGCTCAACTACAAGGACATGAACCACACCAACAGTTATGGTATGATCCGTGGCTTGCAGTTCTCTGGATTCGTTTTCCAGTACTACGGTCTTGTTATTGATCTTCTCTTGCTTGGTCTGCATCGAGCAAGTGAGATCGCCGGCCCTCCACAAAACCCCAACGACTTCCTTCAATTCCGCGACCGTGCCACTGAGAAACGTCATCCTATTCGTCTCTACACTCGCTACATTGACAAGATATGGGTCTTCTTGCGTTTCACCGCGGACGAGTCCCGAGACTTGATCCAGCGGTTCCTCACAGAGGAGCCAGATCCGAACTTTGAGAATGTCATTGGCTACAAGAATAAAAAGTGTTGGCCCAAGGACTCTCGCATGAGGCTGATGAGACACGATGTGAATCTTGGCCGTGCGGTGTTTTGGGACCTGAAGAATCGTCTGCCTCGCTCGCTCACTACAATGGAATGGGATGATACGTTCGCGAGCGTGTACAGCAGGGACAATCCCAATCTACTCTACGCCATGAATGGGTTTGAAGTTCGTATCCTGCCCAAGTGTCGAAACCTAAATGAGGAGTTCCCCACCAAAGACAGTGTGTGGTCACTGGTCGACAATACCACGAAGGAGCGAACAGCACATGCTTTCCTTCAAGTGACTGAAGATGATATCGCCAAATTCAATAACCGCATTCGCCAGATTCTCATGTCCTCCGGATCGACCACTTTCACCAAGATTGCAAACAAGTGGAACACGACGTTGATCGCTCTCTTCACATACTACCGAGAGGCCGCTGTATCCACCGTCAATCTACTGGACACCATTGTTAAATGTGAGACCAAGATCCAAACCAGAGTAAAGATCGGTCTGAACTCGAAGATGCCTTCTCGCTTCCCTCCCGCTGTGTTCTACACACCGAAGGAACTGGGAGGTCTCGGTATGATTTCAGGCTCTCACATCTTGATCCCAGCCAGCGACAAGCGCTGGTCGAAGCAAACTGACACGGGGGTTACTCACTACCGTGCTGGTATGTCGCATGACGAGGAAACCTTGATTCCCAACATCTTCCGGTATATCATCCCGTGGGAAGCCGAATTTATTGACTCTCAACGTGTCTGGACGGAATACTCACAGAAGCGCATGGAGGCAAACCAGCAGAACAGGCGATTGACGCTTGAGGATCTCGAAGACAGCTGGGATCGAGGTCTCCCACGTATCAACACTCTTTTCCAAAAGGATCGCAGCACCCTCAGTTTCGACAAGGGTTACCGTGCCAGGACAGAATTCAAGCAGTACCAACTTATGAAGAGTAACCCCTTCTGGTGGACAAGTCAACGTCATGATGGTAAACTGTGGAATCTGAATGCCTACCGTACCGACGTCATCCAGGCGCTTGGTGGTGTTGAGACTATTCTGGAGCATACACTGTTCAAGGCGACTGCTTTCCCGTCGTGGGAGGGCTTGTTTTGGGAGAAAGCGAGCGGTTTCGAAGAGAGCATGAAATTCAAGAAGCTCACAAATGCTCAGAGATCAGGTTTGAACCAGATCCCCAACCGTCGCTTTACGCTCTGGTGGTCTCCCACCATCAACCGTGCCAACGTCTATGTCGGTTTCCAAGTCCAACTGGATTTGACCGGTATATTTTTGCACGGTAAGATCCCAACCCTGAAGATCTCGTTGATCCAAATCTTCCGTGCACATTTATGGCAGAAGATCCACGAGTCAGTGGTCATGGACCTGTGCCAAGTTTTCGATCAAGAGCTGGAAGCACTGGGCATCGAGACCGTGCAGAAGGAGACCATTCATCCCCGCAAGTCGTACAAGATGAACAGCTCTTGCGCGGACATTTTGCTCTTTGCAAGCCACAAGTGGAACGTCTCGCGCCCTTCGCTACTCTTTGACACCAAGGATCAGATGGAAGCCACGACGACCAACAAATTTTGGATCGATGTTCAGTTGAGATACGGTGACTATGACTCTCACGACATTGAGCGCTATGTTCGCGCCAAGTATCTCGACTACACCACAGACAGCATGTCCATCTACCCATCACCGACCGGTTTGATGATCGGCATCGATCTTGCCTACAACCTCTACTCTGCCTACGGTCAATACTTCCCTGGTCTCAAACAACTTGTGCAGCTCGCAATGGCGAAGATCATGAAGTCGAATCCTGCGCTGTACGTTTTGCGTGAACGTATTCGCAAGGGTCTTCAGCTGTATGCCTCTGAAAGCAACCAGGAGTTCCTCAACTCCCAAAACTACTCGGAGCTCTTCAGCAACCAGATCCAGCTCTTCATCGACGACACCAATGTCTACCGTGTGACTATCCACAAGACGTTCGAAGGCAATTTGACGACCAAGCCAATCAACGGTGCCATCTTCATCTTCAACCCTAGGACAGGACAACTGTTCTTGAAGATCATTCACACCAGCGTATGGGCCGGCCAGAAGCGTCTTGGCCAATTGGCTAAATGGAAGACTGCTGAAGAAGTCGCTGCTCTGATTCGGTCGTTGCCAGTTGAAGAACAGCCGAAGCAACTCATCGTCACGCGGAAGGGTTTGCTGGATCCTCTTGAGGTGCATCTCCTTGACTTTCCCAACATTTCCATTCGTGCTTCGGAATTGCAACTGCCATTCCAAGCTGCCATGAAGGTAGAGAAGCTCGGTGACATGATCTTGAGAGCGACGGAGCCCCAGATGGTCCTGTTCAACTTGTATGATGACTGGCTCAAGTCCATCTCGTCGTACACGGCATTCTCACGATTGATCCTCATTCTGCGTGCCCTTCACGTGAATATGGAAAAGACCAAGCTCCTGCTTCGCCCAGACAAGACAGTCATCACACAGGACCATCACATCTGGCCTTCTCTAACTGACGAGCAGTGGATCAACATTGAAGTGCAACTGCGTGACCTGATCTTGAACGACTATGGCCGGAAGAACAACGTCAACACGTCGTCCCTGACATCTTCTGAAGTCCGAGATATTATCCTGGGTATGGAGATTTCAGCGCCTAGCATGCAGCGCCAGCAAGCAATGGAGATTGACAACCAGCGCAACGAGCAAGCACAGCTCACCGCCACGACAACCAAAACCACCAACGTCGACGGAGAAGAGATCATCGTCACGACTACATCGCAGTACGAAAACCAGGCCTTTGCATCCAAGACCGAGTGGCGTACTCGCGCAGTCGTGTCCTCGCATCTGCGCACCCGCGCAAACAACATCTACGTCTCGTCTGACGATGCAACAGAAGCCAAGCCAACCTTTGTCATGCCCAAAAACGCACTCAAGAAATTCATCCAGCTGGCCGACCTGCGCGTCCAAGTTGCCGCGTACCTCTACGGCTCCAGCCCGCCCGGCCACCCGGAAGTCAAGGAAATCCGAGGTATCGTCATGGTCCCGCAGATGGGCAACACCCGCGAAGTGCAGTTCCCCGAGCAATTGCCGCAGCACGAGTGGCTGAGCACGCTTGAGCCGCTGGGTGTCATTCACACCGTGTCTGGCAATGAACCGCGACACATGAGCGCCCCGGACGTCACGGGCATGGCGCAGATGCTCACGAAACACTCTTCCTTCCAAAAGTACTCCATCACGATGAACGTCGCCTTCACGCCTGGATCCGTGTCGCTATCTGCGTGGTCCCTGACGGCCGAGGGCTTCAAATGGGGCGCCCTGAACAAGGACAAATCAAGCGACTTCCCCGCGGGATTCCAGACGAGTGGATTTGCCGAGCGCATCCAGTTACTCCTGTCCGATCGGCTGAGGGGCTACTTTTTAGTCCCTGAGGCGGGGGATGGGTTGTGGAATTTCAGCTTTTTGGGGAGTGCGTTTGCGGGGGTGGAGAAGAGTCGGGAGGCGCTGTGGGTGCGGCTGGATGAGCCGAGGAGATTTTATGATGAGGCGCATCGGGGGGTGCATTATAAGGGATTTGCGGAGTTGGAGGATGGGTTGGCGGTTGGGAGGGAGGCGGTCTTGACTTGAATTTTTCTTGATTCTTCTTTTGTTTTTGTCTTGATGTTTCGGAGGGTTGTGGTGAGAGACACTGAGAGAGAGGGGAGGGAGGGAGGGGACAAAAGGTTGATTTCACATGCATGCGCGGCGTCAGGGATGGGATTTATCTGATGCTGGGCTTGGGCTGGCATGTCATGTATACTGTAACAAGAATTGAGCATTTTGTAATTATCCTTGTGCTGATTGTCTCGTGTTGATATCTCGTGCTGACTGTCTCGTGCTCTCGTGTTGTATAAATTACTCTTGTCCAGTTGTTTCTGTCGCTGGTCTCTGCAATCATGCGCTGTCTGGATGATTTCTTTTGTCTCTGAATAATGTTCATATTAGGTTCCCACGTCATCTATAGTTCGTCTCGAGTATACTGGACGTGCATCGTACATTGTGCAGCGTACATCATATATCGTGCAGCGTTCATCATACATCATTCATGGCCATGTATCTCGATACAATCAAGACTTTCCATTCAATCGGGTTTACAAGTGGACATGTACTGTACACACTGTATGCATGAATCTTTACAAGACTACGTACTCATACACTTTCCCTTCCTCATGAGATACATTCCATGCTATAGCATTACATTCCCCCCAGTTCTATACCTAGTCCAGCTCTTCACTTCTCTCCTGAGCACAGGTTTATACCTCTTCAAGACTAAACCTCCCCAAACCCAATAGGAACCATAATCCCCGCAACCTCCTCAATCCCGCGCTCAGTAGCAAGTAAATTAAACTGACTAGCAGCATTCCTCGTATCCAGTACTTCAAGCCTGAAGCCCAAATCCTGCAGTGTCGCCCTGGTCGCCTTGGACAGCGGGAGAATGCGCGGGCCCGTGCCGACGATGAGGATATCTGGGCGAGGCCAGAGATCGCGCAAAAGGCCTAGCGACGAGGGGGGCAGGTCGAATTGGTTCTGGGGGGTAATTATATTTGCTGTGCGTTGGGAGAGGGTTGGGGGTTTTGATTTGGGTGTGGGTGGGGAATTGCTGGTTGAGGAAGACGAGGCGGATGAAGTGGAAGTGGAAGTGGAAGTGGAAGAGGAAGAGGAAGAGCGAAAGGCGGCGCGCAGGAGTGATGTACCCGTCACTATCCCCCGCGCATCATTCGAAGCAAGAGCCGTAGACGCTGTAGACTCCTCGGCACGCGAAGCTGCAGAAGTAGATGCAGAAGCAGAAGCAGAAGCGTCAATATTCGCCATCCAAGGTCTCCAGACAAATGCCTCGCCACCGATAATCAGCAGTCCATCGCCGTCCGCTATGCGCAGACCCGAGTCGAGCAGGAAGCCATCGGATATGCAGACGTCGACGCTACTCGAGGGTGCAGGGGCCGCGCCGAGGACATCGAGGGCGCCAAAGTCTGTCTGCGTGTCTTCTGTCGACTGTGGGCCGCGGTCGGGGTCGGAGATGTTGCGGGGTGCGCGGGGTGTGTAGCGCGACGAAGGGTCGGAGGCGTATGTGCGGGCTGAGAGGGGTGCTTGTGTGTGGGGAATGTGCGGGCGTAGAGATGAGAGGGGGCGACGTAGAGGACGGAGGAGGCGGAGGGACATTTTGGTGTATTGTGTGCTAGGTATGCTGTGGTTGTGGTTGTGGATGTGGTGTAGATGAGGATGTAGATTGGAGAAGGTGATTAGAGGCTGTCGGTGATACTTGGTACAAAAAATACAATCTAACAATCAAGCTGAGCATGTCCCATTCACAGCCCTGGGAGGATATGCAGAAGCAGACAATAGATGGGCGCAGAAGAGGTGAGTGGAGGCGCAAAGTAAGTTGGATGGGTGGCCGTTGAGCTACTCTGGAGACGATGATGCTATCCATGGACCTGCGTCGAGCTTGCGGGAAAACTATTTGCCGCCTGTCATCGAGAGCAACTTCACGCCTTGGACACGTGCTGACGGTTGGCTAGCGTGTTTGTGGCAGTCAGTATAACTCAGCAACAATTTTGGGTCAAGTTGAGCTTCGTCGCGCATTGCCGCGCATAACGGGCCATCTACTCGGTCACTAGCAAACACTCGTCACACCAGTCGAGACAATCCGTGCGTTGCTTCACGACGGATACATGTGCACACTTTGAAAGCAGGCTTGTTCACAGAAAACGTCAGGACACAAAAGGGCTCACAAGGCACGCGACGAGCTGCACGACAAGTCAAGTTCAAATACAAGAAGTACTTTTGAGTAATGCATTCAATTAGGTAGTCAACTCTGTACAATAACAGCCCAGTAAGCAGAAAACCAAAACGCCAAACGCCAAATGCAAAACCCAGAAAAACAAGCAAAAGCAAAAGCAAAATCAGAGATCAGGAATTGCAGGCATCCGATCTCTTTTTCCCCCTTCCTGGGTTCTTGCACTCCTTCCCGTACCACTCGATTGACCCGTTTTCCAGGCCTTCACGCCGGGCCGCCCTTGCTCGTTTCAAGATTTTCTTGAATCGTTGGCCGCCCTTGTCGCGGCCCGCCTTGCGCACGTTCTGCGCGTGAATGTCGCGAAAGCTTTCGCTGGCCCGAACTTTTTGGGCAGCTGCCGCTGATGCGGCCAGCGATCCACTTTTGATTGTGGAGCGCCCACTTTGTTGTGGGCGCTGCGCTGGCTCAGCTGTGACCTGCTGAGCCGCGCCTTGCTCAGCTGTGGCCTGCTGAGCTTGTGGACGAGTCTGCCTTTTGATAGGCGACTCAGAGGCGGACGAGGACGGGCGCTTTGTGCGCTTTGCAGGTGAGGGAGCCACATGCTCATCCTCGCGTGTGGATGCGCGCCTCTTTTGAGAGGCTGACGCGCTGGTACTGGCCTCAGCCGCTGTTGAAGCGCGGCATTGGCGTTCCCCAGAGGCCATGGCTTTGGCCTCAAGATTGCCCACAAGGTTGTTGAAACGGGCCTCCCAGCCGACGTATGGTGCCATTGCTGATGGCTTGAGTTTGTCTGAGCTGATGTTGATTTGAACTTGGCTTTGAATTGGTTTTGAGGCTGATTTGGTGCGTGAAAGTGGAGCAAACAGTCTTGTTGCTTGTCTTTCACGGTGTGGGGAAGTAAGACCTCAGAAATAAAAAGTCTGGCGAAGGGGAAGCCTGGCTTTTATACTGTTGCCAAACACAAATTGTCAGATTGGGGAATTACGTCGACAGCTCGTCACTTGCCTGTCATGAACTTTTGTAACTGTGAATTAGACGAGCCCAAATCATCACCACTGCATTAAAGCTCCTTAAGGACGTGCGCTGAAAGGAGCAGCTACGTGATCCTGGGCAGATCTTTTGCAGCAAAGGCAATGAGGTCTGCTTGGTTCTAATGCCCAACGCTGACGCGTTCTGAGGACTGGGATTGCTGCCTTTGGAGAACCAAAGTACCTGGGATGAGTGCACAGATTTGGGGGCAGGACAGCGCGACGCAGATCTGGGGAGAAATGGCTTTACAAATCACGCGGAGGTAAGTCATCGTCCGGTCTCGAAAATCTGGGGCATCAAGTTTGGATGGGGAACGCCTCTGTTTTGAAGAATATCAGTCATCGTTGCATACTGAAGGTGATTGCATCATGCGGAGATAGGGAAGCCAGCGAAGATGAGGGCATCATGTATTCATGACGAGATCTTCGTAGCCCAAGAGTGGACATGTGATAACTGGCTGACTGTCCAAGAACCGACAAGACAAGCTGGATGATTATTGCTGGTCGAGGCTTCAGATTCCAAGCCCGAGTCTTTGGGAGCCAGCCGGTGACAGCATTGTCCTGGTGCTTTATCATGGCAAGGTCCCCACGATCTACGACTTGTCGTTGACCAAGAAGCCTCGTTGGTGAATGGGACGGGCAACCTTAGAAAAGTGTTGGGGACTTTCGTGGACTTCAAAGTGTGGCGACATTACGTGTGGACCAGAGCTCAGCCTGTGCTTGAACAGACTCAGCATGCGAGAGAAGGTCCGGGGACATTGCAGGTGACACACTGACAAATGCTCGGTACTCAGTGTGTTGCGGTCTCGTGACGGGGCGGGCAGCCGATGGGACCAAAGGACTGCAGAAAATTTCTTTCGAGGCCTTCGGATGATGTGGTTGTAGCTGTGTCTTCAAGCGGTGAGGTTGGGGACGCTGCATTTGTCATCTGTCCCTTTTCAATTGCCAATCGTGCAGAGCGTCTGTGTGAGGGATCATAGCTGTAGTATTTGTCAACGATGGGGTGAATGAGGACAGTCTGAGAGTGTATTGTAATGGTAGAATTGGTCGGGACAGTGACCCAATTATCTTCAGAATACGTCAGCATGAAAGCACACGGCAACGACCAGTGGTGGAACGCCAGGCCTACCTCTCTCGAAAGTCAAGGGCTCGCTGGCGACGAGTACAATGTCGGCACCCTTGTCACGACGTTCCATGGTGTAGTCGCCCTTGGGGTGCTCGGCAGTAGGAGCCTTCCAGCTGGTGCCAGAAGAGAAGAAGAGGCTGGCAGCTTCCTCTGTGGTGCTGCTTACGTATCGCGAGCAAATGACCGAGTGGCCATCGGTGACGGCGAAGTTGAGGAGACTGACGGCCTCTTCTTCTGATTCACCTTGTGAGATAGTGGAAGTAAGTTCGTTGATGATGTCGATTGTCTGGAGTAAAGCCTTTCTCAGAAGTGTGTGACCAAAGCCTTTCGGGCCTGGCGTGGAGCTTGGATTTACACCAAGCTTGCTCAAGCAATCAAGAAACAAAGCGAATGACCATTCGCTGTCGGTGGATCCCTGGACTCCCATGAACCAGCGGTCTTCAATGATGCTGACGACGCGACGCTTGATATGCTTCCAGCCGCCAATGCCTCCGTTGTGCATGAACATGATGCAGCCATGTTCGAAGGGATGGCAGTTCTGCTCGGAAAGGTTGCCCTCGGTGGATGCACGCACGTGAGCGAAGATCAGAGAGGAGGTGGTCTTGGAGGCAAGACGTTCCAGATTGCGGCAATTCCAGGCGGGAATGGTAGAGGTGAAGATGCACGGCTCTGGGCCTAATCTGGGGTCTGTGTAGTAACCCACGCCGAAGCCATCGCCATTGTGCGGTCTGCGGGTATCCTAGACGGCGAGGCTCAGCAAGGAATGGAGGGAAACGGGAGGCAGAGGGATCTCACTCACTAGTCGCAGGCGTGAATCGTAGGACTGTGTGAGGATCGAGTGAGCAGGATCCAAAATCAAATTGGACAAGAGGATCTCGTCTCTTCCCTTGTAGACCTGTAGGTGCAAGAGCTGAAGTCAGTCTGTGACTCTTGTCGGACAATTGGCAACCACGACCCACCAAGAAACGACACATGATTTTGCAACGCTATCCGAGAGCCTCCTGGATACCTGATTTCGGTCAATCTGCTTCGTCGCGTACAGACAAGACGAGTCGGCAGGCAACAAGGACAGAAGGACGGATAATGAAGATGCACGGTGAGTCCGGACTCGCGTGCCAAAAGGGCGGCAGCACGTAATACTTCACTGGCTGTTGACTACAGATAGTTAAGAGACGAAACACGCAAGCGTTCCAAGCATCGCGCTGCAAGGCACGCAACGCAGCTCTCCCAGGTACGCAGAGATGGCGCAGCAGGTGACGAGCGCTGGCATGGCGCTGGCTGTCTGCTGGCTGCTGCTGCTGCTGCTGGCTGCTGGACCGCCGGGCCTGACCAGCACGTGCCTGCAGAGCCGCAGCCGCCAACGCCA
Organism: Taxillus chinensis; assembly: GCA_023512835.1. Lineage (NCBI taxonomy): Eukaryota > Viridiplantae > Streptophyta > Magnoliopsida > Santalales > Loranthaceae > Taxillus > Taxillus chinensis. The sequence goes on along the minus strand of JAKCVP010000424.1, from coordinate 294,525 downwards.
ACGCCAAGCCCTCGCAGCTCGCGGACTTCGCTCGTCATCATCCGCATCCTCTCAAACACCCTCAACCCCTCGTCTCCATCATCTCCGCACCGTTCATCTCTTTGACTGCGGAGAGATGCACAGTCCCACACAGCCATGAGCGGTCGCCTGTTGTCTGCCGCCCTTCAGCCTCTGGCGCGCAGGGCTGCTATCCAGAATGCCTCCCGCCGGCTAGCCTTCCACTCCCCTGCTGGCCTCCTGCGCGTCGAGGCCAGCGCAAGGTCCGCCGGTCGCAAGCCCTGGCCTATGGGTGCCTACGCCATTCACAATCTGCCTGCTGTCAGATCCATTTCGTTCGCCCGCATCATCCCCAGCTTGGCCGCCAAGCTCATTCGCATTCCCGCCATGTTTGGAGCCGCTGGTATTGCCGGTTTCGCCTACATCCAGTACCAAGCAACCCGTACGTTCCACCTGACCGCTCTACCCCGCTCGTAATTAACAGAGAAGCAGAGGCAGGTACATACGCGCTCGATCTTTTGAACAACGCCCGCGAGTCTGCTACGTCTATTGCTGGAAACATATTTGACGGCGCAAGCGGCATCGCCGAACAGACAAAGCGTGGCTGGGACAGAACGAGAGAAGACATTGTCCTACCAGACTGGCTGAAGCAAATTCTGGAGAAGAGGACCGAGTCAGAGGGAGGATCGGGAGGCTCTGGCGGTCCTGGTGGTGGTGGTCGGGATCCACGCGAGAGCTCCAACCACGGTGGATCCGCGGCCGTCGGCGCTGCAACTGCCGCAGCCTATGGCCTGACCTCTGACTCTGAGGAAGACACCCGATCTGCCGCCGGAGCTGCCAAAGACGACCAAATGATGCTGTTGACCAAGAAGATGATTGAAATTCGAGGCCTGCTGAATCAAGTCGGCCAATCCGAGTCACTGACGCTGCCATCCATCGTAGTCATTGGAAGTCAGTCGTCTGGAAAAAGCTCCGTCCTCGAGGCTATTGTGGGACATGAGTTCCTGCCCAAGGGTTCCAACATGGTCACTCGCAGGCCTATCGAGCTGACCCTGGTCAACACCCCCGATGCCCATGCAGAGTACGCCGAATTCCCAGCTCTGGGTCTGGGCCGCATTACCGACTTTGTGCACGTCCAAAAGACGCTCGCTGACCTCAACCTGGCCGTCCCCGAAAAAGACTGCGTGACGGACGATCCCATTCAACTCCGCATCTATTCGCCCAAGGTACCAGATCTCTCGTTGATTGATCTGCCTGGATACATTCAAATCTCAGGGCTTGACCAACCTACAGAGCTCAAAGCCAAGATAGAACAATTGTGCGAGAAGTACATTAGGGCGCCGAACATCATTCTTGCCATTTCCTCAGCAGATGCTGACCTGGCAACTTCGACCGCGCTTCTCGCCGCTAGGGGGGCTGACCCGCGCGGCGAGCGCACCATTGGTGTCATAACAAAGATGGACCTGGTTGATCCACAGCGAGGTGCAAGCATCATCACTGATCGAAAGTATCCCCTGCGTCTCGGCTACGTGGGCGTGGTCTGCAAGCTCCCAACACAATCTGGCTTCTTCAATAGAGGCAGTGCAAACATCACGAATGCAATTGTCAAGGCAGAAAATGCCTACTTCAGCTCCCATCCCGAATTTTCCGGCAATGAAGAAGAAATCACCGTAGGCACCACCAACCTTCGCCAGAAGCTCATGAAGGTTCTGGAAACGACCATGGCAAACAGCTTGGCAGGAACGAGCGAGGCTATCCGACAGGAACTAGCAGAAACGAGCTACGAGTTCAAGGTCCAGTACAATGACCGCCCGATGAGTGCAGAGTCGTATCTCGCCGAAAGCCTCGATGCTTTCAAACACTCGTTCAAGAGCTTCAGCGACGAATTCGGACGAGCGCAGATTAAAGCGTTGTTGAAGCATGAGATTGATCAACAAGTGTTGAATCAGCTTGCCCGTCGATACTGGAACAAGCCGCTAGAGGACCTTGCACAAGAGACGCCGGAGGTCGCGCAACTCGCTGCGCTCCCCAAGGCGGATGCAGACGAAGCGCTATGGCAACACAAGCTGGACTCATCGCAATCAGCCTTGACAAAACTCGGTATTGGCCGTCTGGCTACGAGTGTGGTGGCATCTGCTCTGCAAACGCAGGTGGACGCGCTGATCGCGCAATCCACCTTTGCCGCGCACCCCTTTGCTCGCCAAGCCATCACGGAGGCGTCGAATCAAATCCTTCACGACTTGTCATTTGACACCAGCGACGAGCTCGAGATCTGTATCAAGCCATACAAGTACCGCATAGAAGTCGAGGATCACGACTGGCAAAAGGCTCAGAAGAATGTCACACGGACGCTACAGGAAGAGCTGAAGACTTGCCGCGACGCATTCAACTATGTTGAGCAAGAAGTTGGCGGCAGGAAGAAGTTGAGAGATGTCATTGCCTTTATTGATCGAGTTCGAAAAGGCGAAGTGTTTGTAGAGGGTGATGGTGCAGGCGGCGCTGGAGGCTTCAGCGCCGCTCTGCTGAAAAAGGGTGAGTACTGACACGCCACGCGGGGCCATGTCGGAATCGCTAACGTGTGACTGCAGGCCGCGAAGCTGTCTTTTTACGAGATCGAACGGACATTCTCGAACTCCGTATCAAGGCGACAAAGTCCAGACAGTGCGGCAAGAAAGAGAACAAATACTACTGTCCCGAAGTCTTCTTGGACGCGGTGGCAGACAAGCTGACGATGACGGCCGACCTCTTCTTGGACGCGGAACTGCTGGAAAAGTTCAAATATCTGTTCCCGCGGGAACTCGATGCCCGACTCGGACGCAATCTGACAGCTTCGGAGATGGAGAGATTTGCACGCGAGGACCCCAAGATTCGACGTCACCTGGACGTTGTGCGACGCAAAGATATGTTGGAGTACGTTCTGAAAGAGATTGAGAGCCTGCGAGCAATTGAAGACCGCGAGCGGAGACAGGGGGCGCGCGCTCAGTCGGCAGGTCAAGGGCGAGGCTGGAGCCTATTCTAGACGTGTTGGCGGCCTGGTGAAGGGAGGCTGTCTATGTTTTGGTTGGAAGCCATGGCGTTCTACTGGTTAGTAGGCATTCGATTGTACAGGATGATATCCCCCACCTCCACTCGGCGAAGTTACATGGCTTCGGGGAAGGAGCGCACTGAATTCGATTGAACCATGATACCTCTTCCTACCATTTGACTCTGACTGTTCTCTGCACCTGTATGCTGCCCGTTGTGCATCGTCTAAGACAAGTCAGTCAGCAGTATTCCAGAGCAGCCATAGCCAGCCGAAGAGGCGCCCGTAGGTCAACCATGGCGTCGTCCCCGCAGAGCAGCCATCGTCCCCACAAGCACAACGGCGCCGAGGAGCTTCCGCCACACCTCGACGTCTCTCCAGCTTTCCTCTCACGCCTCGCCTGCCAAACCCTCCAAGCACCGCCAACTTCCCATCTCCCGACGCCAACACGCATTCCTCCAATCTGGACTTCTCTCCCTCGGCCAAGCGCCGCAAGCTCGACGCTCACCATTCCGCCTCCCACCCACATGCCCCCCGCACAACCACCGATAACATGTACAACTTCTCCACCCCCGGCTCCTCCCTCAGTGGCCCGATAGATTTGACCCAGTCTCCTACCCCAGGCCGTCGGCGTCTCAGTAGCGTCTCCAAGGTAGATACAACAGGCTACACCGGCGCAAAGAAGCTGGTCGTCAAGAACTTTAGAACAGCCTCCAAGTCGAACCCCGACCACTATTGCGACAAGACTATAAAGCAGTTACAGGACGCCTTGACAAACATCTTGCTCGATAGACCGCAAACACTGTCCAACGAAGAGCTGTATCGCGGCACCGAGAATGTCTGCAAGATGACCAAGGCCCCGGCTTTGGCCACCATCCTCGAAGCCCAGTGTGAGCACTATGTCTCGCAAGACTTGAAGAGACCCCTGCTCGGCATCAATCAGGCAGATCCCATCCTTTTGCTGCAGGCTGTAGTGACGGCATGGCATCGGTGGTCAGAGCAAGTGGTAAGCTGTTGTCCAGCTCGCAACGCCTTGTCCAACAACCCTGCTGACCCATGCCTTCTAGATTACCATCCGAAAGCTCTTCCTCTACCTAGACCGAGCCTATCTCCTCCAGCAACGCCTCTCTTCCATCCACGACACCGCCATATCCCAATTTAGAGCACACATCTTCAGTGATCCGCTTCTCCACACACCAATCATCGATGGCACTCTAGCGCTACTAGCAAAGGATAGAGAGGGCAATGATCCCAGTCATGACCTATTCAAGGCTGCGATCAAGATGTTTCACAACCTCCACGTATACACTCAAGACATTGAACCTCGTATACTAGCAGCCTCGCAGGAATTCATTCAATCCTGGGGCGATCGTATGATCAGCCAAGTAGACCTAGTAGATTATGTCAACGCCGCATATGCCTTGATCGATCGTGAACTCGCTCGCTGCGATGCGTACGATCTGACTCCATCGACGAAGCGCGATCTTCTGTCATTACTAGACACCCAGCTTATCGAGAGAAAGGTCGAGGCCCTCACTAATCAAGACAGCGTTGCTGACCTCCTGGACCAGAGCGATGCAGAGAACCTGAAGAAGCTGTATGCCCTACTGAAGAGAAGACGTCTGGCTGAGCAACTTGTTCAACCATTTGGGAAATGGATCCACGGCGAAGGAAGCAGCATCATATTTGACGAGAAAGGTCAAGATCAAATGGTCGTTCGCCTGCTGCAGATGAAGCAAAAGCTCGACCACATATGCGTCGACGCCTTTGAGAAGAATGAAAAGCTGGGCGTGACACTCAGGGACGCGTTCGCAACCTTTATCAACAAGACAAAGAAGACCTCTGCGACAGCGGGTACAGACAACTCAAAGCCGGGCGAGATGATAGCAAAGTATATCGACACGCTGCTGCGCTCAGGAGCCAAAGCTATTCCGGCTGCTGCCATCTCGAGGAAGGCAGACGAAGATGAGGATATGGTCGACGCAGACAAGGAAGCCCAAGTTAACGATCAACTGAACCAAGTCCTTGATCTCTTCCGCTTTCTCGAGGGCAAAGCCGTCTTCGAAGCCTTCTACAAGAAGGACTTGGCCCGTCGACTCCTACTGGGTCGCAGCGCCGACGCAGATGCAGAACGCCACATGCTAGCGCGTCTCAAGGACGAGTGCGGTGCAGGCTTCACGCAAAACTTGGAGCAAATGTTCAAGGATGTGGAGTTGGCTCGCGACGAAGTCGCTTTTTTCAAACAGCGCTTGGAAGCCAGCGACGCTCGCACGCCCATCGACCTAGATGTCAATGTCTTGTCCGCGTCAGCATGGCCTACATATCCCGACATCCCTGTCGTTATCCCGCAAGAGGTGACGCGGACACTAGAGAAGTTTGAGTCGGTCTATCAGATGAAGCACACGGGCCGTAAGCTGCAATGGAAGCACTCGCTTGCACACAGCATCATTCGTGCCTCCTTCGCCAAGACAAAGAAAGAGCTCGTCGTATCCGCTTTCCAGGCCGTCATCCTACTCATGTTCAACAAAGTCGCGCCGGGCCAAAAGCTCTCGTATGAGCGCATCAAAGCCGAGTCCGGCCTTCCGGAAACAGACGCAAAGCGTACACTCCAATCTCTCGCCTGCGCCAAAGTCCGCCCGCTTACCAAGCACCCCAAGGGCAAGGAGATTGGCGACAGTGACGAGTTTAGCGTCAACGAAGAGTTCACTCACGAGCGTTTCCGCGTCAAGATCAACCAGCTGCAGGCCAAGGAGACAAAGGAGGAGAATACGGCTACGCACGAGCAGGTTGCTGCTGATCGCAAGTTTGAGACACAGGCGGCGATAGTGCGCATCATGAAGAGTCGGAAGTCGATTACGCATCAGGAGCTAATTGTCGAGACCATTAATGCTACCAAGAGTCGGGGCACGCTGCAGCCTGCCGAGATCAAGAAGCAGATTGAGAGGTATGCTTGACTCTTCTGCTCATGTGTGTCCTCGTAGGACGCTAAGCTAACAAGCCACAGTCTGATTGAGAAGGAGTACATGGAGCGCGAAGGGCCGAGCACATACACGTACTTGGCTTGAGCCTCTCGTCGACTTATTCGACAGCCTGACACGACGAGTCGAGACAGGTCAACGATGCATAAGTGGCGTTTTTGTTTTCCGCTCTTTGGGGTTTGAGTCGAATTTTCGGGTCGCAGCAGTGCAAGGGGGGGGCGAGTACCAAGACTCGCATGTTTGCACAAGGGCAGGATGATCGATTGATTGCATGTGCAGCATACTTAGTAACTCGCATGAGCCAAATTGGTTCGAAACAATGCTGAAATTCCTATCATTACAGGTGCGAAAGAACAGTTCCTCCAGATGGTAGAATTGTGGGACATGCTTGTAGGTCATGGAAGTTCCGAATCCTGTCTAAGGGAACCCGGGGCACCTACCTACCTTATATCATCTTCCAGTACTATGGATTAGTTGCCTATAGAGCTTGTTTACATGTTTGTTTAACTATTAGTGATATAACTTGACTGACGTTCAACAACGTATCCTTTGATGGAACGTGGTCGCTAACTATCTCGACTCCTCGTTTTGTGACGAGGAAGCGTAGTGGTTGTGTGTGGCGACGGGGGTGTCGGGTTTTATCAATATTACTCCCTTTGCTCGCCTGCTCTTTATGAAGCTGGAGTTTGTCGAAGGTTCTGTAATCAGGGCTCGTGTCGCTGTTTCTACTTGTTGCGTCATCTGAAGTTATATAAACAGTAACCTGAATAATGGTAAGATCGACTTGGTCGTGTAGAGACCAACCGGGCTGAGGACTGTTTGATAAAAGAGACTTGGATTGTATTCGGGAGCAGTAAAATCGTCCAAGGAGGGAAGGCTGCTTATATTAGTTGGGGGGTATGTGTATCTGGGTGATCTGACTGATTAGCTCTAAGGTTCTTCTTGATAACAACTACTTGCTCCAACGGGAGACTAGGCGTTGTCTTTAGACGGCAGGGCATGGCTCTGCTGCACTGGATGAATAGCTGGACTAGCTAGGTAGCTAGGTATTGTAAGCCGACGGGTAAAGGATGAGAGGCGAGATGTTTAGCTGCGTAGACTTTGTACAAGATTTCTCTCTAGACGCCTTGTTAATGATCATTGCGGTCGACTTGGACCTGTAAAAGCTGCTATCATTAGGGAGCAAATTGGTGCTTTGTACGAAGTTGTAGTGTGCGCGTTTGCCGTATCGAGACCCGAAGTGTAGTTAGCGTGCATGAATATCGGTATTGTGTTGGGTACTTGGAGCACTTTTGGTAACTGGGACTACGAGTATTGCCGTGGGGTTCAACGCGCTAATTGACGTCTGGTCTTGTGGGGTTTTGACGAAGGACTGAATAGTGAGAATATACCAATCGTTGCGTAGCGTGAGCAAGACTATACGAATCTAAACTACTTCGATATACCTAGTCGCGAGCATTAGGCTCGCGGTTCCTTCGTCGTACCAAAGATCAAACGTTTATGGTTCCCTGCTGGCATTGGGCCAGACCCTGGGGTTTATGCGTCAGGACCGGATCTTCTGTCCGACTTCTTGACTCGTTCAGAGCGATGCGCGCTACCTCGAAGAGGACAGAGTAGCCAGTGTCCGGAATACATCACAGAGACTGGCACTGAAATGAGCTTGGGCTTGAAAGCCACAGCCGTATTCGGCGAAGAAATGGCGCCGATAAACATGCCTGCCGAGCCTATGATCGAGGATAATGGGTCATGCAAGGAGAAAATGACCATACAGCATTGCCCCCCCCCCCCTTATTCCCAAGCCCTTCAAACCTGCGACCGCTTGAGCGATCAGCTTGATTACTTCGCCGCAAGTGAGGTAGCGGAAAGGGTCATGTGAGTCGATGTAAGCCTAAGTCTATATTTCAAACAAGCCCTCAAAGGTGGGAAAAAGCAGAGGTTGATGAGCATGTCCAAAGTCTCTCGGTTCGGGGAACGAGTCCACGTCATCGAGACGAATAGAGTAAGGCATAGTATCCTGTCTGGCAGGGCCTACGATGACAGCTCGTGGCTTTCCAAGGCATGTATGACAGGGAAAGCCCTATTGACGAAGGCTGACATGTACGTGGCCAAACTAAGATTCCGTCCGCGCTGTGTGATCTGCACGCGAAGTTCAGATTACACGCAGCTAAAGGATGCCAATATGGATGTTGGAGTTTGTGTACTTCATACTCTGGCGCAAGTCGGCTGCCACGATGGAGTGCCGCGCGCGGGTGCTGTCGTGCTCAAGATAGCGGCCGACAAGTTCAGAAACACAGTCAAAACCAAGTTGCATGTTTCATCCACATGCTGACCCACAGAATGCGGCGATGTAACATACGCAACGTGTTCATACAAAAAAGCAGACGCAATCGAGTGCATCTCCAATGGGACGTGATATTCTTGTTGTTGCGCTCATGTATGAAGTACATATAATGTAAGTCCCTTGCGAGCCTTTGTCATGCGACTAGTCAATGCTGTACTTGGTCCGAACCGCACGTCCGATGCCACGGGTCAGTGGCAAAGCCTAACCGAGAATTGCAAGACTGTTAGAATCACGAACAGGTGAACACCACCGATTTCGACACTCGGGGTAAAATTTGCATTAATGCCCCTGGTGGACTCGTCCATTATCCGCCTGCAGAGACCCTGGCGTGACAGGTGCCATCAAATGCAGCTCTAGAGGCTGTTCATGATTTCGAACAGAGAACATCGATTTGTTTGCCTCAAGGGAAGAGCAGTGGAGAATCCTTGTCGCGCGGCAGAGCTGTCTGCTATGCACTCAAATGACGGCATGCCCGCAATTCAATATTGTATTCACGCCTATTGAAGGTGCTAATTTGATTTTGTAGGTGGGGTTGGACATCGCAGTCGGTCCTGCGTTGGATTCTGGTGTAAGTACTTCGTACGTCTTACCTAACCTTTGCGCCCCTAAATCTATTTGACCGACTACATGGCTCTTGAGCTGATCCATGGTCTCTTGCGTATATCGGTACGGCTTCTCATTCGCTCTAGCCGGTCTACATCTCGGTCTCATCAAGGCTTTGTGATGAAATCAATATTGCTGAGCTAATTAGCTGCATCGAACTGACCGAGTAACGATGGAATCCACGCAGGTATGTGCGTGAGTCGAAGCACATCCCAGTGTAAAGGCGACAGGTCTATGAGGCGGGCTTCGCGTGAAAGTCAGCGCATTGAAGCTCCCGACAGCTTCTATCCTTGTGGACGAGATGCCGTGAAACGCAGCCGCAGAGATCACACGTTCGAGTCTGCGAGCACTCAAGGTCGCATAGGACTAGGGGGCTTGGAACGACTTTGAGGTACAAGCCTACAGTCGAAAGAGGGGTGGACAGCCTCCGACTATTCAATCTTCAGTCTCTTACCGCACAGGATGTCACGCAGCGAACAATGTCCTTCTATGAATGCTTGTTCGCGAAACAAAAACACAAGCTAGACAGATGAGTCGCGTTTTGGGTGGAGCGGCATATGTGAACGAAACTCACTAGTTCTTTTTCGACCATTGACTGATCGGCTGGTTTACTGAATTACCGCACACCCCCAAGAGCCGTGCCCGTGAAGACCCTAGAAGGGCCACGTAGCTGACGACATCACCCTAGGGGACGATGTCATACCAGGCACGTATCGTTATATAAGACTACGAACGACGCCGTATCGACCACAGTACCTTGTCTTGCGCAAAGAAAGAGTGCATCCCTATACTTTGGAGATTCTTTTCCAGAAACGGCAAGGTCCAGGGCGGGCGATGGAAGGGACGCTCTCCTATCTACGCCTCGGCCTCCTCCTGCTCCTCCTAGTACAGCAACCGCGAAACTGCGCGTGCGCGAATAGTCCCATATTGTCCACTTTCCCCGAGTCCACGACAGATATAGCTCCGACGGGAAATAGCACCATAGGTACATCGGACAGTGCAGAAGAATCTCAGCGATTCTGGTATGATCCTCCCTTTGGCCTATTTTGTCGCGGGGCGAAAGCATACCGTCCCTGGACCCACTGGATAGACACGGATGACGGGCACGACAGACGCTGCTACAGTTTATACCTGTACTGGCAGCACTGCCGCACTCCACATTGGTCACCCGAATATCCCAGCGTTGCCAAAGTATGGGGCTTTTCATGCCCTGGGCGAAGTATCTGCGTCAGCGCCGAGGCGGCAAATCTAAGTAATGTGTTTTCGGACGAGGACCCGAAGAACTTTACTACGACGGTGCGGTGCATGACCAAGACGCAGGAGGAAGCCGAAATGCTCAGAAAAGATGAAGGGGACGATTATATTTCGCACTCGCAGGAGACGCCGCTGTGGGCGCGGCGCGGGTTTGTAAAGATGACGCTGTCGGGAGATCCTGGGAGTATGGGTCTAAGCATGGGCGCGTATGGTTTACGTGGAGAGCGGCGGTATCGATGGTTCGAGCGCGGAAAGACGGGAGATATGACTATTGTGCAGGAGGATTTTGAGGCTGAGAAGGGCGCCACGGACGGAAAGACGTTGCGTAGCGTTAGTGGTGCGTATAATATTGATGTTGGGAAGGTTTCACGGGTGTGGACTTATATCAAGTTTGGGGGGGCAAGGAAAAATAATTTGCTTGTACAGTCGGAGTTTGCTTTTGAGTAAAGGGGGTGGGGGAGGTGGGGGAAGGATGAGATTGAGAGGGATGATGCATGGTGGACGGAGGAGGAAAAGTATGAGTATGATGGAGGACGAAAAGATTTACGTTTGATAGGGCTGGGAGGGATGAATATGAAAGATGCGAAAAGCCAAGATCGAGAGCAGGTGTAAAGGGCCTGCGGTGTGATTTAGGTAGCTGGACATGATTCAGGTTGCATATCTGACATTATGACCAGTGGTAGAGCCGTGCGCCTAGAAGTTACAAGTATCAGCGAGTGAACTGGCATTGAAAGTTCTACGACTTCAAGTATATAAGGAGGAGACTGGAGGCTCGTATATGCCTAGGAATTGCGGTAGGCGTCGACAATGCGAGTAAATAGGTAGGTGCGATGGAACCGTAAGTGCTGCAACTCCGGGCATAAAGGAGAGTTGGACCAGAGGCTAGTGGAGAGGTAGCTATACGTATCAATACTATGGATGTCAATGACTCTGATAGAGCAGGGTCTGCTGCAGTAGTAGAATACGGTCAGGGGTTAGTGTGGCCGTGCTTGTTGATACTATGTGTGTCAGGCGACACGCAATAGGGCTGGATTTGCTGCAGTTTCTGCGATTATGCACACATCTCAACCTCTATACTTTGTAACTTCGTACAAGTGGTCAGAAGCGTGGCTGTCCTGGTTCAGGCTTGAGTCAGCTTTACTCCGCTGTACGCGAGAGATGAAGCGTGTTGTTGAGTAGACTAGTCGTATCGTGAGAGCGATACAGACAGTGTACAAAGCACTACTTATCAAATCGTTACCATGACCGCCTCAATGTTGGAAGGAGTTAGCGTATTGAAATGCCTACGCATACACGTGTGGGCGCCAGTAGTTTTTTCCGACACTCAACGTGCTCTCATCAGGCGAGCGGTAAGGAGCATGCCGGGTTCGGGACTGTTGCCGATAGGAATTCTCATGGAAGATCTTTGCGACACTCGATGCAAGGTTTGAGGCTTATCACAATGCCAGGGATCAAGGCACGACGTAGACACGGCACATGCGGATGGCTAACCCGGAGAAATTTTGGTCCCCTAGGTCGACGCACCTGACTTGCCACGTTCATTCCTGTAGATCTCGAAACTATCGCAAAGGGTGAGGTTGGTTTCTATTCCACACCAAAGACAATCTGCTGTACGTCGAATCATTGTCAGCATGATAGCTTTGCACTTGTTCAGCCTATGGCTGCTTAGCATTGTCTCAGGAGCCGTGCCGTAAGTTTTTTGTGCGGTCTACCTAGTCTCATAGCGTCCAGATTACTGAGAGCCTTGAAGACTAGGAGCTAACACGCAACTTCTCCAGTAGATTTGAAACGCTTGACCGAAAGAGCTCTCGATGCGCAGCCAGAACTCTCTGAACTTCAGCCACGCCAGGTTGCAGGCTCCTATGGCGACTCGGGAACGATCCGCCGCACTTTTTCGCTACACTTTCTCAAAGCATATGAGGTGATTCCAAAAAACACGAGCGTTTGGTGGAAGTTCCAGTACGACGTGGTGCCAGGGGCAACGCCGTACGAGCGCAGCCTCAAAGGCAACGAACTCGATCTGAGTGAGGCGAAGAAGTTCAATCCACTCGGTGTTACGGTGCTGAGCGTCAATGCTACATCAATGGACGCTGCTGTGGTGGGCGGCTTCGCGTGGAAGTCATCGTTGGTGGAATGCTCTTACGCATGGAAAGAGCGCTTTGCAAATGGAAGCGCTACTATCACGGATGCTGCAGACAAGAATTTTGTAATCGCCTATGTGGGTAAAATGATTCCCTCTGACGTCTATGTCTTTGGCTTATACGCGACGTCTTGACGGGTAATAAAAAGCAAGCCAAGATGAGGAAATGAGGCAGACGTCCGTTCTAGATATGTTTGAAGCCTGAAGCTTTGATGAGGAGGATGAGGTAAACTTGAAGATGGGGACACGTGACCGTTCAGCTCTAGCCCGTTGTGGTAAGTAATTTTCGAAAATTGCTACCTCCAATATTGGAGGGCAACTAAGTAGCCAATCTTGCTTAAATATAGTATCCTGTGTACACTAATCTATCTGTCAACAAGCAGCTTAGATAGGTTACGGCTAGTGCTATGCTCCGATATTGCGGGTGGCCATGGCGGAATAAGTTCCCCATGGCCTGTCAACCAGGATTGACTTTTTAACCTCACTTGAATTCAGCAATCTTCTCAATCCCTCACCCAGCATCCCCGCGCATCACAGCCGGCATTCCCTACCCATTCAAATCGAAGCCCAATGACAAGCACGAGTATGTTGAAACATTGCCTTTTCTCATGCTTCCTCTTGCCTCAATACGCGGCGCTCAGGTGAGGCTCGTTCGCCCTTCGCGCCTCATTTCGGGCGTGACGGAGTCTGCGAGACTAGGCAACTTGCACTTCGATCCATGATGCTATTTAATAGGAGCGCTAGATGCTTCTTCGATCCAGCGATCTTCAGACCCGTCTCTGCAGTTTCAAGCAAATCCCATTGTCAGCGTACCAACAAGCCTCCAAAATGCGTGTTACATCCATCCTGACGCAGCTCACCTGCGCGAGCCTTTCCGTTGGATTGGCGCAGGCCATTCCACACGCTTCAAACGAGGAATTCGGCACGCCGGACATTGTCGTTCGCGATGCCGCGCAGCAGCATCAGAACGACGGTCTTTACAACAGAGTTGACCAGGGGCATTCAGGCGGAGCTCACCACCCCAGGCCACAGGAAAAACAGGACGAATTCAACAGGATCCATCCTTTGGACTCTCGTGACGAGCCTACGCCGTCGAACATCAAGTCGAAGCTCGCGAGGCGGCCAAGAAAAACCGGGTCAGCCGCAAGGACAAGTTCAATCGTGTTGACTCTGGCGCTGCGCTAGATGCGCGCGATGAGCCTACTCCCGTTTTTGAAGCTCGTAATGAGCCTACTCGCATCATCGAAGCTCGCAACGAGCCTACTCGCATCATCGAAGCTCGTAACGAGCCTACGCGCATCATCGAAGCTCGTAATGAGCCTACGCATCATCGAAGCTCGTAACGAGCCTACTCGCATCATCGAAGCTCGTAACGAGCCTACTCGCATCATCGAAGCTCGTGACGAGCCTCGCGCATCATCGAAGCTCGTAACGAGCCTACTCGCATCATCGAAGCTCGTAACGAGCCTACTCGCATCATCGAAGCTCGTAATGAGCCTACGCGCATCATCGAAGCTCGCAACGAGCCTACTCGCATCATCGAAGCTCGTGATGTATCAAAGCTGAAACAGAAACACGAGAGTAAGCATGGCAAGAAGGTCCCCGTCAAGGAGCGTCCTGAAAAGTACAAGGACGAGAAGAACGAGCACGAAGGCAAGTACGGCGAAAAGGCTCCGGTCAAGGAGCGTCCTATGAAGTATAAGGGAGAACAGGATGAGCATAAAGATGAATTCGCTGGCAAGGGAGCCTACCCTGGTCTTCATCTGGAAGCGGAGGCGGGTAAGTACAAGGCAGCGCTTCCGCCCAGATCTATGCCGAGCACTCCTCCCAGCCTCGATGCGCCTGAGAAGCGCTCCGCTACCGAGGGGGATTTTGAGCCAAACCACGTGGAAGTCGCTGCCAGAGCTGCAGCGAGCCCGGTATCGAAGAGTGTCAACAATCACTTCAGCGTGACCAAATTCCACACCCGTCGTTTCAAGATTGATTGGCTGCGCAACGCTGAACATTGGCCTGCAGGCTCGGCGGTAGAGTGGGACATGACCTATCGCCTCAACTGGCCGCGCGAGAGGCAAGAGCCTTTTGTCGATGCTTTCATTGCGGGTCAGCCTATCTGGTGGGTGCACGTTGATTCCCAGAAGTGGACCAAGCACTATGTGAACGGCACCATTGAAGGTGATATTCAGGCCACCTTCCACTTCAAGAACGGTAGCGCGGAATACGATACCGAATGCACCTACAAGTGGAGTGAGCGGTTCAGCTTGGACAAGGCTGTGGAGACGAACAGTCTCGACTTTGGCATCACCTGCGTAGTGGATCACGCGCTCAAGTTTGTTGAGGAGGATTACAGGTACTCCTTCTACTGATGTAAAAAGGCATCGGTAGTTGAAAGTCATACAGAACGCAGACATATCTGCGGTAGATGGGAGGATTGGATCTTGGTGTAACGTTTTGCCCGAGGATGGCTTAGGAGACTCTTGTTGCAACTGAAGTACAGACGGTGCAGGTTAATCAGTCTGGAATGAATATTCATTTGTTTTGCTTGGTGAATCGCGGCTATGCTCCTCATCTCTTTCGGACAGTCCTGCGAACTTCGTACATTACAACTGACAGCCCTAAACCCAGTGCCCATGGGACAGATCTTTAACTTGGTTTCACGCTCTCCGCTTGCTTTCCGCCCCCCCGACGTCTGAACTCCCCCAAAGACGACGCTCGACGTTACAAAATGTCCGCGATGTAGGGTGCTTCGTGTGATACTGTAGTATACCATGCCGTCCTTGCCCTATCCAGCAGAATTAAAGGGATATGCCCGTGTATTCCAATGCCTCTCGGCTCAATCTAGCTCGGCTTCGTACGCTATTCGCTTTCCAATCCAAAATTGTTTTGCGTATAATCCCTTTCAACTCAGAATTAATGCTGTGAACTTCTGCTGCCAGTGAAACTCGTTTACGTAGTGTGCAAAGAACGATTGTTGTCACTGTAGCATGCATTTGACGTAGCGTCTTATGCAAAAGTATTCAGCCCGCTGAACAGTATAGAAGCCCCAGGGCTCGATCGGAAGTTCAATAGCCATCAGGCCCAACCATCAATTTCTTCCAAAGCTCAGGTTCACTCTTGTACGCCGCAAAATCCGTGAGCCGCAAATAAAGACAATCAGAAGCTACGAGGCCTCAGACCGAAATACAGAATCATTTTTTGGAACGGGAAAAGGGGTATAATCGAGCGCCCTATGTGCCTCGTTTTCCTCTTACTATATTCTTTGCCGCTGCTGGGCAAGCCGCCATCTGCACTCAAGAGTCCCCGTGCAGAAACTGGTGTGGGAACTACGATCGTAGTCTTCGGACTTGTGCCAGTCCCAACGGGATCTAAGCATTTGTAACGTAAAAAGAGTGTCAAGTTGTTGGGGCCCATTACCACGGTGGCACATGTGCCATGACTATTGACGGCCAATTCTACTCATTGCGCGGTAGATGTCCTATCGATGGATAAGCGGCTGATGGCTGGATCCAAATCCGGTGCGCACGGAGTAAGTAAAAAGCAGTGGGGAACGCACGGTAAACTCCAAAACAAAGTATACTTTTACGGTTGGAAAAGGGTAGACATATATATGATATCTATTGGAAGAGTACTGATTCCGATTTGGCCTAGTTACTTCGGACTTGAGCTATATGGCTGTCCTCCCAGATACTGTATCCATACTCTTTCGAAGATACTCATCACACGCATCGAGACTAGTTCTGAGACTGGGATTGGCCACTCTCGTCTCGAGCCGCTGGTTCTGTCCGGTATGCACAGTACAGTCAAAAGTCGTCATTCAGATCTTGGGGCAGTGTTTCCGAGATAGCTTGATGAACATTTCCCTGCGAACCTCATATATACATCGAAAAGAATGCCACACATTCGTCTTCGACGCCTGTCCATTCTGTCCGTACAATCCCGAACCTACCGATATGTATTCAGAATTGAGTACATGATGTCATAGCTATGCGCAGCTTCACCAAAGCAGCGTTATGTGGTACGCGCAACTCCAATCTGCGGTGAAGGTTGGTCCGCAGACGCAATCGATAAGCTTTGTGCCTGATCATGGGGGATGCCTGAAATCCTGCGCGTCTGGACTGTGCCAAACCACAAATGGTGGAGAAAGGTATGGAGATTATCCCTACTCAACCTAGAACAGTACGATCATTGGCAAAAGAGACCGGGGGCGATGCTGACACCTTGGTCACCTAGATTCAGGCATTGGTTGAGATTCAAGGTTGCAAGAGCTCCTCGACCGAATCTATTTCCGGTACTTGATAGTTAAATAATCTGGTACGAGGCCTTAGCCCACACAATAGTAACCCTCTTGCCATGACATTGATGTTTTATGAGCGTACCTATGCAAATTATTTAGTTTTCCCTTCAGAGCCCTTGGCCGTTTGTTAGACCGAGGAAGAGCTTGCACATTGAATCGGGTTGGTGAAAGATGGTGGGTGTGTTCTTTCAAGGGTCCCTATAATATTAGAGGTGTGTGGTCATGGTCAAAGAATCTACAATTGCGTGCTGTGTTGATGTGAGCGGATCTTCATGCAAGACGGACCAAGCAGCATTGTCTGACCATGTACGAACTATAGTCGCACTTAACAATCATGTGTTGGTCCAAAGCAAGGGGCCGTTGGGACCTGACCGACAAGCTGCCGTCTCGATGACAGGCCTACGGAGAGAGAACTTTGCGGGGGAAGCTGAGTCCGGTTTTGGATGGCAAGCGAGTATCGCTCCCTGACTGTGCGAAATAATGAGAGGAGAGCCGGCTAGATTCGAGACCGGTCAGGCGCTTCGAGGCAACGTATCGTTTGGGCGTTGCTCGTGCCGATGCTGACTGACAGATTATGCCGGCGCAATATTCGGTAGGGTGTCAAACAGGGGTCTGGCGGGAAAGCACGTGGCAGCTCCCAGAGCGCTTTCCCGCTCAGCGAGTTTGGCGTTTCACCCAGCGAAGGTGATCATCTTCGCTGAACCAAATTTTCACGGAAGTTCGAGATTAGGGCGACATCCTGGCTTTCTTGGCGGACACCATGCTCAGCGGCCGCGGCCAATAATCACAATCTCCATCTTTCTTGACTATCGCGCAGTCGAAGTCTGAAGTAGCCGCGAGTTTTCTGTCATCTTCAAGGGCTGTAGACAAAGAGACTCGTTGACTGATCTACTTCATTTCACAGACAAAACGCGAGATATGGTCACTTGGAGATGAGGGGATAAATACATAGCAATGTCCAGCCGTGTCTCAGTTGCCTACGACCTCGTTCACATGCGCTGCTATTGCTTCGAAGTGATGTGCTCCGGACCCCGCTCCTTAGATGAGGTGTCGTCAAGCATGGTTCCCCGCAAATCCACCCTACTGTCTGTGCATGAAGACGTGCCATCGCGTATTATTGACCCGCTTCGTATTTTCTCACCACAGTTTTCGTCATAGCCTTTGATCGTGTGCCGCACTTCACCTCAAGCTTGGAGTTGGACTCCCACCGAACAAACGCGCTTTCCTGGACTCGGTCGCACAGTCACCATACGAGCGGCCGCATGTTGGCATACCGACAACGTGCCGTTGTATCATACCATGCTTTCGTTCTTTTTAGATCATGATCGGTAGTGCTGAAAGCATATCCCGGAGCTGCGACTTCTACGTACTAGAGAATTATGTGCTGGTTGTGTGCCATCAGTAACGTATTGAGAACCTTCCCGGTAGTCTACTGGGACAACCGACTTCAGCCTGGCCTAACTCGCAACACCGACCAAGATACTTAAGAAGCCAACCAGTTCCTTGGTTTGACTCTTCATGTGCAAGCGCTAGTGAAACCATTGATTGGTTCTTGCTGCCATAGAAATTGGAGAATCGTCGATAGAGGGTTCGGGTCTATTGGCATGTTTTCGCCTACCAAATGCGTGCTGTTGTTCCTACTGCACAGCCCGCTAGCACAAGCCGATACTAACGAAGCTGTCTCTGTACATGATGAAAGCGTGTATGACGCACCAAAGTCGCGTCAACGACTTGGACCTAGGAAACTTGACCAGTGGAAATGGTTTACCCCAGACTTCGACGGGGCTTGTCGAGCGGTATATCCCCCGGGCTTTTTTATCTTGTCAGACTCTACGAGAAACAAATGGTGTGAAACGGAAACGAAATTCGCCCAATGGTGTGTCACCGGTCGGGGAGTCAATCGTACGGCGTTCCAGCTATCAGGCTTTGTGTGCCCACATAAGAGGAGCTGCGTGGATTGGAATAAAGTCAGAGGCAGGCCTGTCACGGAAAGCGACCGCAAAAATCACGAACGGAAGATGATCAAGTGTCTTGCACCTGATACCGAGGAATTCGGCTACATCCCACGCAATACGTCATTGCGGTGGGTCGGCCAGACATTTGAGACCCCTGAGGATATTATGCAAGCTATAGTCTCCACTTATCTCGATGGGGAGACGGCGAGAGAAATCTACAGTATGGGTATTTTTGGAGGACCCGGCCCTTATGCCGGCTCGAGTTCTCATTCCAGCGTCCTTAGCGAAAGAATATACAGCGGAGTGGAGAGTGAAGGACTGGTACATCATTACACGGATGTAATTGACATACCGAAAGGGCAAACGAAATGGCTTCGGCCGTTCGTCATGTCAGACTATAGCCCTCAAAATTCGCTGATGGTCCATTCTGTGGTTGGCTACATGAATTGATATCATGTTGTACAAGGTATGTTCGGAAGCTGCGCCTATTCTGAATTACATGGAAGTGATTATCGTCGTTGCTGCTAGAGCCTCTGTGAAAAGCTTGAATGAGGCTTTCAAGCATGCCAGATGATCTCCAACAGTGCGCAACCTGACATTGATAGAAAATCAGGATTAACGAAATGTCGCTCGCGCCTCATAACACAATGATGCATCATGTTAAAGAGAGTAAATCAAATTGAGGAGTTACATCGCTACTTGCGCAATCTTTGCAGCATCTCAGCACTGAGAGAGAACAATCTCTGGATGATGAACCTTATAAGACAGGGAGCCTGCGTCTGAATGATTCGGCCCGCGGGAGATAAAGAGGGAAAAATGTGCACAGGAAGCGTCGTGGACCTAAATGTTTCGGCTGCTGGCTATGATCAATCTCGATATGGAATTGCCAGATGCCACGACGAGTGCAGGCTCTCATGTTCTCTCAGAATCATGTGATCCAGTTACTGGCCCGTACGGCCAATTTCGAGAGGCTCTCATGATCGTGTGGGAGAATATCACATCGCCCCTCGAACTGCGCTCATTGGATGCGACACCAAACGTACCGGGCCTCATTGCGTAGGATGTTTGTGACGACCGGGACCGCTTTGGTCAAGATTCCAGATCTCGGAAATCTCATTATTTACGCGCCACGCTATCTGTGCTCGGCACAAACGCTCCGAGCACTGTTGGACTAGGTTGAAGAGAAAGGCGCTTACAGTGCGTGTTATGCCTCATGAACGAGGAGCCCGCCTCTGAACTTGACAATGCATTCACATTCCCTCGACGGAGAACACGACACGTAGTATCTAGGAGATCGATCGTGGAGATGGTGCACCCATATGAACAGTAAAGTTCACGTTCGGAGCCAATCCCTTGGCACATGGTTGATGATGTCCTTCTTTTGCGTGACTTTGACGCGACACGTCGCTCTCTCCGCCGGACGAAATTTTAAAGCCGGCTGCTGACTCCAACTAGCGATAGTGGACTATATGCGACGTTCTCACATGAGTGGTACAAAGTGAAAGCAATGCCCAGAGACGCTGTGGCATATCGCTTCTGCCTATTCTAGGCAAGACCATGGCACCACGTATTCTTCGCACGTTCTGCTCAAGCGAAGAATGGAGCGAAGTGTAACGCATAAAAAGCCAAAGGCACCCACACGAAGGAGATACGTGTGATCTAAACCCTTCTTTCCAAAACTATTCGATGAGGGAGTATTATAGCTACGTTGTCGACTTTGAATGACAAATCTCTTGGCGCACCACTGACGTATCCATAGCTAGATCCATCGCGCTCCTTGATCGGGATGTGCTTCAAAGTTACTGCACTATGGAAACTTCCTCGCAGACTCATCATAGACTTTTACGGTCACGAGGACCAGAAACGACACGCCAAGAGTTGCTTGTTGCATCGACATTTTGAGAGCCCATCCAAAGCGATTATGATATCACAAGGTCTGTGAAATGTCTTCTTGAGCTACTGTTCTATACAATACTATGGAGTTCCATCTGTTGGAGCTCATACTCTACTTGTGTTTTCGAGCACCCGTAAACACCGCTCGGCACCTGGAATCACATGAAGACAACAGCAGCAAAATCTACAATACGTCCCTTTCGGCACACAATGTGAATCCGGGACAAAACCCACATTTCCCAAGGGTGCCAGATTTCGATGATGAGTGTCGTTCTCGATACAATCACGTCTGGAATGCGAGATACGTCTGGTCTGCCAGCTCAAGACCGAGACGGTGCCATGGCGATGGGTCATACAGTCAACATTGCATCTTGAGGGACCCAGATGACCAATTGCGCTTCATTGCAGAAATCGAAAACGGATTCCAATGTCGAGACGACGAAGTCTGCGTTGAATGGAGTCTGGATCGACACGACTTTCTCTTAACTAGGCTGCCAGAGCCTGGAGAAGCGACAACGGTTCTTTGTGCGACACTCGGACAGGAGCAATATTATATTTCCGACTCTGATCAGCTACCGGGTTCCTGGCTTTCACAATCTTTCAAGGTGCCTACCATGGCCACTGATATCTTCGGTCAGCTTATGGTTGCTGGTGATTCCCACGACGCGATTTACACGTTATCTTACAGATACAAGGTGCCCGGGAAACGAAGCAAGTTGGCCGGGAAAAAGACTTTGGAGGAGATCAGGGGGCGCCCGCGAACGGCACATCACATTCTTATCGGTTTGGTTTGAGGCTTCCATCACCATCCGTGCTTTCGTATGAGCTTCAGACGCAGGTAGCATTCCACAACAAGCATGCGGCGCGCTTGTTAGTGGACAGTGTTCTCGGATGGTCGCCAAAGTTCTCGTTATGAAGTGAGTCCGGAAGAGAAGCATAATGCGAGAATCTGGCAGGAGATAACGGGCTGGTTCTCTCTTTCAGCGACGCAGAGACGTCAGAACCAAGCCGGAAATCACGTCAATTTCTGTTGGTGGGAAGTCCCAGGAGACCCCCGGCGTATAGCAAACGGCAAGCGTCTTAGAATAAATCTGTCCCAGACTCAAACAATGGCTTTTCCAGAGCACAAATAGTCGTCGTCTTTTGAGGAATAGCTACGAGACCACATGATGCCTTTATCGCAGATACATAATATAATACACGCCAATGCTGCGACCGCGACATCTTGACAAGATGGCATCCATTCATGCCCACCAGGTCAACTGGACTCGGCTCTCTCAAGACCTCATCCGCTGCTATCTAGGTTGTCCGCTCATTAAGTGTAGTCAATATCAGACACGTCATCTCTGCCCGTCTAAGTATCATGGCAATCACTGTATCCATGCCGCGTCGATCGGACTATCTTGTGATCTCAATCAAGTACCACGAATATAACGAGAGGAAGCCCGTTCGAGTGTCGTGCGTAACCTGTGCTCTCAATAGGTCCCTGCATTCCTTGAACCACTGCGAAGGGCACGAGTATGACTAAAGTAAATGTCGCGGGCTTCATCCCTCTTATAGCGCCGTGTGTCGCATACACAGTGGGGTTCTACGACTGTTACCCTTCCTACCATGGAACCTGCGCTACCAAGGAGACCCTCCTGGCAGCAACCACAGTGCGGAAGCTTTCTAATTTCTTGCAATTGATGGCGACATGTTTAATGAAATAAACCAGGACTTTTGTGACAAAGGTCATTGGATGCACAACGGGCGCAAGGTACGCAGCGTTGATTCAAAGATCCGCAGCGGACTCACTCACAATTGCTCGTAGATATACAACAATACCAACAAGAGCCCTGGGCAAGCCATGTACTCGTCGAATGCTGTACCTTCGGTGCGTGTGACACCCCAGTGGTGCCCATGAAACGTTCGGCCTGACCTTGACTGACTGAGTAATCCAGAGAGAAGACTGCCTGTATGGAGCAACAATGGTGCGATCGGTCATTTGACTCTCGGCTTGGATGCTTATTGACCTACTTGTCAGGTTATCATGCAGTGCTGGGGGACTTGGAACGGAGGCAACTGGTGGCCACAAGACGAGGCGCAGGGTAAGTATAACCAGGACTCTCGATCAACGAGAATTATTAGTCTTATGTCCGAAACAGGCTGGCATCTCGATATCGACTTTTGCATGCACTGATCCAGGCATGGGCTTGGGAACTTGTGTTCTCCCCTCACGGTGGAGTCGAAGTGGGTCATTTTAGCAACAACACATGAGTCTCTGAGTAGACACAACAAGAATAAAGAATTCTCAGGGGCTCATGTCACTTCCAAATGATTAGCTGCCATCTTAGGCGCTCAGGCCTCCTACATCATCATGACTGGATTGATCTGGGTTTTCGTAATCAGCACATCAAGTAATTGCAGGGCCCTCAAGGGATGGGCATTTGTGTGGCATATCGCCTGTCGTCGCGTATGAAATTATCACTGCGCATGATACGAACTACGACCAAAACGCTGATAAATGATCATGGGCACCTAGGTGTTACTTTATAGAGCATATCATGTCTCGAAGTACGCGCGTGACCATCACTTTGGCCGCCTGTCGATGAAATATTGATCTACAACCTCATCATGCTCGCGCCTAGCTTGTTGAAGAAGCAGCGATACAGGGAACAAAAATGTAGATCAGTCAGATTGCTCCTACATCAGGCTCCACCGTCGCTGAGCAACCATTTTTTTAGGCCGTACTAGACAGTCGAGAATTCGACCTGCCTGTCCATTCTCTTGACATAGATAGCTTCGCGAAGTGCGAAGAGGCCGCTAGCTTTCTACTTCACCGTACAGACTAATTCTGCCTGTTATATGCCAAAGAGTAGCCCGCTGACTTTATCGTCTTATCATTGATTCTTAAGGTAGATGAGTTTAAACCACCGAGTTTTGCCCCCGTCTCAGAGTAAGTCTCAAACCATGCCCAGTCCACGGTGATCTTATGCCCAGTCTGACTTAATATAGACTCAAGATGCGCGTGCTGCGTAGCACCAATAGTAACACCGTTGGCGGAAGGTATATCGAGTGTGACGCTTACACTTTGGGTATTGCCCTTGAGATATCTAGTCGGCGGATTTGAGGTGGCTTTAGTTTGAATGAACAGCCCGCCGGTCCCTGCTTGGGTTGTTATGCGATAGTTGACGTCCCACGTTAGTACGGTGTGGGGCAATAGGTTCTCCCCCGGGATCGAGTCGGTAAACGATATGGACAAGATACGGCTCACGTACGGGGATTGTGTCATTACATCTGCTGCACCTGGGGGTCCGAATATAATCGATGGCGGCGGTGCCGTGATTCCGAGTCCATCTTGTGGCATGGGTGAAGCGGCATTGAGAGCAGGGCGAGGACCCAGAGAAGTGCGACTCGCAAGAATGAAGGAGATGGGAGCATTTGGATGGCTTGAGACATATGAACGATGTAAAATCGAGTTGCAAATAGAGGCGAGGAGGAGGTTTTATGGGCTCGGCATCTACGTAGTGCTAACGACAACATGGAAACTACGGAGTCACATCCTGTGACAGAGATCACGCGACACATCTCGCCACGGAAATCCCTACTGTCCAGCAATCCGTGATGCCGCGCAGCTAAGATAGGTAGTAGCTATACATAACCGCATGGACAAGGATACGTCCGGGGCTGGGAACCTGACCAACGAGGCTCCCGGGAATTCCCCAGTACAAAGGGAGCACATTGTGCGGGGGGCGATGGGTAGGAACATATGTAGCAGTAATCTTTCCAAACGAAAAGCACACTACTTGGACGAATAGTCTCGATTCTAGTCTCCTGATCAGATTGTTTTATAATCAAGTCAGCCAAATTTGGAGACGAAGAATCTACCTTAGAGGTCTCCCAAATCCAGAATTGACTTCATCTCCTCAAATAGGATAACCAATGAGGCTTTTGTGGAACTTCAATCTAGGCCAATGAGTCATGAAAATTTGTTTCAAACAGATCACGTGTCTGTTCTGCCTGGTCCAAATGCGTCGAAGAGAAGGATGAAGTCCCAGACAGACGACGCAGAACGACAGAAACAGCGCATGAAATTAGCTGTCCGTGAGTAAGATTTCGTTCACCACTCGTTGAATGGGCGTTCTCCGTTGTGTTACAAGCAAATAACCAGCTACCCTGTTAGAATTCGCGCTATTCAGTCGGCGCTGCCTATGAATTGTAGTGACCTAAACGATATGGCTATCTCGCCGTTGAAACGCATCCGGGGAATTGACTTCCAATCGAATCTAGACCAACAGCGTCACAAAATACAATAAGTCAATCAAGATCCTTTGCGTACCGTTGGCGTGCAAAGTCCCACATCATATAGTTTAGTATAAGAGACGGGGTTCTATAAAGACACCGAGCGCTCCAGCTCTCATAAATCTCCCAACTAGAAGTAGCTCGTGTCAAATCGCACTAGCAAACTCCTCACACTAGAATTCCGCAGGATCAGCCTCAAACAGCATGGAAAAAAAGGCTCCTCACCAAGACTTCGCCTCCCCAATCCACCAATGCCAAAGATTATCGTGCTGCAGCTCTAACGGATGTAAAACCTTGGCCGAAACCTCATCACTCTGGATTCTTGCCTTATCCGGATCCAAATGTTCCGTCCACTGCACCCAAAATTGCAACTCTTGTCCATTACTGAACGTTCCATGTAAAATGGCAGTGATCTCTCCATTGACGATATCCGTGTCTGCCGGCTCATAATATTCATCATCGACTTTAAAACTCTTCGTCTCGATCGTGCCGGAGGAATCATGGTTGGTCCAATGCCATAAACTGCCGGAGCAGCCGCCGTTAGAACTCGTGTAGTTGAAGTGGTAGACCCAGTGAAGGTAGTCATTTGAATTAACACCTTTCCAGGGCTGGTTCAAGCTGAAAACGATGCGACGATGCGCCCACGGGGTTGAATAATTTCGACTGGGGCAATTGGTCTCACGATGGTAATCGCCGTCTGGATGCACGATACCATTGTCTGTCCTGGATGAAATCCTCGAAATTTGTTCATTGCCAGGAACAGATCTTGACTTGACTTGCACGTCCTGCGATGAGTGTTCGGGTGGGAGGTTGTTTGCCGCATCAAGAGAAGAGCCTGAGCATGACAAAAGTAGTATTTGGCCGATTAATGGCAAGGAGTTGAGCGTCAACATTGTCGGCAATTGAAGATCTGGTGATTTGATGTCTGTATCCCTGGATAGATTGGACCACACAAGGCAAGGGTTTCTATGCAGCGCACCGGACGGTAAGTGTTTGTGAAATAGAGATATATACGTCTAGCCCCGAAGCCGTCACTTCTGCACGTTCGACTTTTAATCCAGACTCATCACGAAGAGAATAGGGTTCAGCACAGAGGTATCTTTTGCCCGTTGATCTCAACCTGTACCCATGCAACTGCATCACGCTTTAGTGGCCAGCCAACTCATGATCCAAAGCACGCGCTTGATCCATACTGTATACATAGGTTCCTGACATGATACACTTGATTCAGAGACATGTATCCTCAAAATCCACCAGTGTGGTATCAGTGCGGTGTATTCTCCATCAAGGACTGTCGAATCGCCGAGGGCATCTGAGACTGGCCGGCTGTCGAGTGAGGGGTCACCGGTGACAGGCTTTATCGGCAAGGACTCATTCTGCCGAACGCATGCCTATTCGCTATACTGTAGCACACGCACTTTGCAAGCTATTTCATGATCAAGGAACCCTGGCTTACGCTTTTCCCAGTCTCCGACGAATTCTGCGAGGGGAGAGCATGCTCACTTTAATTAAAAGTGCTGGATTGTAATATGAGACTCTTGACTGGACTGTACCTCAGGTGCGGGATAGATAGGAGAAAGTCATAGAATTCACTCAGGCCGGGGGAAATTGTTGCTGCGTGGGCTGTTCTATGCATCTACGGGGCTGACATGGCAGACCGGGGCTAGGCAACACTTACCGAATAGCACCGACGATCCGCCGAGCTTCCCTCGCGCACCTTATAGACCAGCGCCCTTGAAGCTTCCAACTCTCCCTGCGTCGATAACCTACGCATCAAAGTCACAAGTCCTAGTTTCCAAGTAGCGTATAACCTACTTTACGATCCAGCGGATGAAGACTGCTATTCAGGTAATCAGAATTGCTTAAAAGTGCGCACATCGGAGTACGCTTGGCATACTACATGCGGACCTAACTTCTCGACATGTACCTAGGTACCTAGGTACGAAGATGCGTATATACTGAGTGCCTCTGAACCAAGGCACTCACTACCCTAGGCCCCTATCCTGTCGTGCCTATACCCCCCTGTGGGACCCCCGTGCCCACCAGCGCCGGGCCCTGTACGCCCACGATAACCCTGATGAACAGCCCTGATAGATCGCCCGAATAGATAGCCTTGTTAGATAGCCCAATTGTATATTTCCCCTCGAGATAGGCGCTACTTGTTCCGCCGCTTTGATAGGCCTACTCGATCGAGTAGTAAGATCGAGCCTTTGACAAGAAGTCATGTATATACCTATATATATATTTTTCTAATATGGAATTAGCGTGCTTTTTGGGGTTATCAAGAGGGTATAGAATAGTAGCCCTAGGTAGTGAGTACCTTAGCTCGAAGGTACTTAGTGTATTCAGAGATCGGTAAGCAAACAAAAGCTATAGAGCTTCGTATTAAAATATGCTATCACGGACAGGTATAAGCTGGCCTCGGAATCGTGAGAAACGCCTAGTGGCAATCATTCCTGTTTGTAGAGGGGCGTAAGGTCTGCCATGAAACAGACACGTGATGTGCTTTAATTAGTATCGGGATTTGCCGGTCTCATATCATCGTCTCCACCTTCAATTCAAGATTCAAGACCTGCCGTGCCTGCCTTAAATGAATTTGATGTATTGTATCACTACCTCAGAACAAGTTTCATTAACTCAACAGACTGATTGGATCAATTCATTGCGTCCAGTACAAGTGGAATCTAATGTTATCACATCAGTGTCCCCTTACCTACCCGAGTCACCCTCTATCCCCTGGCCATGGGGCCAAAACCTATCTACGTCCAAAGATAGGTCATGGCGATCACCAGGTGCTCACCGATCAGCA
Source organism: Taxillus chinensis (assembly GCA_023512835.1). Classification (NCBI taxonomy): domain Eukaryota; kingdom Viridiplantae; phylum Streptophyta; class Magnoliopsida; order Santalales; family Loranthaceae; genus Taxillus; species Taxillus chinensis. The sequence continues at coordinate 266,961 of JAKCVP010000424.1, read as the reverse complement.
CAAACTCTCCTCTCCCTTTCTGTCTGACGCTGAAACCCCATACGCACTATTAGCTCTGTACAGGCACCGAACTCGAAGACCGCTGCAGCAACACATGACGTAGTCTCTACATATGATGGTTATCAGAGATGGTAGCTGCGCAAAAACGATCTTTTGACGGTTGTTCGCGCTGTAAGTACGTCATATTAATTGCTGGCTTGTCTGACTAAAAGCTAATGTGTCGCGCCCGTAGACTGCGGAGGAGGAAGTGTGATGGTAAAGGGCCCGTAGTCCGAGATAGAGCATTGACTAACGGGATTAGAGGCCAAACCCACCTGCGGAACATGTACACGCGATAAGACGAAGTGCGTGTATAAACCACGCAAGACCTGGCTGGTACGTCTCGTGACTCATTCTACGAAGACCCGTTTCGCTCGAAGGAGGGTCGGGGACTGACGAGCCCAGTTCGACCCGACGACCATTAGTGAGGCCGTGTCTTCGTCACCCCTCTATCAATCTCAATCCTCCGCCCATCTTCTCTCCCTATCAGCGGCAACGCAGACACACGCGACTTTTTTCGGCGACCATCCAGTAGAAGACTACGAAGGGCATCTTTCATGGCTGCCGACCTTCCTGCCTCTACCCAAAGGCGAAACCCTAAGCGCCGCCTTCACCGCACTTTCCCTTAGCAAACTTGCGCACACCAATGAAACACGTCAACAAGCTCGGCAACTCTATGGCGCGGCAATGAGTGGAATCCGGCGTAATCTGTGTCGAACCTCGCGGACCATTGACTTTGAGACGGTCGCCTCAGTGCAGGTCTTGCGATACTTTGAAGCTGTGGATGGGAGTTCGAGGGCAGCCATGGGCTCGCATAGCATCGGCCTGTTTGCGCTATGCTCCGCGTATGCTGAACAATGCACGTCCGTGAAACGAGACAATTGTAAAGAGACTGAGACTCCAGATTCGAGAAGCACACTCTTGATTCGGTCCATCGTTAATGATCTCCTCTGGTCCTTTGGAGATTGGATGGAAATCTTGCCCAATGACTCACTGAAAGGGCCTTCGATATCGTCGATCATATCCTTGGCTCGACTTGTCTGGCCCTTTGACGCAAATGACGTCGAGCAGCAGACCATACTCGCCAATTACCGGCTGGCGATCATGCATATCCGGCTTATGCTTTGTCTTGTCGAGGCCGCTGCTACCGAAACGAAGGCCAATGTCGAAGCTAATTTGGAAACAGCAGACACGTTCATCGGAATCATCACAGCCTTGACTAAAGAGTACGACCACCTGGATGACTACGACATGAACACGCGACTGTATCGAACGATGGCTTTGCATGCGTATCTACTGGGCGTGAGCAACATTGTACTATCATCTGCCATCATCAGAGGACTGAGGGATTCTGGAGGTCTCTCCTCGTTTGAAAACCTTGCACACATAACAAATCCAGCACAGCAAGTTCAAATGGAAACCAAATTATTACAAAGTTTGCCTCTACTCAAGGACCGCGGCAAAGCCGGAGCACTATGTATGCTCATGGGTTACAACAGCATCGATATTCTACAGGCCTGCGCGGCTCGCCATGCAGACGTACAGACATCGCAGAGATTGGCCGCCGACTTTACAGCAGTAACGAGCCTTCGCCTTGTGCACAGAGAGCCAGACCCTGGAAGTATTTGGACAGGGCTTGCAGAGAAGAAAAGGCTTCAGAAGGCCATACATGTGCTGGAGCGGCTTTCCAATATCTGGCCCAATCATGGGAAGGTCTTTCGCATGCAGCAGACGGCTCCAGAGACCTGAGTTACCGTGAGGGCGGAAATCGTGGATGTTCCCTCGTCCTGAGGAGATTTCGAAATCGACATATTTCCTGGTAGTCGCAAGGATGACTTCCTCACTCTCGGATTCTCAGCCAACGTAATCACTGGCTCAAGTGGGCGGAGATGGACTTCGAAATATGGCTCACCGACGCCGGGCGAGTGTCCACAGCGCACTATGATGATTCTACGTATGGCGCTTCCTCACTCTTATGCAGTCTTCACATCTGCACCGACCCAGCCCCAGTAAGTATCAATCAACAACGTCTTTGTATGAGGCTTTTGAAATGTCACCCGGGTCGCAAAAGTTGTGGCTTCATCGTCTGAGAACTGCTGGAACACGAATTCGTGCGCCGTGCCTTGAGAAGATGCATTAGCAAATTCTTTCGAATCCACCACCTTATAATCAGAAACCGGCTTATTTATCGTTCCTTTTAGCACCTCAATCTTGAAGCTCGTATCACCGGTCCACCCTCGAACGAAAACCCTGCCAAACCACTCAGTTACCTGTCGTAGTGCTGAGCCCCATGAGGAAGCGGGCGGCTGCGGGGCAACTTGGTTTGTCTGCGTCTCGAATGCTTCGTCGTAGGTCCGTTTCGCACCAATCGCTAGTGTCGTTCTCCAATAAGTTGTATCGACGCAGATTGCGCTCTTCGCCTCGACTCGTGCGTTGGTGCTCTTAAGTGGCTCGCCGTCTTCACCAATGGTTACGCATCTTTCTCCAGGGCCACAGGTGAAGCCGCGCTCTTCCTCCGCAGTTGGGTATTGCATGCGGGCTCGCCTACAAAGTATGCGGAACGTACCATCTGGCTCGCAGTATGTATCAGTATTTGGCATCTTCCCGTCATACTTGATGTACGTTGGGTGCATTGGTAAACGTCTGTTGTAACATAGCTTATCGAATGGTGGAATTCTCCTCTTCGAATAACCAGGGATCTGGTAAGGGTATATTTGGATGCCTCGAGGGGGCTCATAGCGGGCGTCGGCGATGGATTTGTTGAGGGCAGTCACTCTTGAGGCGATGAGGTTGATGAGCGCGATCAGACCCGCGATCCTTCTAGTAAAAGTCATTATGAGGCAAGACTGTGTTAATACCGCACTTGCCCGACTATGTGAAAGGATGTGGCGTCAGGGAGTCTAAATTATCTACAGTAACTTGACTATGGAATTCAGAGAGCCTACATCATCAGGGATGATCCCCGCATATAACGGAATCTTGACTCATCCAGCGCAATCCCATCTGAGCTGTGACTGGGCTATTCACGATTGCAGATGAGGCTCGCTTGAATGGAGGCCTCAGTACCACGTTGCATGTCTCTCGAAACTGAAGCTCGTAATTCAGGTCACGTCTTAGCTTTCTCAGTGTGACCTCAAATTCAATGACTTACTTTCCAGCGGTGTCTCAAAGTAGCGAGAGCCGAGGCTGAAGGCCACAGAGCAGTCCATATCTGGTCTACTTGGGTAGGCAGCCCACCCAAAGCATGTGGATTCGTGGACGCATATCACCTTACACGCAACAGGCGACAGGCGTGTCAAGGCGGAGTTTGTTGTCAGAAACGTCAATCTGAGTCGAATCATGTCGAGATGGACAGGATGATGATCCCGAGTCGGACCAAGGGTACGATGTTCGGCTACACATGCTGCCGCCGTGAGTGGACACGATATCTCGAGGTTTGGAGTGAACTGTAGGAAGTACCTTCCGTATATAGATATATTATTAGTCTTTAGTTTCCAAACTTACCAGGCGGTTATTCTCGACTACGAATGATAGGGTGTATCTACTGTCTCGTCGCAATTACGGCGGCACTCGCGGCGGCCACCCTCGTAGACTTAACGCACTTGGTATATCTCAACATATCAAAGCGTGAAAAGCACATTCTATTCATGTCGAACACATTTCCAAGCTTTTTTTGTAAGTGTACATGTCGTGCTCTATCCCTTGTGAGGGACATGATATTCAGACTGCCTAGAAAAGGATCTCATAGATTCCAGGTAGAGCCGCGACCTATCACCATTGTGTACCGATGAAGGTATTTAATTCACTGTATGCGACTTTAGTCATCATTTGGCCCTTCCATCTAAATCGCTGTATGCGATCCTTGTTCGCTTTAAGGAGTGTGCACCTACTGTCCATCTCTAGGGTAACCTGTCATGACCACTCCAAGTTTGCTTGCGCGATTTGGTCGAGGCCAGCGAATGCATGCAAACATTCAAGGCTATGCGCGGTCAGAAATGGCCTAGCCAAGCGCGAGTCTCCTGCACGTCGAACAAACGCACTATACGTTGTCTTCTATAATACATTAATTAGGTGCCTCAATCAGTTCATGGAAGTCGGAAGCCTATCTAGGCTCCACGTCGTTCAGCATACTGTAACAAATCAGGATCGGTTAAGAAGCGCTTGAGACAATTTTCTTCCAATGTTACGTTCACAATGACTCCATCATCGTTGCCTTCGGGCCTTTTGACCAAATGATGGTAACTTCTGCAAGTTCGTTTGGAGCTGAATACTCTATGGGCAATCCAAACCCAAAGTTCATGGAGGTGTACGGATCCGCATCAGCCTAACTTGCGACCAATATATCCATGCTGAGGTGACTGTTAATCATTATGCGCATGTCAGGACCATGCTGCATATTACGACCTGTACCAGACCTATGTACAAGATCATCGACGAACTACTGACCAACAGCTTCCACAGCTTGTAAGATTACCACAGCAGCAGACTGCACCGCAGTGGGACCCAGCAATTTCTCGACTGGCCATGGTCCGGCCCGCAATGTTACAACGGCGTTGCCAAAATGATTTGAAGGGACTGCGACACCCGGCCTGCTACGAAAGCCACACTATAGTGGAATGATGTCTGCGTATTGGTTGTCGGTTTACGAAATGGTATCCGCGCTCTTGTCGTGCAACGCCAAATCAACGCATTGATGCAATCCATCGTCATCAAATATTGACCAGTTTTCGACATTAATCTAGCTTTAAGGTCCTGACACTTGCTTTCAGGGAAATGTATCAGCTGTGACCTAACCCTTACTTGCATGTCCTCCGCTGAAGGCTTATAGAGAGGCTTCAAGGTTACACCAGATCGTGCATCGAGCTTTCCCTTGAGTGCCGCGACACGCGCAGGTGAAGCCTGTCCTCGGCAGGTCAAAATCTCCCTGGAGTGTGATACGTCAATGACCGCTTCGCTACGTAGATCTCGGGTGTTTGCAGCCCACTACCTATGGAACTGGTTGTGACTTGGGCCATCCAGAATCAAATGATTTATCGAAGAAGCGAGAATCAGTCCATCTTTGATGAGGTTCACTTGGAACAAGTAGCATGGCTGGTCCTCATCCGCTCGAGATTGCTTATGAGGATTATATTCCTCATGGCAACAAAGCTCCGGATAGGAAAACGGCAGACTCCCAGTGGGCTCTTTCAAGGTCTTATCTCGATCTGACCGCCAGCAGACGTGAGTTCTGTACTAGAGCGCCATCAACGTGATAAAAACTCTGGTATATACTTTCGTCCCTTGTATTACTGGACAGCTCTGATTCAGTTGTGCTGTCGCTCTAGAATTCGACGGCTTAACGGGGAATCAAATTGTCCACCACAAGGAGTTTCTCTTTTGAAGGGCTCAGTAGTGACCATCCCGGGCTCGACACCATATGACATCATCTGTGAGTACGGCCATCAACTTACGGAGTCCAATCGAGTTTGCGTCTTATGTCGAACTTGGCTCATCGTGTATGAGTCAGTCATCCTGGAACTATCCTCGGAGATACACCATATGAGAGAAATAGGGTGGACTTGCTGTATTCAGGAACTGCTCTGAAGTGGTCTGATCGAGGGAGGATACTCGACAACCAGGGGGGTATATGTACAGGCTATCTGACTAATCAGCCTTGTTTGATGATTGTCACCCCTCGTTTGTCCTGCTTGTCTAAACACCATACCTATATGAACCTCGTAATTGCTCGCGTATAGCCTCACAAGATTCCTGCTCCTCTTACCGTCGCGATTATCGGTAGCGACCTTGCGGGCTGTACATTGGCCGATGGGCTGTTGAACCTGCCCAATGTCAGCTTCGACATCTTCGAAAGCAAATAGATATTTACAGACCTCGGCGCGGGCGTTGATCTCGCGACCAATGCTCAGAACGCCTTAAAAGAAATGGACATCGATGCTAGCATCCGCATCACCAGCGCGGGTGGTGTGAAGATGAGTTCAATATACTGTCTTATTGTGAGAGCCCTTTGGGCGCTTTTTTGATCTAGAAACAATACTGATAGCAAAGCAGTGACAGTGGTAATATAAGAAAAGGCCTATTCTGGAGCTTCCAGGAGGCGTGATGATAGTAGCTCGCGATTTGTGGCTAAAGGGACTCATCAAGTCCTTGTCTGAACATCGCCTGCACACAGAGAAGCTCACAAAGATAGTAGAATGTGGCCTGAGTTCTGGAGGTGCGAGCAAGTCAAAGCAACTATATTTCACGGATGGAAGCAGCTTCGAAGCCGACGCTGTGGTCGGCTGCGATGGTATCCATTCCAAGGCGCGCGGTATTGTTCTGAGCAGCGACGATCCGGCTACGGCTCGTATATTTGGCGGATAAGAAGACTCGCGCGGAGTGATCAGCACACAGCAAGCCGTCAAGAAATTTGGGACAACGCTGTTTTATCATTCCAAGAGTGAGGGGATTGATGTTGTAGGCAGTGGCTGCTTCATGCTTTTCGCGCCAATGTCCCATGGTGAGTTTTATGATGTGATCGTTTCGCCAAAGGCTGACAATGATTGGGATTCCACGGCTTGGAAGATCAATTTCACGCGAGATCATCTAGAAAATACCTTGAAATATTGGAGAGACAACACATTCAAAGATCGTGTCATTGATGCGTCTCTCTCGCAAGAAGGGCCCAAGATCATGTTTTCAGAATGTGAAAGTCCGAAAGTCCCTTCCTATTACCGTGATGGTATTGTCTTGGTGGGAGATTCAGCGCATGCTACCACCCCATGGTAATGTTGACTTTCTTGTACAATCTTGCATGATGCCGACTCATGTCAATGATGAGATCAGGAGCCGGTATGGCGACTGAAGACTGCTCGTTCCTGGCAAACCTTATGAAGAGAGTCAATTCACCTACAAACTTGATCAAAGCTTTCAAAGCTTTCGACCTGACCCGAAGAGGTCGGTCCGAGTATGTTGTCCGAAACAGTCAAAAGATTAGAAAGCTCTTGACTGGCCAGAAGATTCTTGATCCGGATGGCGTAAAGGATCTTCAAGCAGCAAGCTGGTGAAATTATGTCTGGAATCTCGGCATGAACGCTCATGTTTAGAGGGCTTTGAGTCTGTACAAAACGCTCTAACGGCATAAGTTGAATTGTGAAGTTTGGACGATAGAAAGTCATTTCTCTATTCGAGACACATTGGGACCGTAGGTACATCAATCATCTCGTGTTCAATCAGGAATGAGGAGCTTTCCAATCGATATATTTACACATCGTCCCTGTTGGGGCGATAGCGGTGTATCCATCTCTGATAGCGATCGAAGTGGAGACACCCACTTGAGGCACCTTCAGATACTATTGTCCAGCAAGGCATCCTCTTCGTCTGTTCCTATCGCTCTACAGTGAGACTAGGGTCACGTAGGTCGGTGTTCTATTGGCTTCTCAAATCGGTATTCTGGCAGTCAAATACCTGGGAAAGAATTAGTGAACCAGAACCATCGAAACGCTGCTGTACCTGACCAAATGGGCCCTAGCTAATCTGAGGGGAAAGTTTGATCCTTACGCCTGAATTGTAGTCGCTAGCTGCCCTATACTGAATGATCTAGCTTATTCACAATGTTGATGTAAACGGAAAGCTATAAGCTGACCTAGTTACGCACAGCAAGGTATTTCATGGGAAACAGCTGGATAGTCTTGCCAACAGTGAACAGACACAAACGAAGAGGCGCTATGTTGCAACTCGATATCGAACGAGATCTTGCTACAGGCATCTACGGTCGTTGCTCTATCTAGGTACATTCCTTTTAGCTGTGAACTCATGCGAGTCACTAATCAATGACTGCAGCGCAACAAATCATTACTTTTCGTTTGTAAGATGTGCATTGCGAGCATTTTTTACTCCTCTAGAGCCTTCGACTAACAGTAAGCCCTCGTATTGACAATGGATGTGCCAGCGCTATTCCTTTACTAGTCTGGTCTCCAACATCAACGGATTTACTAACCTTGAATGTCAAAGGTACCAACATACCGCCGTTTGCAGAGGCAACCTCTCAATAGACTAGCTACGTCACAGTACCAAGCGCCTCGTAACCAGAGTCGTTGCGCTGGGTATATAGGTCTCGATGCAGTGCGATGGTTTGACAGCACATGTCACCCTCTAAACGTCAATCATACTCAAAATGAGAGTGAGCGCGCAACTTGCTATCTCCGCTTTTGCGGCTATCAGGGCAGCCGCCCAGAATGTCAGACTTCTTTATCTAGCGATGGGGGATGAGATCGTGCTGACTTGTTACAGTACGATGTCAAGCAGTGTGACACAACACTGGTATGTCTGGAGAGTGCCGGCTGTAAATACGCCGATGGATGTACTGATGGGGGCGGTCAAAATCCCGAGGGCACCAACTATTGTCCTTGCGCACATTGTACGGGCGATGAAGTCTACAGTGGCAGTCCATGCTATTACTCAAATTTTGGACATCTTTGAGTAGCTTTGGCGAGCATGGCAAACCGACTTATATGTACACGATATCTTTAGAGGGAACATATGTGGTCTCGAATGCAGCCTATCATAGGTGACGATGAGCCCCCAAATCCTTGACTTTCTGTCTAGGAAACTGGTGACAGGATCGTGCTTAATGCAGAGCCCAATGCAAGTCATGAATCTTTCACTCATCTCAAGCTAGGATGCAAGTACCTCCACAAGAACTTATCGACTTTCTCATAATATGACCATCAATGTCAATGAAAAGATCTGGTCGAGATTAGATCATAGACGATCTATGACAATGCAGAAAATTCAATCCTAGCACCGTATGAGCTTTTCGAGTGACACGATGGTGTTTCAGCGTGCAATATTGCTCATAATATCATGTTCATCGTTTGAGACAACTCTGGTTCGTATCTGGGGCGTTCTGCTCGGAGCAAATGAGCAGGTCTATCTTTGGAACTCAGCTGACTCTGGGTAGTTGACAAAAGGCACATTGCGCTAAAGAGAAATGTGGCTAATACGTTCCGATCCATCACCATTCTTATAGGTCGTCAACGTTAACACACAAGAAGATAACAGATGAAAGTCCGAGACGTCTTGACGGATCACAAGCCCGGCGCTATTAGAGCCAATTTACTTCGCTCACGCTCGTGAAGTCAGTTTAGGACGGAGAAAGGCCCATAACTCGTCTATAGTAGATTTCAGGGATGTTAGACAGAACATGACTTTTCGTCGTACGTACAGAGTGAGGTCCCATCGCCTGTCATGGCAACATCAGGCATGGCCAGACTTGGACTCGCCCACGCCCTTCCGCCTCACTCATACGTCGAAGACGGCCATCGCCATTTCTATCTACTAATATCCATCGTACGGTGCTCTGAGATAGGATATAGTGTAGTATCTAGATAGATTGCGGCGCTACCACTTTAACCCAAATACCGCCTCCTACAAAGGTTGGGTTTAGGTCCGCTGATACGAGTGATCCGCTACCACGCTCTTGTAACACTGCCCATTTCATCGTACTTCATAACTTGGAAGTCATCGCACTATCGTGTTTGCTTCGCTCGCTTGGACCTTGGGGTCTCTCGCGGGTTCTCCATAAATTTATGTTACAAGATTTGCTTTATATCCTCCTTACCATATATGTCACGTAGTCGAAATTCTCGTTGCGTTTGGTTTACATAGACTGGTGAATTCGATACAACCATAATCGCAGTCTCGTTTAACCCCCATTGATAGACCCCAGCTGATACTCAATCACATGATAGCTGAATAAGATATCACATGAGATTGATATCTAGAAATCAATACGACAACTTACTCAGGTAGCAAATCCACACATGCATTCAATATCGTAGAGGTTTTCGCATGCTGTGCCATAATTTGCGTAGGGATAAGCGTCAAGTATTAGGAGCGCGAATGTTATGAGCCTTTTCGGAAATTTTGAGGATTTAAATCACTTGGGTAAAGATGAAATGAGAAGAGAGTTGCGGAGACTGCGAGAAAGGATTTACTCCGCTAACAGATACCAGAAAACATTGCCTCCAGTTCGAATAGGGACACTCAAAAGCACCTGAGGGGTATCTTGGTTACGAGTAAAGACTACGAAGTATCTCCTTCGTGTATGCCTAAGATCTTGTCTCGACTACGGAACACTCATATTGCTTAAAAGCCCTCAGTCGTTAAATCTATCATCTAAAACCTTTGATAGTACCAACGCCAGTCATACGATTTGCTATATCGTCTTATAGCGCTAAGAAATCTTCAACAAGACGCTGGAAGTCACTTATCAGTATCAGCTCCCTTTTTTACTACCACTTGCAGGCCAGGCGGTCGCAGAATCGGGTTGTGGGAATAAAGCGGATTTATGTACACCAGCTGGTGCGACAGTCTACAGTTGCCGCGACAATGACACTGTCGTGAGTATTCTGCTTCAAAATTAGTTTCGATGGATGTTGCAGACACTCACGGGGCTTGCTTTGTAGTTGGTATGCGCTACGACCAATCTAGGAGCAAGGCTCGATTATTTCAAGGTCGCAAATGTATGCAAGACCTTGTATAATTACAATACAGGTCTATGTTCACCCTAACGGCTCGCGTGAGATAAGCTTAGATCTCAGCACCGAGGGACTACTATGTGGACTCCGTTTGTGCAGTGTGAAGCACTAATCAGGCTATTTTCTCATCTTCATCTGCGCGTCTCAGTGGACTTAGTTGATGAGTTCCAATCTCATTGATATCTCTGCTCCACGGCCAGGTAAATCGTTTCGCAAGTACGTGATCAAAAGTGGCAAATAAATTTGGTGTTATATCTCCAAGTAACGCCGATAAACGACTGGAAATAACGCGTCTACTACATTGCGAACGTTCAAGAGACATCATACCTTTACTCGCCAAGTCTAGCAAAGCTCTTTGAGATGAAGCTGCGCTCTAGTTTGCCAACTACCTCGACCAGCGACGTAATTCAAGACTCTCATCATACCTTCGGCTTTGCGGGCGTTGCATTTTCGATGCTTGTCCAGTGATCCGGTTCTCCAGGCCACTGCTACGCTCGCTCCACGCGCCGCTCCTGCTTTGCAATCCAGAGTGATCTGGAGAGAACGCCCACATTCCTTAGCGGGAGCTGGGGCAGGCTCCTCCTTATTTACGCCAGCGTCGGTGCGCCCGGTTTTCCCTTCCGCCCCTTTCTCGAGACTGGGCGCAGTCTGTGTTCCCGAGCTTGGGAAGCCTCGGGTGCTGGTGGAGAGGTTGTGTTCGATGGGCTCGGGGTACCTTTCGACTTTTCCTTTACATTACTGGACGCTTTGTCGAGTGGCCAGAGTTCTAACCTCAATCGCATGCCGGGCTCGACGAGATTGTCCCACATCACCTTGTTAACGACCTTGTTGTTAAAATAGAGATCAAATGAACTGTTGTCGATTCGCGCTTCATTGTATTGTTTGTGTGCTTCAATGATATGGCCGAGCATATTCTGAGGCTCATTAGATGCCCGGAGGTTAACGTTCAATGCTGTATAGGGCTCTTACACTCCATGTGCGACAAGACTCATACACAAACAAATGTACTCGTTGCCGTATGTCGAGAAGGTATATCCGATCCGCCAAATCGTCAACTAGTCCGGTCGACCCTGAGCCTTTTTGACCGGGCTTCACTTTTGCACAGGCACTGATGTGTGGCTCCAATGGATCGCCCTCTTCCAATGCGACTTTAGCCTTAGTCGATTGAGGCGCAGTCTGTGCTCTCGTCTTCCTTTCTATTGATATACAGTCGCCGACGGAGATGGATTGAGACCACAGTATAGGCCGAATGACTTGGCCCCTTCTCATTATAGACCACTGACATCGATCAAATTCGGGCTCATCTGGACCCGGACACCATACCCCTCGTATGTGTCGCTGTAAGCCCTATCCTTCAGATCAGCGATTGAACGGTGGAACTGATGTGGAAGAGAGCCTTACGTCAAATTCCACGATATCTCTAAACGGAAATAAGTGCCTGTAGCCATCTGGTGCGATGAAGCTGATGGTGCTCGGAAACAATTCGATTTCTTCCATTAATGACACTGGGATATAGGGGCAAGTGGTGAGGAATTCTCCGTGTGGTCGTAAGACGTCAAACGCCTATATAGCCGTTCCAAGCGCTGTGTCGGCCACCCACTGAGCGCTAAGTTATTGAATCAGTGGACCACAGGCTTCCAGCACACGCACCATGCTATCGCGCGGTTGTCGATCTTTGCTCGTGTTTAGCAGGCAAGTTATCGTTGTTCGCTGCTTTGAATCATTCAACGCCGTACTTGACATGATTGGCTTTCATCGGCGGATGCACAGGATGGCGTTCTGGCGTGGGTAGTCTTGCCGATCGACTCAGCCTTGCTGAAGCTGATTCGAAGACGATTTGTACTGGACCCCAAAAGGTTGTGAAACAATTGACATTCACAAGCACCGCAATGCATGTCGAGCTTTCAACAAAGACTGTTTAAGAGGAGTCGCCGATGAGTACACTCCCTTCTGACATGGCGAGCCTCAATCGCGTTTGGCCGCAGTTACTTGATAGATCGACGACCCTTTCTGGGGCCCATTCGCGTTGACGACCAGCGAGAAGCGGGCAGCGGTACAGTACCGCCAACGCCATATTAGTGCAATCAGATCTGCGAATTAAAAGATTTCTGCTTCCGCCATCTTGCATACGCGTTCTTGCTGTCCCACGTGCCGAGGATTGGTTGGTCGTATAAGATTCCTCGGCAAGGGTCAGATCTTTGAACTCGATCGTGACTACAGCCTCAACTTCAACCGGCACCAGCACAATGAGCACGATGTCAGCGATACGGACGCGACCCCAGTCACCGGCGACCACAAGGACATTTGAGCTGGATCAGCTGCCCAATTTGTACCATACGGCGACCCGTGCCTTAAACGTGACCAGTATCTCGAATGCATCGGATGCAGAACGGGTCGGATGCATGCTCCAGGTGCATCTACAGAGATTGAAACTTACTCGATGGGGTCAGGCCCTTGGTCTCAGCGATCTGGCCGACGATGCTGATCTGGACGAAATATCTAGCGAGCACGCACTTTGGCAGGCCAAGCTGAAGTCTGGAGACTTTGAACATATCGGCAAGCTACTAGGGCAAATCACGCAAGCAGTCAGGCTTCATAGCGAGCGCACAGGTCCAAATGCTTCAGCGCAAGGTTACAACGCACATGCTTCATCGGCATCAGATCGACCTAGCGAGGGTCAGGTACGACTTTTGAAGCAGTTCAACGCAATATGTTCGAAGCGAGTTTTGGAAGATGATAATGCGAGTAGTCCGAATAATACTCTCAAGAACCATGGGCTTCCCAGCTTCATCGCAATGGTTTCTAAGATCGTGGATGATCTTCTGAAGATCACTCCACGGGCCAAGGAGAGGATCATAGCTCTCGCAGTAATTGATGCAGAAGCTTTGAGAGGTTTGGATGCACAGATACTCAAGAACATTCTGGATAAAGACGGCGGAGACGAGCTCATGTCTGATGCAGTGAATGCACAAATTGCCAACAAGGGTCAGAGCGGCAATGCAGCTGTGAGTTCTTGCATTGTGACACTCCTGATAGCAATTCCGACGGGAGCCAGCGTTTTAGCTTCTTATCGGAAGGATGCTAATAAGTTCTAACAGCATATCTGGAATAATTATGCACCTGTTTATGGGCCCCAAGCATCATCGATTTCCGGGGGAACACTCACGTGGCAGACGCGATGATACGCGTAAATATAATAACCGTCTGTCGGTTTTCTGGCTGTTGAACCGATGACGCAGCGACTGATAGATTCTCCTTGGAGCTTTCTTTGATGGTCACAACATTCCTTCTATGTTCGTTTTAGACCACCATGGCATATCAAAAAGATAATTTACATACTCGCACATTGGGGAGATTTGAAGCTCTAAATCAGATTGTATCGGATGGCGGTAGGAAGAGATCCATTTCTGGGCTCCCAAGTTCTGGAGATAGAGCCACATGCATCTGCGAGTCGTCTTGTATTCATCAGCACGAGGACTGCTGATACATTTGCGCTGATACAATGAGAAGATAGATGGCCTAGCTAAGAATATGAATCTGATTTCAGTAGATGCGGTGTAACACTCATGGGAAACAGTGAGACGATGGGTCACATGCAGATAAGATGCTAGCGACCATCGCGACTGATAGTGTACAATCACTGTAACAGGCTCTGAGCAATTAGTGGGCTTCGATCTAAATTAAATGCTTCCTGGAAGGGAATGCACAAGTCAGTAGTGGCCGGAGCCTCCTTAAGACACAGTAGGCATGAGTCATGATCAAGAAAACGAAAGGACACGTAGAAGAGCCGGCTAGCCAGCATTTTTATCAGTACCAACTCATCTGCGAGAGGCAAGAAGACGATCACCTATGTGAATCTTCAAGGACTATATGCGACCTACGAACTTTACCTCAGACGTCCAATGCTGCTCTGTTTGGGTCGAATTGGTGGTGGAACACCTCACCCCTAGATTCACATTTCGCGACCTGCTATGACCGGTATCTAGGCTTCAGTGTTGGGAGTATTTTCATTGCAGAGACTCGTTGTCTCGCGACTTATACGCGGGATGTCCTTTTCGCCTTTCAACATTTCAATAGGTCTTGCAATTTCAAAGTAATGGTGTCGGAATTCATGACCTTTGTATGGCGACTATCATGCTATCGTGCATGACGCAAAGACAGCATCAGTACCGCACCATGGATCAAGATGTTAATGCTCATATACGACACATCAACATGATTCTGCGCCTCAAATATCGGACAGGCTGCAATTGCGCATTGAATAGTTAACCTCGCTCGAAACACTAATGTTGTTTTGGACTTCCTGACGACAGTTCGTGAAGACTTCCAACAACCTACTGGCTGGCATCGTGTGTACCACAGCAGTTTTGACACAGCTTAGGTCAAGGACATCAGGTATATATCACCAAATATGATGAGACATCGGGTTGGAAGCATATCACCGTATGGTCTATGTCGAACGTATCGGTTCAGTCACTTCAGTGATGTCAGAATCTATCCCTCGAACGTTACGGAAATTGATCTGTCCAAATCCTGGGTCTCATGATCGGAAAGAGTGCCTCAATCGGGGCTTTCGCATCGTTTCCAGCTGCAAGTGGGATGAAGGTTGCATCTCGAACCCCTTTTGGTCTCTAGATCTAAGTCTCTGGAAGAACCCCGGGCAATTTCATGCATTGGATGACTTTCCAAGGGTTACGTCCAAGACCATGTGAGTCACCATCGGATGTCATTCTTCTAATTAAGCTGCTCTTTGTACCTATTCCCGTGCACTTGCCCGTCTATTTTTTCTGATGAGAGGAGCTGGCACTCGTGTTCTAGTGTCTTACCACTGCATCAATAACGTCCGTAATGAATGCTTAGATCTCGGCAATCTCTGAGTGATGGTAATGTAGCAGAGGAACGGTGAATGCCGTCGGAAAGGACAAGACCAAATGCATGAGCTTTGACCCAAATGCAAATTGTAGCTGTGTAGCACTTTTAAGACTATGTCAAGGCTCCGCATACGTCCACGAGGGCTGCCACCAGGCCGTTACGGGCGTGCGTTCCCATGAAACCGGCCGTCACCGAGCATCAAATCGGGGCTAATGACGCGTAGTGTGGGGGCATCATGCGGGACCTGCCTAATACGAGCCAGTACTCCGGGCATTCGACTCAGCGGAGCAAGATGCACGTGGCAATACAGAAAGCTTGGTTCGAAAGAGAAGTTTGAGCCCATTTCACCTGCTGCATAAGGCCAAGCCGTGGGAGCTCCTTCAGCGTGCAATACTACGGGGACATAGTATTGAGTCGTTCCCGCGACTAAGTTGAAACACACGAGCGATTTCTGACCGGCTCGCGATCAAAGGTCCCATATTTATGAGCTTCGAAAGGCCATCGCCATGGAACAGCTTTCGGTATCCTCGTCCACACAGCATAGTCAGCCGTACGATCTTTCGACCTCGAAGGTACCGTAATCCGGAAATGTACGACACAATGCTCTTCGCTGCAGCCTTACTCCTTCCAGCTGGAATGGCGGATGCCTTGCCGTCAAAGTACTTGGACGAGCGGGCGTCTTGCACCTTTACAACAGCAGCATCCGCGATAGCAGGCAAGAAGAGCTGCACTAGCATTATCTTATCCAACATCGCGGTCCCAGCTGGGACCACGCTCGATATGACCGGACTGAAGGATGGTACCCACGTTAGTGCGAGACCATTGCTATCTTGCTGTCCCTAATTGACCGTAATACCAGGTCACCTTTGCTGGGACAACATCTTTCGGATACGAAGAGTGGGACGGACCTTTGATCAGCTTTTCAGGGCATCATCTCACAGTTACAGGTGCTTCGGGACATGTGATTGATGGCAATGGACCAGATTGGTGGGACGGTAAAGGCAGCAACGGAGGAAAGACTAAGCCCAAATTCTTCTATGCCCACAGTGTCCAAGACTCCACATTCCAGGGACTCAAGGTCAAGAATACGCCCGTGCAGGCCTTCTCCATCAACAGTGCCACCAACTCGATCTTTGATCACATAACGATTGACAACTCTGCTGGAGATTCCAAGGGCGGTCATAATACTGACGCCTTCGACGTCGGCTCCTCGACTGGTATCCGAATCACAAACGCAAACGTCAAGAACCAGGATGATTGTTTGGCAATCAATTCTGGTAAGGACATTTCATTCATTGGGGGTACTTGCTCTGGTGGGCATGGGATCTCGATCGGTAGTGTCGGCGGACGTAGTGACAACACTGTCGATGGAGTGGTTGTGTCATCTTCCTCGATTGTGAATTCTCAGAACGGAGTCCGGGTCAAGACCGTATCAGGCGCAACTGGTTCTGTCCACAACGTCACTTACGAATCCATTACATTATCTGGTATCTCCAACTATGGAGTTGTGATTGAACAAGACTACGAGAACGGCTCTCCAACTGGCACGCCGACAGCTGGCGTGCCGATTACGGATCTCAGCCTCTCAGGCGTTCAAGGATCTGTCGCATCTGGCGCCACTGAAGTGTACATTCTGTGCGCGAAAGGAGCGTGCTCTGGCTGGAACTGGGATGGGGTCAAAGTCACCGGTGGAAGCAAGAGCAACAAATGCAGCAATGTTCCTTCTCCTGCGAAGTGTTGAGGTTGGAGGTTCAAGGGATGCAGGGGTTAAGGCATCAGGGAGGCTGTGCGAGTTGGAGGCACACTCAGGGGGTGGCACAGGAGGCTCTGCCCATGCCCCTATGTACTGTACACACGCGTGACACGCACTTTGAACATTTCGACTGGGGTTCCTGGTCGGAGCCTGAGACCCTATGACTCCTGTCTGCCCCCATGACCCTGGGCAGCTTGTACAGTACTGTGAGCGAGGAAGCCGAGATGTCTTCGCGCATTCATCAGGTTTATTTTGAAGCAACCCTATTTGCTGATCGAAGACTCTCTGGTCTGATCCCTTGTTTGACGATAGAAGGTAGCAATCTCTGTTGTGGGCTGGCCATCCGTAGATGGCCTGGCACTGATCATGGTCGCAGTCTACCTTCGTACATGCCCACGAATGCACATTTTCGTGCAATCAAAAGCCGGATGCAGGAGGTTCGTGGGCCATCCATGCTGATTAGGACCCTAAGAAAAATTCCAGGGCTTGGCTTCTGGAATTCCGAGAAGGCAGCTGCATACCTTATGAAAAACTTCCCATCCCCCGCTGTTCCGCCCACTAAATAAGGTATCGTGACGGAAGTTTCGGGCACAACTAAACACCCAACGAGCGAAATGCATTCGCTAGTCGACAGCAAGATGAATGCTGGTGAGACTCTGGCTTACATTCTTCTTCTACTTCTTTTTGTCTATTTTGTAACACCATTGCTGGGTCTGGCTCGCTCGCCAGCAATTCCGGCCGTACCTCCAGATATTGGCGGGCGGTTGGGTCACACTCTTAAGGTCGGTCGATCATCATCGCTCAACTGAGGCAGGGTCTCACGGCGACAGCTTCGAAAAAGAATCGAGGAAGAAGGCTCTATCTGGACCTATCTGCGCCGTGTCTCTCTTCAACTAAACGCACCGATCTACAAGATATGGATCAAGCCATTTGGCAAGCCGTGGATCATCCTGAATGACTTTCGTGAGGCCTACGACATTAGCGTCCACCGTACTCAAGAGTTTGACAGGAGCGATTACTGGGCTATTCTTGGACCTCTGTTGGGTCAAAACCACTTCATCATGCCCACAAACTCTTTGTATCGAGAGCATAAAAACATAATCCGAGATCTCAGGTCACCGTCATTCCTCCAAAGGGTCGTCGCGCCCGAGGTACACATTCATGTTATGCGTCTCGTAGAGGTTTGGCAGGAAAAGGCACGGCTGGCCCGAGGCCGACCATTCGAGATGGCAGAAGACATCTACAGAGCAACAGCTGATGCGATACTGGCTATCACTTTTGGAGTGCGCTACAGAGTGATGGAAGGTCAAGCTCAGCAACTTTCCCGCCTCACTGGGCTCGATTTACCGTCTGATGAAGATGAAGCAGTCAGTTTTCCAAATGTCATTGAACCTGAAGAGTGCAGCTTTTTGAGAGAGCTTACCGACTCTTTGGAATTACCAATGACCTCCCTGATCCCCATACTGCACTATCGCCTGGCCCTAAAATTGATACCGGATCTTGCAGCTGCGGTCCGGTATAGGGATCGTATGATTACTGAAAAGATTGCATCCGCCCGTGAAAAGCTAGCGAGAGAAGGTCATGTGGACGGATGTATTTCCAGTGCACTCGAGCACATGGTCCTTAGACAAACGCAACACACGCACAAAGATGGTAGGCCAAAGTTTAGCGATTCTGATATTCGCGATGAGACGTTCGGCCTACTCGTCGCCGGTCATGAAACGACAGCCACCGCGCTGTCGTGGGCAATGAAGTTTCTAACAGCGCATCAGGCCTCTCAACAAAAGTTGAGACACGAGCTGTTGAAGAGTTTCCCCAGCGCAGCCAGGGCTGGCATCGCACCGACCGCCGGGGAGATGCAAACCACGAAAATACCCTACCTGGACGCCTTTATTGAGGAATGTCTTCGACTTGCTGGCACGGTAGCTGCAGTTCCTCGTGTCGCGACTAGAGACACAGTCATCCTGGGCTATCACGTATCAAAGGGCACCACAGTGTGGATGATGAACAACGGTCCAAGCTTCACGCTGAGACCATTCGACATGGATGAGTCGCAAAGGAGCTACAGCAGTCAGAATAACAAAGACAAATTTGGCCAGTGGAGTCCTGCAGACATAGATTGCTTCAAACCCGAGAGATGGCTTCGCAAAGGTCCTTCCGGCAGAGAAGAGTTTGAGCCAAACGCTGGCCCGAACATGGCATTCGGTTTCGGGCCGCGATCCTGTGGCGGTACGTCCTGGTATGTGATTTTTTCTATATGGAGCTAATGCATATAGGCATCAAAACTGCACAGCTTACGATGAAGATAGCTCTTGTGCTGATAGTGTGGCATTTGGATCTCAGACCACTCCCTCATCGTCTGTCGAGCTTTGATGCTTTCAACAAAGCAACTCATCGGCCCAAGCAAGCCTTTTTGAGAGCTGACCGAGTTGGGAATACTCCACTGCTTTGAACTGAAGTTATTTGAACCATGTATGGTGCAAGCAGATATACTTCATACTCGCGCAAGATCGAACCGCTCTATTCTGCAATGACTAATCAAGTCGACTGAACACTCGATGATTACAGGAAGTACTTTTCAAGTAGACACAAGTGCTATTTAGCCACACGGTGGTTCTTCCTTCCTTCTGCGACAGCTACCAAGTGAAAGAGTAGACAATGAAAGAGTTTCTCGAATGGATAGGCATGGTGATGTATATTACGCACCTCATGTTGCAGCAGTCTTTAGCGGCGCAGTATTTTTTGGGTCCTTTAGTCTTTAGACTAACTGAGACCGAGAGCAAGCTGCCCACACCTCGACCCTGTTCTTTCAGAAATGGGAACTTTCCGAGGCAATTAGGCGTAACACGGTCAGATCGTGAAGATACGTACGAGGCTTACACAAGCGGCAAGGTCGAAAGGGCATGCAAGGCTGATGCATTGGAGATGCTGGCCGAAACCCGACGGTGAACCGAACCTGACCCTCTTTAGGAGCAATAAAATAACTGAAACTAGCGTTGAGACCAGCGTACATATTTAAAAGACTCGCTATCTCGATCCCAAGGTCCACCGGCGAACCGCTACGATCCGCGGGAGGACCTACACGCATAATCTGAATGATTCTTCTGGTAGTTCAAGGACCCTTCTTTTTGTCTTTCTTATCGTGCCAAGGTTGCTTCGCATGCTGAGACCTATTGGACTCCACATCGTGCCGCATCTTGACGTCTGCCCTCGGGTCTGAGGGTTGGCCCATAACAATCGGAGCGTAAGCGTCTTCCATGACCCTAGCATTACCTGTCATTTCCCCAACTTTGACTGAGTAATTCTTCTTTTGCTGCATCTGCAGAAACTTCAGCTTTTCCTCCGCGGTGTGCTGACTCTTCACTGAAGGATCGTAGGGAGCATCGATGAACATGGGCTCAAAACTGTCTCCGGCCACGGTGGCGTTGCCGCTCATTCTTCCAATGTCATGGTTGACTCCAGAAGATGTTTTCGGCGTAACAGAGTCGTATTCTGGAGGAGGATTTGAGGGTCCACCGTTGTCGTCAAAAGGCCCAGAGTTTGAGCTTGGCATCCTTGACGAGTAAAAGGTGATTTTATCGAAGGTTTTCCTGGCGACTAGACCGTTATTATTGCGACCGACTGTAACATAGATGTCACAATCGCTATTGATGTCGTCGGAGTCGGGGTGGCCGTCCGGGAATGAGTCGATCATGAGAACGAAGATGGCGCACACTCCCGTGAAAAGCAACAAGAAGGTGCGAAAATGTTCGTCGAAGGGTATCGAGCATTGAAAGTGCAGGCGAACCGTCGGGATACCTTATACATCAGGTCTCGAGAAGGCAACCAGCAGGCAAAACGCAGGCGATGAGGAGGTACAGTAAGCGCGGTCCGGTGTTACAATAACGAATCATTGACGAGGCTGAGACGTTGATACAACGAGTCTGTCAAGCGCTCATGCCAGTACGGCGCCATGTCTCAGACGAAACGCCTTGATTGCAATAATCCATTGCTTAGTCGACAGCGCTTGCCGAACACCGTATTCAGGGGATTGGTGAAACTGCACTCGACACTCGCGTATCATCCTCGTATCATTCCATGATGCAGGCGCTTGGATCGGCGCAGGGCGACGGGCTGGAGCACGGGTATTCGCTGTTTTCGCTCATCTTCTACTGGGCTACGCTGATAGCACCTGACGCCTCCTGCAAGCCACTCGGCGGTTCAGACTGGAGGAATCCAGGAAGGTAGTCGGAAGTGAAGACGTAGACCTCGCGGCGCTCCTCCTCGGTAGCGGCTCGATGCTGACCATTGCTTCCAATGAAATCAACTCTTGGGACAAGCGCCTGTGATGTGAGGTGGATCATGCGTGTGCTTGTTGCCTGTCGTGCCTGTGTTGGGGGTCGCAAAGGTCCCTTTGCCCGAGGCATGACGTGTAAGCGATGACCTAGCTGCGGATTCCTTCTCTCAAGTCAACCTCGTCGCCTCATGGATGTGCCAGCAAAGGGCATCAAAGTTTCCAGTGTTATTCAAGGACTTGGAAGCAAATGTCTACACAGCACGGCGGTAGGTTGAGTCGAAAATGCTGTCTGCCCCTAGGACTTAGGGTCACATGACCAGCATCATTGGTGGCGGTCCCTGATGACGACAATAGTGGTCGAATCAGCTGTGAAATGCGCAATTGCTTTCTGTTTTGCTCATCGAACAAACTTGGTTCAAGAGACGATTAAGGAATGGCACAGAGAAAGTTGATCATTGTCGCAGGGAGCGGCCCCGGCATCGGAGTCGCGACCGGCACGCACTTCGCTTCCCAGGGTTATAATGTGGCCCTTCTCTCCCGGAATTCTACGCGTCTCCAGGAGGACGCGGCCAAAGTGTCGGGCAGAGCTGGCTCGGGAGTCCAAGTCAAGACATATGCTGTCAGTGTGAGCGACCATGCTGCGTTGAGGAAGACTCTCGAACAAGTTCGCTCCGAGCTAGGTGATCCCGAGGTCATTTTCTACAACGCTGCGCGTGTTGGGCCAAGCGAATTCGGAAAATACGATGCAGACGCGCTGGTAGAGGACTTCAAAGTATGGAGAGTGACAAGCCCATTCAACTAGTGTCTGAAGACTAATGTGCCATGGCAGACTGTCAATGTCGGAACGGTCACTGCGGCTGAGTGGGGTCTGCCGCTGCTGGAAAAGGCCGCTGGAACATCGAAGCCTTCATTCATTGTGACTGCAGGAGGCTTGCAAGACCATCCTATCCCAGCATTTTTTGCTCTGTCGATGGTGAAGGCTGCTCAGTACAACTTCCTAAACTCGTTTGCACAGATCGCCGGTCCCAGGGGCATCCATGTGGCCAATGTCAACGTTGGAGGCGCGGTCAGTGAAGATGACCCTGTCGTTAACCCCAAGAACATTGCTTCGAAAGTGTGGGAGTTGCATATGCAGGACAAGGCGAATTGGTCAAAGCAAATTGATGTGGGCAACATTGAGGACATGATTGCGAAGATGAACTAGATAGATGGATGATGCTTTGCGCCGCTGGTTTGGGGCTACCGACAAGATCAGATATCAGGGGTCATGAACACGACTTACGAATAGAGACATGTAACACGAACAGTGCCGATGGAGAGAACTTCACTCGAACAGTGACTCGAATGTTGGCATGCTCAGCAACAGGGTCATGGGGGTTGCACCGTGTACCGTGTTCCTGTGTGTCACGTGCGACGGCTGACCGACAGCTTCAGCGAGTCGCGAAACTATACAGGTCTCAGACGCCTACTTGCGGATCCACTCGTCTGCAAAAGGGCAATCTCCACGTTTTCACGTGGCGCAAATGCCAAGTCGACAATGTCAGCACATGAATGATAGTACATGATTGATGAATTTGATCCATTTCGGTGTCTCATCACGTGGCCTCAGCGGCGAACGGCATCGCTGTCGCAAGTCTCTCCTCAAGCTGCGTACATATTTGCGCAATCGCCCGTATCCGTGTCAGATACTCCGGCTGCGGCCTGCTAAATTTTATCACCAGGACAACGTCGGACAAAATTGAAAGAGGACACGGAGCGACAATGAAGAGGAGAATAAGACGGGCCAGTTTAGAACGAGGCAATAGACTTCAGACCAGCCACAGTCCCCGCGAAAGTCTACTGCTTGTACATCACTAGCATATGCAATGTGGCAGTATCAGCCACAGCCGAGATGGCGCTCCCTCAGAAGGCCTGGTGTCTAGCTCTGAAACGAGTGTTTTGAGCAGTATCACCAGCTGCGTGACAGAAAGGTCCGCACATATGCAAATATGCATGGAAGAAATCTGGCGCAGGCTGGGAATTTGGGATTCAGGCACGCCAGGATAGCCACGACAGCGTCAATAGACGGGATGCCAGGCTAAGACGCCCGCCGATCTGTTGCCCGGCCATCGACAAGCCCTCCCGCTCGTACCCCTTGATGTTCTCTGTTGGCTGTAGCACGAGTTGGCTTCCAAGTAAGGTGTGCATGGTGCGCTGAGTATTTATGTTGAGTGGCCCAGACTGCGCAATGCAGCCTCTCATGTGGGTCGGGTGTGTCTTAGAGGTGATACAAGGAGGCACCAAAGGAGCGAATCTAGACCGGGCCTGCGCGGTGGCAGCTCGGGCGTGAGCCACAGCTTTGTGGCTCGGTGGCCGACGGCGATTGCTACTTGCATCGGGCGCGACGACGCCGAATGCAGTCAACAGGATTTAGCGATGCAGAATCGATGGTCACAAGGGACTCGAAAGTCATGACGCGCGAGCGGCCTGGCAGCGGTGGGCTGTGGTGGGATGGAGGCATTGGCATGGGCATGTCCTGATGATGTCAGACGGCTGCCAGGCTAGGTTGGAGCTGCCCATTGAAACCATCCGCACAGCCTGGAGCTGTACCTGTGCAGCTATGCTCGTACAGATGGCCGCGACGACGCCCAGAGCAAGCTTGGAAGCACGCGACATCCCATCTACCGTACCCTGATGGCGGACAAAGCATCAGGATTTGATTCCTACGGATCGGGAAAGTGCGCCATCGAAAACAGCGATCGCTAAGGACGACCGTGCCTGCCTTGCTCCTGCCAAATGAATACAACGTCATACACCTCACCCGCGCGCTACTGCCTATATCCATCTCCTTGACTACCTTCTTCCTTCTCCTCCCTGCCCACTTCCATCTCCTCTCCTACACACATCCCCCCATTTTTGTTTTCACACGCCTCCAGATACCCGAGCATCGCGTCCTTGCTTTGCTCACCCTGTCCATTCTTTCTGCGCAGGTCATCCCTGGTAATAATACATCCACATACCCACTTACCCGCTTGAATCCGCAACAACGCTGCTCAAGCTGCCCATCATGTAAGTCGCCGCCCCCACCGAAAGCCATCGTTACAATCATCGTCCCTGTCAAGATCTCTTCGCTCACACTGACGCACACAGGTCTGTCAACGTCCCCACCAACCCCAAGATCAAGGAGCAAGACATCAACAAGAAGCTCCAGCTTTACGGCATCTATGCTGGTATGTGCCTCCTTTACTTTCAGCGACTCGCGCGTCTAGGCGTTGACTGGTCTCACCGCAGCTTTCGCCAATGGAAAGGCGCCCTCAAACAAGCAGATTGACGTTGCCCTAAACAGCTTCCTTGCGTCAAAGCCGCTGAAGTCTCCTTCCGGAAAGCTTTCCGCCGAGGGCAAGGCCCTTGTAGCTGACTTCCGTGATGTTGTCGAAAAGGCAAAGCTTCTCCTCTTGACCAAGAACGAGGGCAACCTGCTTCAAGACTTCATTTGGCAGTGCCAGAACATTGGCAAGGGCGACGCTTCTGCCCCCAACTTGCCAGTCGACAAGGAGACTGCACAACAACACGGCAACGAGGCCCTTGAGGGCCTTCGCACCCTGGGCACCTTGCTCATCACCAACGGCCAGTTCCGCAAGCTTCGTAGGTTAGCTCATGTTCTCTGTGTGCACTCCGCTTACTCTTCACAGTTAACGATGCCCTGATTTTGCTTCGTGATGTTGCTGGCGACGGCGCTTCTCGTGCTGCCGGTGCAGTTAACCCTTCTGTAAGTGCTTTCGCGGCCCCATTCGCATCCTTCTCGAGCTGACTGGAGCCGTAAAGGACGATGCTCTCGCCCAGATCGACCGTCCTGCCGAGGACAACACCTGGCATGAGGCCCCCGATCTATCCAAGGAAAACATCAGCAATACCTTCAAGAAGACAGTCAATGAGAACACCCCAATTTCCGTTGGTGCTGCAAAGGAGGCACAGGCAGAGGCCCAGAGGACTGGTGACCCCAACGCTGCTATTGGTACCCTTCAGGAGCAGCAAGACTCCCAGAAGACCGAGGAGCAGAAGAAGAAGGCGCAAGATCTCAAGAACACTACTACCCAGAAGGTCAAGAACTACTACAATGAGAAGATGCCCCAGGAGCGCCGCGAGCAGACTATCTGGCGCCTCAAGAAGATGGTCGTCGAGATCCAAGGCCACTCTGATTGTGCGTGCCCACTGCCCTTGACCGCCGTCTTTTACTGTCCACTGACGACGTGCTCTTAGATCAGCGTGCTATCGACACCCTTCTCCGTCTCGCCGAGACATATGGAAGCCACTCCCAGAACGTGACCGGCCAGGCCACTGACTCCGTGAAAGGTGCCCACACTGATGAATCATTGAAGAGTGCTGAAGCTGACTTGAAGGTATTTTTTTAACAGAGTTTGTTGATTCAAACCGGTCAGCGCTGACCGATATCAAGGTTCTCATTGAGCGATTCGCCAACAGCACCTCCTCTGACGACCTTTTCGACTCGATCCAGCAAATTTACCGCGACGCAAACAACGACCCCGAGCTCAAGGGCTGGTTCAAAAATGTCAACACCTACATCCGAAAGTGCCTCAAGCAGCAAGGCTATGTCATGCAAGACGCCGCCAACGACGAGGGCAATGCTCTGTACGACAAGGGCAACTTCCTTCTCCGCGAGCGCTACCGCAACCACACCGATCGTGTCGTCGACGAAGTCAAGTTTCTTGCCGATCAATTCGAAGCCGACGCTCAGAACAAGGCATTCGGTGATGCTGTCAACAAGCTCTTCACCGACCTTGGCAATGATGAGAACGGCAAGCCTACATTCAAGAAGCACCTTGTTGATGACTTGACTGATATCATTCTGCCCGCTGCTTTCGAGAACATCCGCTATGTTCCCATCCCTCGCATTGAGTATTCCGATCCCACTGTCGATGCCATTGTCGAGAACCTGGTCATCGAGGGTGATAATCTGGCTCCCAATGTCTTCGAGTTTGGTAGCGATAACTATTGGCGCTGGGGTCGCAAGAAGATCTCTAACAAGAACAAGAACAAGGTCATGCTCTCCGTCTCTGGTATCCAGATGGATCTTCGCGATGTCAGTTATTACATCAAGAAGAAGCAAGGCTTCCCCAGCATCACCGACAAGGGTGTTATGGACATCTTTTTGGGTGGCACTGGTCTCAGCTTCAAGGCTGCTCTTGAGACCGCTGACGACTCTGACAAGAACCACTTCTTTAAGGTTAACAACATCACTGTTGACCTCAAGCACTTGAAAATCAAGCTTAAGAAGTCCAAGTTCAAGTTGGCCTTTGCCATCATCAAGCCCCTGCTTTTGCACGTCATGCGTCCCATCCTGACCAAGATTGTCCAAGCAGAGATCAAGAAACAGATCAACCAGCTTGATGCATTCGCTTATCAAATTCACAAGGACGCTAAGCAGGCCGAAGCTGAGGCCAAGAACAACCCCGATCAGGCCGCCAACATTTTCCAGCGCTACTTCCAAGCATACCAGCGCAAGGCAGCCCAGGGCAAGGAGAAGGCTGAGAAGGTCAAGGAGTCAGCCGAGGACAAGAAGGCAAATGTTGCCATTACGCAGCACGATTCCATCTTCAAGGACATCTCTCTGCCCGGTGGTATCTCATCCAAGGCTACCGAGTACAAAGAGCTTGCCGCCAAGGGTGAGAAGTGGGAATCGCCTGTGTTCAGCATTGGATCCGCCAGCGAGACCCCCAGCGTCCCCAAGCCTACTCCTGTCTCCCGCAAGCCCCACGCGGCCACCGCCAGCGTTCTCAAGGACGCTTCTCAATCCAACCTTCTTAACAAGAGCGGAAACAACGTCAATGGCGTCGCCACTGGCTACGCGAACCCTACCGCCTCCAACCCTACAACCACTCAATTCTCCCAGCAGGTTAACTCTGCCTTTTCATCCTAAGAGGTGCGATCTGAGGGAATTGCTTGAACCTCCTGTTATGACTTTGACGGATGGAGTCTAAAGATGGGTCTGACAGATTGGTTTACCAAAATACCACTTGTTGGTTATGACACGACACGCCCTTCTCACTGGTCGTGTGGCGCGATGTGCTGACCACAAATACCAGCAAGACTGTTTCCTTTTACTGTCAATATGTAACATCGATTCGGTTGTCTAATCTTGCACGTGCTTCTGAGCTTCTTTGAAGGAGAGAGGAGGCCTTGCTGCAAAGCGACTTCATGATACCACTGACGCATACCTCTGCGAGTTTTTCCTTATCAAGCTTACTTTTCTGGCTTATCTCATATTCTGTTGCTGCATGGCATAATGTCGAGGATTACGCGAAGCAGCGCAAGCAGGCTGCTCAAATGGCTGCCACTGCGCGGTGATCAGGTATATATACAAAAATGCTACATCTTGTCCCTCTAAACGAATTTTCGGTCTAAATCAACGCTACTCTCCTACATATAAGCTGTCTGACGCTGCTCGCCGCCACCCTGTCGGCGGACACAAAAACTTGCATGTCCAAGGTAGCTGGAGCATTGTATCAGTGCCTATCTGGGTAGGTAGGTGCTTCGTACCTAGGTTGGATGAGCTACAATGGGTCTCTCAAGCCCAATCTGACTGGAGGACAAAAAATATTGACAAGAGTGGGATTCGAACCCACGCGGATTGCTCCACTAGAATACAGCACGCATTGTACGTGTAAGCTTTCGCTTGAGTCTAGCGCCTTAACCGCTCGGCCATCTTGCCAGTACTCCATCATGGAATCCTACTGTCACGTGAACACAAATTTAATATATGTATGTCGCTCAGATATTAGCAGTTGAAGCTGCGAGGCTTGAGACCCCCAACGTCATATGGCCCTATAGCTATTCCTGCGCGTGCTGAGGTATCTGTCCAGCACAATTACTGGCAATGTCCACTCCGCTTCCAACCTTCACGAGCTTCACATTATAATGTCCGCAAAGCTAGCAGGGACGGCATTCTTCCCCTTGCCAACAACATGCCACCAGTGCCTTGCGCGCCTCAGCACAGCGGGTACAAACACACGGATATTCCAAGGAACAAACCTGCCGCACCTTACATTGCATCCTCTGTCTGCTAGAACCTCGCAAGGACGATTGACCGGCTGTACGCAAAGAAGCTCAGCAAGACCCTCACGAAGACATCTCTCCACGACCTCCACCTTGTGCTCCTCGTCCGATACCTCACCCGCGTCATCAGTCACTCCACCGCCACTGCACCTCCCACGACCAAAAGCGTCCATACCGCTACGCAGCCGCCGCCTCCTTGCCCTTCACGGCCCCGACGCGCAGTCTTTTCTGCACGGCTTGACGACAAACGCTGTGCCTGACGCTTTCGCCGCCGTTCCTGCGTCTGCAGGCGTATACAGTGCGTTTCTCAATGCGACTGGGCGCGTTCTACATGATGTATTCATCTACCCTTCTTCATCCTGCGCACGGCACAATGAGTGGGTCTCATCACAGCCTGGGCTGGCGAAGTTCGGGTCGGGGGAGGGGGTGCCGTCGTATATCGTTGATGTGGATGCACACGGTGTAGCCTCACTCGCGAAGTTACTCAAGAAGTACAGATTACGCGCAAAGGTTGGTATAGCCGCGCTAGATGAGCAGCAGGCGTCAGTCTGGTGTACGTGGGATTCCAGCACAGGCAAGAGTGCACTACACCCAGAGAGTGGCTCGACCTTGAGCTTGGTCGATGCGCGGTTCCCCGCGCATTTGGGCGTAGGACGACACGTACAATTCACAGACCCGAGCGAAGCGAGCCAAATAAATGGATTGGAGGACCAGGGGGAAGAAGCAACGTACACCCTCCTCCGACACCTCCACGGCATCCCCGAATCTCAGGCGGAAATTCAGCATGAACACGCCCTGCCGCAAGAAAGTAACCTCGACCTCCTCGGTGGGATAGATTTCAAAAAGGGGTGCTACGTAGGACAAGAGCTGACGATTCGTACACATCATACAGGCGTGGTGCGGAAACGTATCCTGCCTGTCCAGCTTTACGACCTTTCATCTGGCGCACCATCGCCTGGATCCGTGCCGACGTATAATCCCGCTGAGGATCTAGCCAGCCGGATAGAACAAGGGACGAACATCCAGCCTTATGAGCGACGGGGTCGCGCAGCGGGGAGATGGCTTGGTGGGGTGGGAAATGTAGGGCTGGGCCTTGTACGACTGGAGATGATGACTGACTTGGTCTTGACTGCTGATGGGGGCGGTACGTTCCGCGCAGAGGACGAGTGGACTTTGGGTGGAGGTATTGGGGTTCGCGCATTTGTGCCGGATTGGATGAGGGCAAAGATCAAGGTGCGGAAGGAGATGCGGAGGGTGTAATGGCTCCTCTCCAGATAGTGGGCCCATGTTTGAGGGAGCTGAGAACGATTTACGTTGCGGAACTTGGAGTGTATGAATAGATGGACAGACGTGGGTCGGGTGTACAGTACAGTAGGAGACGAACATAGAGATATAGAGCAAAGACAGCAAGCAGCTCCGGCATAGATAGACGGCTGTCGTTTACATTCGTCCTCTAGAGCAAGATGCAGACACATCTCCTGACTTGAAAGGAGTCTATATTACACATACAAAGTATACGAACCAAGGTCAGACGCAAGCAATGCATGTATTCCCAATGTACCTGTGCCCCTTCACATCCCATTGTCCCTCTTAAACTTATCCCATGCTTCGTTAAGCGTAGCGAAGACGGCCGCAGAAATCATCTTCTGCTCTGTATTGGCGTTTTGACTGATCTGTTTGGTTATCTTGTTAGCCCCGTTCCCCGTGGAATGTACTTTGGCGGTGCTCAAGCCGAAGCAGACGGCAGCCAGAAAGAAAAGAAGAGACGTACCTTGTCAGGATGCACCTTCCCAATGGCCTTCATATAAACAATCTTCACCTTGTTTGGCATCACCAACTCGCCCATACCGACACTCTTCCAGCCCGCATCGGTCCAGAGCACAGTATCCAGACTAGCAAGTAGCGCCCGCAGATTGTCCTTCTTCGAGCCCTTCCACGCATTAAGCTTCGCGTCAACTGTGTCTGTCAGCGCGAATTGCTCATCACTAGCCTTGATTGCAGCAGCGTTCGCTTCACGTAAGCGGCGAACAGCTTCAGAGTCGGATTGACTGCGCCCACTCAGTTCTACAGCCGCCGTCCTCCGTACAGGCGCAGGCGTAGCAGCAGGACGCCGGACAGTCGACTTCGGCGGTGCTGCAGCGGCAGGTGCTGCAGCGCGTTCGCATCGGTTACGCCCTTGAATCGCAACGGCTCCACCTACACCTGCTTCGACAGCTTCGCGCCAGATACCGCCTGCATCTGTCCATTTTTCCATGGCCTCGAACGCTTCGGCTTTGCGCATCAGGGCCTTTCCGAAAAAGTCCTTCATTGGTTTCTCGCCGTCTGCGCCGAGGTCTATTGATTCGCCTTCGCCACGTGCAGGACCGATTAGAGCCAATGCTGCGTCGGCGTCTGTGATTGCTGTTTTCGGCTCACCAGTCTTGATGGAGGTTAATGCTCGGTTGCAGTGCAGGATGATGAGAATTGGATGAGAAGTCGGAAGAGCGGTCAGAGCGGCAGAGTAATGTCCTTGGGCCTCTGCATAGTCACCTCTCTTATAAGCTTCGCCGCCCTTAACACGAGAGGCGTGTGAGGACGAAAGAGCGGACGGCGAGGTCGCAGGGACAGTACGGCTCGTGGCCTTTGGCCGGACAACGTGGGGGGCAATCGTGTGTGGTACTGAAGCCGCTTTCTGAACTTGAGGCCGCGGCGGTGCCGGAGCACTCATCGCGTCTACGTTGAAAATATCAAGCTCATCATCTGGCTTGGCTGCGGCAGGCGGTGGTGTCGAGGCAGGCTGAGGAGTCGCGGGTTTCCGACGACGTGCCGAAGATACGTAGGCTTGTGACGCTTGCTCCTCAACATGTTGTCTACTGAGCTTTTCCCGGTGCTGTGGTGGGCGCGGTGATGTTGCTTGTGATCTGGATTGCGGTGTTCGTGATGGCCGCCTCCGAGTGTCGAGGAAGTCGTCAGGGATATCATTCCAGTTATCGGTCTCTTGTCTTTGCGCTGCAGGTCGGGCCGGAAGTGCTTCTCGGCGGGCTCCATTAGCAGCTGGGGGAGGGGGAGGCGGTGGTCCATTGCGACTCCGAGGAGGTTTCGAGGGCGGCGGTCGATCGAGCATAGCCGCTTCATCGGTAGTATTTCGTCTCTCTGATGCAGCTGCCGCTGCCCTCGCCTGCCGCCTGTCCACTTCCTCTCTCGCTTGCGCCTCTCGCATCCATTTTGGCTGGTTCGAGTCACCTTCGTGGTTGAAGTCAGCCATAGCTTTTTGTACTTGTTTCTGACCCTTGTTCCACAAGCTGTTGGCAGACTTCCACAGATTGCCTCCAATTTGTTGAGCTTGTTGGGCGAGATCTTTCTCCCTTGATGCTGGTGATAAGCTGTCCTCTCTCGACGGAGCTCCAGAGCCCTTCATCCACGATGGCAGGGCTTCCCCCTGATTTCGTCGATCGTTTTGGCGTGGTCGAGAGGTTTCGCGACTCTGTGTGGTGGAATGGTTGCGGCTGTTGGTAGCTGCGTGGGCCTGATTCAGAAGATATCCCACCGCCCCTTGCACATCAACCCCTGTGCTTGTCTGGCTTAGAGCATCCCTCGCCTTGTCTGCTGGAAAGCCCATGTCTACCAGCTCTGCCAATGCCTTGTCCCTGGGATCTGAAGAAGCTGGCACGTCATCATCATCATCGCTGTCCGGATAGGATGAGCGTGCAGGCCCTTGTGGTAGCGGCGAGGCTTTCCGCACTTGGTCCACAGGTTTCCCTAGCATGCCTAGAATATCGTCGTCGTCATCTTCTGTGTGCCTTGCACTCTGCGCCGGAACAGCTGCAGCCTTCTTGGAGAATTCGCCAAGTCCGAACGGGTCGTCATCATCATCAAACCCACCATTTCCTGAGATGTGTTGTGTAGGTGGTGGTGCAGGCGAGACATGTCGGTTTGAAGGCGGAGGGAAATGGCTGCTTGCATCCACAGGCGCCGATCTGTTGAATGCCGCCAAGATATCTTGTTCACTCTCTTGTGTGGCCTGCGTACGCCCATTCGAAGCCCCGCTATTTTGTGATGTTCCCATCTTGTTCCAGAAGGCGTCATCATACGCGCTGGCGTCTTTCCTCCTCTGCTCATCCAACTCTCTGGTCTTTTGCGCGTCCAGCTGTTTCTGTCGCTCCTGCATAGACATTGACGCACTGGACTTATTGCTGGGACCGAGCAGACTCGCGAAGCTGTCTAGGCCCGGGCCCGAGGATTTGCTACCAGTTGTCGTGGGAGTGGACCTGGATGGAGGGGGTTGCGAGCCATTGCGCTGCTGCTGCTGACCCTGTGAGCCCGACGCATTACCCCAATTGAGACCCGAGAAATCGCTCATCGTGAAGCAGACGCCGGTGGGAAGCCAAAAGAATGAAAGGCGGAGAGCTGTGAAAGAAGATAATATGAAGCTGTGGTATGCGCAGGAGACGACGTTCACTGTTGAACATACACATTGCAGGTGGCGTGCACATCGCATTACCCCTCCTCTTATCGTGATTTGTCCCCGATCTCTGACATCCGGACGGAACTCCCCACTATCAACGTACGCGCAGAGGAACAGGCTTGCAGCAACATCGAATTTGCCAGAGGACATGATGGTTTTGCCTTATTGACTGTTGGCCTGCAACGTTATGCGCATCCTTAGCATTTAAGATCATTCCCAAGGTAACCCAAGAGTTGATCAGACAGTCGATGCATGCATCAGACCCAATGACTCATACAAAGGCCCCAGCAGGATTGCATTCCGCCTTCTTCTACGGCACTCTCATGGCTCCTGCAGTCCTGGCCCGCGTCACAGGTCGGAATGTCTCTGAAATCACCTCATCGGCGGACAGGAATCCACAGTCTGATGTAGACTCGATAGCCAAGGGTGGCGGCTTCATCCCACCTAGAGCACCGCTCAGAGCACGACCTGCCATCTTGCACAAGCACACGAGGCGCCGTGTGAAACAGGCGGACTATCCTGCGGTCATACCAGACAGCGGAACGGTGCAGACTTCTGCAGTCGCAGTTGATCATGAACCATCTGTGCGAGGCACTTGGGTCACGAATCTTACAGAGTCAGATCTATGGCGACTTGATCTCTTCGAAGGGGACGAGTACGAAAGGAGACCTGTCAAAGTGTCAATTTTATCGGGTCACGTTGATCAAGCTACAGGTGTTAGAACGTTGGAACCACAAGACACGCTCAATCCGTCCTCCGCGCTGTCAGGGCAGGCGGCCGCCGACACAGAAACGGAGGCGGAGACCTACATATGGATTGCCGGAGTCGATCGCCTGGAGGAACGGGAATGGGACTTTGACGAGTTTGTGAGGGAGAAGATGTGGCGATGGGCAGGTGGTATGCGGGAAGATATCATAGCCGTGGACGAGGCTGTAGCTGCTAAAGAAAAGTCCACAGATGGCACGGGTGGAAGAGCTATAGGCGGCGAATTTGATAAAATGTGGGAGCAGCCGACAACTTCTCAACAATGAAGCCGGCTCCTGCGTACAGTCGTTTGCTGGTGAGGCACGCCGACGGTTTACTGAGATTCGAATGCTAGCTACGGTGCGCCTTGCTGACTCGGTGGATGTCTCGACAAAGAACCTCGCTCCAGTAGGTGCTAGGCTCGTCATGTACGTACACCACCTATGCTGAGCGTGGACCACTGGATCTGTCGATCGGCTTAGTAGTTGGTGCCCACTCGTGCCACTCAACAATCATTTCTGGCCGATCCACTGAGTCCAAAGTCTATCCTCGAGGTGAACTTCTCATCGGTAACTCCGAGAAGCTGTATGGCGACCGTACGGGACCCCTGGTGTTATTACTTTGTGGCAGACTTTCAGCTTCATCGCTGGAAGACATCGACTCCGTCAGGTGCTCGCGATGCACATTGAGTATGTTCGACCTTAGCGAGCGATTTTCGGCCTGTCTCTGAGTGGGAAGGGCGTGCATCAGCATGTCATCGTCATCGTCATCATCTGGGATCACAACGGGAGCGCCCTGTTTCTGATGATTTTGGCTCGGCGTAGAGTTCGGCAGAAGAGCTGGCAGCTCCGAGATCTGGTGAGAGACGCCGAGGCGGTCTAGTGACTGAGGAAGATGCACCTAGGTCTGGTGAAGGTTCTTTGGGTAGTCTCACGGATTCCTTAGGCTTATCTTGTCTTGTAGGAAGCATTCCTGGTTTCTCTCGAGACAGCAGCTCCTTCTGTCGACTGAGACCCTTCCTCGGCGATTGCAACTCAGCCTGTAAGTCGACTTTGTGATTGCTGAATCCAAGTTCGTCAGCGACCTCTATCTCCTCCAAGACGTCGTTCTCAGGATCAGCTGAACTGCGCCCTGAAGCCTTCCGCGAAGGTGTCGTAACCTTCTGATCCATCTGGGCTGGATTGCACAAGTCACGGCGCTTTTTAGATGTTGAGACGTGTTTGTCTCCTGGATCTGTATCAACATCAACAAGCGCTGGCGCTGCTACCTGTCCAGTCACGAGCTCAGCAACCTGGAGCTTCTCAGGTAAGGGATCATTATGAAGCTGGTTGTATTCGCGTATGATCATACTAAAGCATTGATCGCGAATTGCGCTCGATGAGAATCCAGGCGGCCAGAAGTCCGGTTTCTTCCACAGAGCAGACTCAAGAAATCCTTTCGGATCCTTTAGAATTCGTTGGATATAAGCAACGAGGTACACGCCACAATCTGCGAAATTGCCTTGAAGGGGCAAACCATTGGCCGTGACACCAATGGGCTCTTTTATCGGATGGCCTCTCTTGTCGATTGACTCGGCCTGCAGGTAATCTTTGAGATTTCGCGTGACTTCTGGATGTGCATTTCCGAGAGAGTCCAACGTCACAATTGCAGGTCTGTACCTTGGGTCAGTCCACAGTCCATGAGCAATACGATTTGGCGATGCTTACTGAGTCAGGTCATGCTTGCGAATGCCTGGATTCTTTTTGCCCTTCTTGCCCTTTGCGCTAAGATCGGTTGGTGTTGAGGCTGCATTCTCTGCAGATATCGACGTGGTGTCCTCTCTGGACACCTCTATTTCTGTAAAGTCTAATGGCTTATCGATGCTAGGAACTACGACGTGTGCTTCCTCGATGCTGTCGATGTCCATCGGCTCAGGCACGGCATGTTGGACCATCTCGGTAGGTACGCTGCTGCTTGTGCTATTCGAATGCTCAAAGTTGGGAGTCTGCTGTGAGCTAGGCCTGGCGCCCTCAGGATCTATGTTGTTGGCATTGCAAATGATTGCGCAATACCAGTGGTAACTACGCGATTAATTTAGCAGCGATCGAGGACAAACAACGCACAACGGACTTACTCTTTGTTAATTGGTACGACAAGATACCGGTACTTGAATATGTCGACGCTCTTGGTCCAACGCTTGACGGCATCGTGGCTGACACCTCTTCCAGGCTTGTTCTTAGTCAGTGCTTCGTAGAAGTAGGTATTGAAGAAGTACGTCTCCGCCATGACGACCTTAGTCGCGGATTGGTTCTGCATGTGCAAGAGCAGAAAGGAGATGATGTTGTCGTTCAGGAGCTCCTCGTCATCTAAGCGATATAGATCTGCCCAATCAACAACCGCACGATTCTTGCCTTCGGGAGGATAAATAAGTGGCTCTGTCCATGGCTTTTCGTTCGATGTTACTAGCCGTTTCTTCGGCGCTGGAGGAGGCGTCGACGCCAGTTTGCGTCTCGAAATTCTTCCACTGGCCCTGGTCGAAGAAGACTTTGGCACCTCTGTCTCATATTGAATCTCGTCTGAATCGTCGAATTTTCTGGGCTGTTTTCCCTGATATTCACCTCGAAGTAAATTTGAGATCGTTGACTTTATAGCCCCGCGCCGTGACAGTATATCACTGCTGTCTCTCGAGAGGTTTCGCCGGAGGGTCTCCAGCATCGTTGCGGTCGTCGGGATCGAGCGTAAGTCGAGGTAAGCCTTTTCGAGTGTTTGGCTACATGACAAGTTAGTGCGACATGATGGAAGGCATGCAATGAAACTTACCCAGGCACTTCCCGCATCTCAATTGCAAATGCCCCGTCGTTGAGCCAGCCGATGAAACGATCCATAGCGTCCGTGCATGGAAAGCTGAGATACATATATGCAGTACCCTCTTTGCCCCCCTTGGTCAAGAAAAGTGTCTGGTAAAGATTGTTTGTTTGACTTGAGAGAACATAATCGAACTCCGCGGGCTTGAGCATGATTTGTCGCGTCCCGGTCTTTATAAGGAACTCTTCTTTCCCCGAGTCCCCTACCCCGGCGGGCTCAACGGAGGTTTCGCGCGTATTGACATTCCCATTAGCCCAATGGAATACTGTCAGAAGCACGGCCTTGCCATGATTTTCCTCTCTTGGTAGAGATGCCCGCTTGCGCGCGCGCGAAATTCCATTCGTGTCAATCTCAGGGCTAGACCGCACACTTGGTGATCTGCTCGCGGCCACTACGAGGTGTTCGAGCTCTTTGTCATTGACTGATTCCTGAACTGTCTTGTTGGCGGCCCTTGACAGAACCTCGGGTGCTGGGCCTCTACCAAGACGTCGAGGTGACAGAATTACCGACACGTTGCCATTCGCAAGTTCATCTGCTGACTCATCTTCCAATCTTCCAGAATATGAATGAGGTCGAGAGTCTCGTCGATCGTCTCGGGCATCGTAGTTTGATGCATGACCGCTTGTCCGCTGCGCGCCTCTACACCGAAGACCGTGTGAACCTTGTATAGAAGCCGCGATATCAGCTATGGCGTTCTTGGGCCTATGTATTGCTCTCTCCTTCCGTGGCTCGCCATCTGAATCTTCGATCGGGTCGTCGTGTGCATCCGTAGGGGTGTCAGAAAAGTTGTGATGTCCAGTGGGAGGGCGGAATGGGGAGCGAGATGCTCGGCGGGCTCGCGACGGCGATGAGCGTAGAGCTGTACTTGAAAGAAAGATTTTACCAGACGGCAGCTGCAGAGCCGCGCCTATAGATGTAGACTCTTCTTGCTGTTGGCTCACGCGCCTAGACTTCCTGGGGTTCATCATCTCGTCGATAGCATGAAAACTCTCGT
Source organism: Taxillus chinensis (assembly GCA_023512835.1). Taxonomy (NCBI): domain Eukaryota; kingdom Viridiplantae; phylum Streptophyta; class Magnoliopsida; order Santalales; family Loranthaceae; genus Taxillus; species Taxillus chinensis. Next base: position 229,425 of record JAKCVP010000424.1, on the reverse strand, counting down.
TGCTCGAAACCAATCGGTCTGACGTTCTGCGTACCGTATTCGGTCTTGATGCAACATCCTTGACATCATCATCACCCTTCACAATAGTAAAAGATGAAGACACAGACCATGGCCGGCTAGATTCTTTTGTGGGGCGCGGACCCGGAACACTGCTTCTCTCGACATAGAGAGTCTTTCCCTGGCTGCCTTTCTGCCGCTTTGAGCTTTGAACGTCATCGTCCCGGAATGCGCTCCCTCTGTGCGTCGTATTTGAGTCGGCATGTGTATGGCTTTCAGGTGAGGGCGGAGAGTTGAAGATCTGTGCTGCAAGATTGTTCTTCGGCTTGAAGGCCCCATATGTGTTCTGTGTATTTGTTAACGTAAGCACAGCGTCGGCATGACGAGACAATACGTTGCTCACCTTCCTCTTGTTTTGAACAGCCATAGGTCCGGGGATCTTCACGTCATCTCGTAAATTGTTCGCAGGCCTTAGTGTCGGGCGCCCTTTGGGGTATGTGGATGGTATGTACAGGTCGTCGTTGGATTGTGGCAGCGCCGTTGCGCGACAATGCTCAGGGTCTTGGTCTCGATCAGTGGGGTACGTGGCAGAAGAGCGATGCTCTCTTGAGCCCATGATCAGCTATGTGCATCAGTGGGAAGCAATGGCGGCGAACGCGCTCACCTTGTATTAGAAGGGTGTTGAGGAAGTGAACGCAGTGCGTGCATCTGCGAGTGCAGGAGCTCAGATTGAAGAAGTGAATTTTCAGATTGGTGCTGAATGTCAGGTACTAACGAGGAAATCTGGTTCCAGTCTCAGCAAGCGACGCGACTTTGGCGGGAGAAATAATTTGGCGAGAATGGAGGTGGGATGACGTTGGGGGTGACTTCCTCCTGGGACGGAGGGGACTTGGTGGAGTTGCGCACTTACCTCGAGACCTGTGACGCTGCCAATCAACCTATTGACAGTGCGCCTGATGGGCTCAGGTAGCTCCAAGGATGCAGTCAGCCACGGCATGGCACCTAGCAGGACATAGACGGTCATGCCTCGCGTGTGAAGACCTCAATATGGCTACAGGTCAAGTACCCGCCTCATTGGGGTGTCGTCTGCGATTGTGACGAGAGCTTCTCCCACTCCCGATAAGACGACCGTCTAGAGTTCTGTAAACGCACAAGATTGCCTCGAGAAAACGACACGAGTCACCGATGTTCCAATGCAGCGACGAACCCTGCGAATTCGATTCATGAGGAAGCGGAGCTACGCACGGCTCTGAACGAACAAAGCATCCCAAACACCGTCCACATGCGGCAACCTTAGTAGCAAGCTGGACCACTCAAATGCTGTTCTCAATGCTCTTCAGCATGGATGCCGCAAAGTCAAATGTGCGCTTTCATGTGCGCCGCTTTGCATGCACTGCCTTTACCGCTCCCAGGCACAGATACGCTAATGTTACACAGAGTAGCCGTCTGGCTGCTCTCAGGCGAGACAAGAAGCTGGACTCCCGCTTGAGTGGCGGACTACCCTTCGCGTTGAATCATGTTTCGAAACATCCTCCTAGGACGACATTGCTGGTTGATTCTTCTCATGCAGTGTGTTTCGACGCTTGTCCGTCGGTCCCTTCTCCTGCCTCGCCTGATCAATCGCAGACCGTTGTGCGATTGAGTCGTCGTGACTCTTCCAGACAATGATCGTGTCCGCTGGCAGAGCGAGTACGCGTTTGATAGTTTCCCTAAGATCCCGTTTGTCAGTTGCCATTCGCAGCGCCTGGACATTACGGGGAGCTCACCGAATTTTGACGTTTCTCCCGCCGTCATTCTTCGTCCATATGCTCAGCACGTCCTCGCCTGTTCTTACGCTGATGACCATTCCGCATACTTCTTCACCAGCTTCGGCGAATTGATCACCGATCGTGGCAAGCAGCAGATCCTCCCAATAACGGTCTGTCACACCCTTCTTCAAGCGCATTATCCACTTCCCGCCTCGTTTGTTCTCTTCATCTTCCCAAACGGGCCGGATGCCGTCTTTGAAGAAATGATAGTCCGAAACGGTCGGAAGCGCTGAAGGCTTCTTGAGGTGTGCGTACACCCTCCAAAACTGCTGTGCGGTGGAGAGTTTATACACCGCTTTGATGGATTTTTCATAATCCGAATTCTTCGAGGTAGGCGGTCGATACCACACAATCCACGAGTGCTTCAAGGGCCATGCAGACTTGGAGTCTGGAGGCGCTGACAGCACTGATTGTGAGGATGTCGCTCTGGCGGCTTTTGACGATGACTTTTCTTCGACGGGCGTGGAGACACCCGAAGTAGCGGACTTGAAGTCGAATGCTGTGCCTGGCGTCTTTGGGGTTCTAGTTGCCGATCCAAAAGATGCAAAAGCGCCTGAGCCGAGACCAAAAGCAGACGAGGCTCCTGGTGAGGAAACGCCGCCAGTGTTCAGCGGTGTGACGCCGTTGCTGAGGCCCCTGGCTGCACCCAGCGCCTCTCCTCCGAGTCTACGATTGCCAAGTGTATGTCTGGGATGGGTGTCTTTACTATCTGTACTGGTGCGGTTGGTGCTGCAAAGAAATCATGTGTTAGCAGTGGCTTCACGCGGGGAAGCGTATCGACGGATGTGAAGCATACTTGGTGCGGCGGGTCCAAATAGTGTTGCTATCCATGAATTGTTACTGGGGTAGTTGTACAGTGGAGGCGTGAAGCGTGAGCGCGGCGAGCGCACGGGCTAACAGGTCGAGCGCACTGGTCTGAAACAAGTTCGGGCAGGTCGAAGCGGAGATGGGCTGATTGCAGGTGGAGTTGGGGAATGCTGGCGGCTGGGTATAGGACAATGCGATTCGAAAGGACGAGAGGATCGAGCAGGGGCAAGATTGGGTAGTGTAGCGGAGAGGGCGACTGGGGCTTGAAGGCAGTGGAGGAGAGCTGGTCTTTGTCAAACAAGTGGTAGGAGTGCTCGAGTTAGTTGTTGCGCCAGGATGGAAGGACCGACCCAGCTCGCCGTCGGCCGGGGGCTTGGCGCCGACTCTCCAGTCTGCCGTCATGCCAAAATCTGCCCTCGAGTGCCTCCTCTCCCTTTCCTCCTTCAACCACGACCACCATTTTACTCAAATCATTGCAGGTTTCATCTCTCTACACCTCGCGATTCCGCAGCGTGGTCAAGAGCACGCACATCCCTCTTTTAAAACCATCATCACGAGGTCCCCTTCTCTGAAGGCTGTTGACCCATGATGCGGTGATGACCTGATTGAAGGGACATCTCTTGTGACGCTATTGAAGATGTATGTACAGCTCGATGTTCGGCGACGATCAACGCAAGGCGTATGAGGACACTCCAATGCCGCTGGTAACCTGAATCTGCCCAGCCGACTGCATGGTCAGGTTCTGGCTGGACTTGCTGTACACCTTGGCTTCACGACTGATCAGTGCCTGTCCTCCCACGACCATTGGCAATGTCGTGTCCAAGTACTGTCACTGATATTCATGAATTCAAAGTTTCGCACATTCCCAACTTTCCACTCCAAGTGTTTTTCAGGTTTCAACCTTGCAACTGTCACCATGTCGTGGCCCACCCGCCGGCTGTTCCAGTCTGCTCTCTTTGCAGCCCTCAAGGCGAAGCCCTCGAGGTCTGCGAGTCGAAGCGTCCGGTCGTTCGCATCCAAGGTAGACCAAGATGCTCAGGCTAAGATTGGTCGAGTGACTTCCAGACGTATGCTCTTACACGGCCTACATGTAGAAAATTCTCACGTCTGACGTTTCCAAGTGCCACGCTTCTTGCGCGGATACATGCAGCCTTTGCTAAGAGCTCCCGTATCACACGTCGTGGCGTTCTTAGTACTCCACGAAATCACCGCCATCGTGCCTCTATTCGGTCTTGCGGGGGCATTTCACTATTTCGACTGGTTGCCACCGTACATCTCAGAGGGCAAATGGGTGTCTGAAGGGGTTAACAAGTTTGGCAACTACTTCCGCAAGAAAGGGTGGCTGGGCGATGAGGGCACAGAGCATCTCCCAGCCAGCAAGCGGGCATTGTGGTGGGGCAGAGGAGAGGGCAGTGTGCGATTGGTCGTCGAGTAGGCCAAGTCGCCCTGAAACACCGTGCTGTGCAGCTAACATGTCCACAGAATTGGTACGGCATGGGCCATCACAAAGGCGCTGCTGCCGCTTCGGCTGGTCATCAGCGTATGGGGTGCGCCGTGGTTTGCGCGTGCTTTTGTCATACCATCGACGAATCTGTTTCGACGGATGTTCAAACTGAAGCCGATTCCAACCTCAACAACTGCCACGTCGACAGGTGCAGGAGTGGCGACCAAGAAGTCTCCTGCCGCTGGCACAGGCGCTTCTGCAGGCGGTGTCAACGGTAGCAAATGAATTTGTACAGGACATGAACAGAACAAATGTTCTTGAACGAGGAGCTTTCTTGAGGACATGCATTTATTGCCCTTGACCATCAGCCGAGCTTGGACTGAAGATGATGTTGGGCATGGAGCAGCACAAGACGTGATGTTCGCCGCCAACGGGCATTCTTCTGCGCGTCACGCCCATGTGAGGGTGGGAATGCTGAGCTTTTGTGACCACAAAGTACTAGGTAAGGTAGGTCAATACAATGGCACTAATGGTTAATCACACGCGTCATACTGCGCCCCGCGAATCCCCACTTGCCATTGGCTGCCGAGGGACAAGATCCAGAACGAATGGGCTGCATGGCGAAACTCATGCATCCGCCGGTCGCGAACCCTCCGCAGTCTGTTCATTAATAATTGGCCTAGTGGCAGACCATGATGTAGTCCGTCATATACCGCCGTTGCACCTACCGTCTCCCACGCACCTGCCCATCCAGCCTTGAGCCCAGCATGCCCTACAACCAGCCTCCTCGAAAGAGCACAGCCAAGCTGATTCCCTTTGATGCCAATTTCCCTGACCAGGCTCTGAGCGATCTCCGGCAATTGATCAAGCTCTCTCCCCTCGGTCCACGCACCTACGAGAATGCTCAGACCGATCGTAGATTCGGTGTCAACTATCAATGGATGAGCAAAGCCAAGGACTACTGGCAGAGCTCCTACGATTACCGCAAGATTGCCAACCGCATCAACTCATATCCAAACTTCACCACCTCCATTGCTCACGAGGGTCAAGAATATACCGTGCAGTTCCTGGCTCTCTTCTCAGAGAAGTCAGATGCCATACCCGTCACCTTTCTCCACGGCTGGCCTGGCTCTATCCTCGAATTTCTCGATCTTCTTGATGCCCTCAAGAGCAAATATACATCTGCCACATTGCCGTATCACGTTGTCGTCCCCTCATTGCCAGGTTATGGCTTCTCGAGCGGCCCACCGCTCGATAAAGATTTCCAGATCTCAGACGCAGCCACTATCCTGAATACACTCATGAAGAACCTAGGCTTCTCCGAGTACGTTGCGCAGGGCGGTGATGTCGGCTCTTTCGTGAGTCGCGAACTAGCGGCATCCCACCCAGAATGCAAGGCAATTCATCTGAACATGATGGGCATGCGGCGTCCGGACGATGTTCCTGAAGGCTCTGAGACCAGACAAGAGCTCATGGGTCTTGCACGCATGGAGGAGTTCTTCACCGTGGGAAATGCATATGCCCGAGAGCACGCTACACGTCCCTCGACCATTGGCTTCGTCCTGAGCAGCAGCCCGCTGGCGCTCTTTGCTTGGGTGTCTGAAAAGTTCCTCACCTGGACGGACGAAGACCCCAGTCTGGATCAGATCCTAGACGATGTTACTCTTTACTGGCTCACACAGTCGTTCCCACGCTCCATCTATCCGTACCGAGGACTCTTCGTGTCTGAGCCTGTGGACTTGTTCTCGCCAGAGTCAAAGTATCATATCAACCACAAGCCAATGGGCTACTCGTACTTTCCAAAGGAGCTCATGCCTGTACCTGCGAGCTGGGTAGCCAAGACTGGCAACCTAGTTTGGCACAAGTACCATGCCAACGGCGGGCATTTTGCTGCCATGGAGAAGCCAAAGGAGCTTCTCCAAGACGTGGAGGAATTCGTAAAGGCCATTTGGCCTGGGTCTTCGAAGTTGTAGGTAGGTAGCGCATGTACGACCACGGCTGAATGATTAACGACGTGATACCATCTCTCATACCTCCTCTTCTCCGCCTACGGCCAACCCTTGATCGACATCCCATCCCCATTGCAAGCAAATCTGCCGAACAATGGCCTCGCCCCTCTCCATCTGACCTCCATTCCCACTCCCCATCCGCACCTCCTTCTCTCCTCTCCTGCGCCACCGTCCACCAACACCAACGCACCTCGCCCACCGTCCGACCTGCCGCTCATCCTCCCCTTCCACCCTCCTCCCGCGCCAGAATCGCACATACCACTGTCCCCAACCCCGCGGATCTCCACCCCAAACCCACCCATTCTTCTCCCACTCACTCAAGCTCTGACCAGCCTTGACCCGCCACCGATTGACTCCCTCATCATACGTCTCGCCGCACAGTGTCCCCTCGATATCCAGACCTTCAAGCCATGTATCAGGCATATCCTCACGTACCTCCTCCACTCCCCCATCCAGCTGTCGCCGCAGCACACTAGAGTAATGCGCAGCGTACATGGTGCCCCCAAACACCCCGAGATGAACCATCTCCGCCGGACTCAAATTCGGCCGGAAATCAGGAAAGTCAGGAAAGACATAGCACCCCTCTTCATCGCGCACCGGCGCACTCTCATCCGACGACAACCAGCGCTCAGCAAGCTCAGGCGCAAGATCCGGTCCTGGCTCCGGGGCGAGTCTTACTTTCCTCGCGCGCGGCAGCGGCGAGGATATCTGTTTGTCCAGGAGCTCAAGATCGACACTCGTGTCGGCGGTGGGGGCGGGTTTATTCGCTATGCGCGCTGAAGAGCGGAGCGGTGCCGAGGGGAGGGATGTGCGTGTTTTCTTCACCTGTGTCCCATTGGCGCGGCGGGAAGAGCGGGATTTGCGCGGCGTGAGGGCCAGGGGGTCCGGCGAGCTTGATCTTGATCTTGATCTTGACCTTGATTCCCGTTCTGATTTCGACGAGAGTCTCGATGCTGCTGCGCCTGTTGTACGGCGTCTTTTGGTCGCGGGCTCAGAGGTAGAGGGTAGATTGAGCGTGGCAAGGAGGGCGCGGTTCTGGGCTATGCGTGCTGCGCGGGCTAATTCGTAGTCTGTCTGTGGCATTTTTTTCTGTGCGTTCTATGCGCCTATCTTCTCTTCTCTCTGTGTGAATTTCCGCCCTCTTGTATTCTCGCGAAAGAATTGGCTCTGCAGTCCGAGCACGCTGTTCTTGTTGGGCAAGTCCTGGATTTTTTCAAGAGTGCATGTGCTCCTTGTTTCTTAGCGGCGTTTATTCTGTGCGGTTTGTCTTGTCGGGACGTGTATCTAGAGGGGCTCTTTCGGTTGAGATGATTATCTAGGAGAGGATACTGTAGCTCTGAGGAAAAGTATGGGCTGCAGAAAGGCATCCGGGACGTTGGGCATGGCGTGCATGGGTAGCCTTGAACAAAGGTGGGATGGTGGGTCCATTGACATGACGTCGACGCGTTGGGTTCGCGTTTCCGCCCCGTCGTCGTCGTCTCCAGCTTACATTTACGTGCAGAGCTGCACAAGAGCACTCAAGAGTAGACAAGTGCCCGACTTTGAGACATGCCTGTAAGGGTCACTGACAAGCTTTTGGGAAATTCTCGTCACATTCATCACAACATCAAATGCATTAACGGGGATCGAGGTCGAGCACCTCGCTATACATAGTCGCTACTGGACTAGACCTATCGCCATCATCAGTATCTGACCCCATCGCCAAACGCCTCTGCTCCATTCCAGGCGCGGCTTTCCAATAGCAAAGTGATCCTGAATACGCCACTTATCGTCTATCAGATTCCATGGCCTGTTCGCTGATACACCGCTCGTGATCCCTCACCCAAACTGCCCTGCTGCTCGTCACATTTCTTCGCCGCAAAAGTTTGTCCCTCCTACCATGCCAGTCCCTCAATCAAGAATCTCGTCTGCCACCTAAGCTTGACGAAGACCAGAAGGCCCATGTGCAACGTTACCTGGCCTGCCGCTCCCCGGCATTGGACTCGAAGCCCGACTTGCATTGCGACTCTGCGGTCGACTACCAGGATCGAGCACCGAACTGAGGAATGCGCGCGACGACCTGGGCTCTTGAGAATCCCCTCGATTGGCTGCACGCGTAGAGGGGGCCCGCAATAAGTCCACCTTCTCCCTCTCCTCGCGCAGTTCCTCGGCCAGTCTTTGACCTCTGCGTGCCTCGTCTTCGTACAGCTTGTCCTTGTGCTCTAGCTCGCGCGCGGTTTGTCGCCAGTTGGCCTGCATTTCTTCGAGCGCGGCCTTAAGGGTCTTGCTGATCATATTCTCGCGCATGATGCCAACTTTCGCCTTCAGCTGCGCGTTCTCGTCACGAAGTGGCTGTAGCTCCGAGGCGTTCTCGAGGGCCTTGTGACTGGCGTCTTGGTACAGAGACCTGAAGTATTCCAAATCTTTGTCGCGATTCGCAATCTTCTTCTCCAGATCCTCTACCTTGGCTGCTTTCTGACGCAAAAGCTCCCATTCCTTGTGCTCCGGAATGCTCGAATTCTCGAGCTTGTTGCGCTCATCACTGAGCTCTTTTCGAAGACGTGTAAGCTCTTCACGTGCGGTGTCTGCCGTAATTTTGAGTCGACCGACTTGTTCCTCAGCACTTGAGGCTCTCTTCGTCTGCTCTTCGAGCTTCTTTTTCGTCTCAAGCTGATCTTTTGTTTGTATCTCGTAAGCGGTCTGACGCTCTCTGAAGAGCGCCTTGTAGTTGTCAACTTCTGTTTTCCAATGCTGTGCAGCCTCAAGAAGAAGAGATAGATCTGTCGGTTCGTAATACCCTAGCTTCCTGAGTGCTTCACGCAAGTCGAATGGTTGCGAATCTGCCATGACAACGTCCGCATTGTCACTGGGCCGTCGCACATTGTCCTGCTTCTGCCCTCCAATGATCCCAACTTTTAGGGACTGAACATGGTCTGAGAGATCGTCAGATTGGTCCCCGGATGAATAGCCATCGAGTTTAGCTCGCTTTGTGGACGAGTCCGAATCATTTGCATCTCTCGACGCCGGCCGTTTCTTGCCATTGAACTCCGTGAATTCAGGCGTCAGCACCCGTGCGATTTTCTCATCGACGTCGAACTCGTCAAGGCTGGGAAGAGTCTCGATCATAGAGACGTCACCCGTATTCAGGTATCCCACAACCGCCTTGGAGACGTATCCTACAACTGTCTCATCACGCTCTAGGTAGGTGGTCTCGTTGGTCGGATCAGTGAACACATCCCTTAACGCTTTTACCTTGCGCAGGAGAGACCGAGGGGTGCTGGATGATGTCGAGTTCTTCTCCTCTGAGAGGGCAATATGCTCCAGAGTCCACAGTGGTACAAGCTTCACGACAAGGCACCTTGTACCATCTGGTCTCGTTCTCAGCTCATCGAGACATGGATCGTTGGCTTGGAAGGTCTCATCAAAACCAATGATCAAGTCGGGACGTTCAGAGACATCTTTGAGGCTCTCAGGTGAAGTGGGAAGCAGCACAAATTTGAGCCCTCCGCTCACCGCGTTCTCTTCACACTTTTCGTCTGGTCGAACGTAATGGACGCCGGCCGCTTCGAGGTGTGTTTGCACAAGGTGCATCACGTCACCTGGCTGAACGAAAAGCGCCACAGTCTTCTCAGCTTCGGATGACTGCTGAATCAGATCTTCCAGGAAGCGGAACTTCGAAGACACACTCTTGTTCCACGCTCGTTGCTCCTCTGGGCGCACAGGGGTGCATTCTCGGCACAAGTCTGGATGGTTTGCAATGCCGTAGAGCCCACGCAAGACTCCACGGACGGCTGACCTGCTTCTCTCATTTTGAGATTCTTCTTCATTCATGAGACACTCTTCAACGACATCTGCTTTGTTTCGCAGATATGAAATCAGGACGGTCCATGCTGTTGATTGCAGATCCAGCGGGACCACCAGCTCGCGGTGGGCGAGGCACTCCAAACCTCTGTGAGGAGGCGTGCTCTGTGTCATTGCGTCCATATCTGACGTTTCAGCAGCAATCTGGGAAGTCGTGGATTCGTGATCATCATCTCCGGATGTTGTTGGTTGCTTTGTAGGCGTTTGAGAGGCTGCCGCTCCTCTTGTTGGATACTTGTTCGCGATAGATCCGAACTGCCGTGCGAACAAACTTTTAGGCGATCGGCCAATAGCACTACCTCCGATGCTTTGCATTTCAGAGTCAGACATGACCGAAGGAGTTGTAGGCCGCGGTGGCGCAGCCGAGTCTAGTAAGAAGGTATCCTGCTTTGATGGGACAGGCAAATTGACGGAAGAAGAAGTAGGCTCTTGCGGTATGGGAACAGAACTGCTTAATTCATGGATAACGCGCGCAGCGTGTGGGACTGAGTTGGGAACGCTGAAGTCGACAGATTGTTGTGTGGTGTCTGCAGGAGGTGTGTGCTGTGCCAAAGTGACGGGAATGCTTACGTCAGCAGCAACGGATGAGAAGATCGCCTCGGCCGAAGCTGTCTCGAAGACAACCTGCTCGCGGGGAGAACCAGCCTCAGAATTGTCTATAGACGGGACCGTGACCTGCGGAGAAGAGGCAACAGACGAGCCGCTCGTGCGAAACGAGAACGCTCGACTACTGTCAGGGCCACCGGAGGATTTGGGAGACTCGTTTACGGCGTCCGCCTGAGGAAAGGTTGCTGTCAAGTCTCGTTGAACTTCAATCCAATCAAAGCCCGGCGTGACAGGGTTTGGTTCTCGTGTGCCGTGATCAAAGAGCTGGATGTTTACGCTAGCCGTAGCTTCCACTTGAGTGTTGTCTGCGCTGCCGAGGGGTCCTCTAATACAATGTCTTGTGTCGTCCGCAGAGGCCTGCTGACTCCCACCGTTGCTGACTTCAGGAAGCTGGGCGTCCTGTGATGGCGATGCTGAAGCTATGCGAGCCTGTTTAGGATGCACGGCCTGGGATTGAAACCCGTCAAACGAAGTACCACGCAGATCCGGAGGGCGATTCGCTCCTGTATTATGTATCAGACCTGGCGCAGGATTGATGCTTGTCCAAGATATCTGGATCGGAGTAAAGTCCTGGCCTTGCGAATCGGCAATGACTGGACGTTTTTCAGCAGGACAATATTCAGCAGGCCGAGGCTGTGCTTCTATACCCAGGCTCTGTGGCAGAATTGGTGCAAGTGGTGAAGGCTGTGGGCTGTAGTTGTGTAGCGACTTTGCAAGATCGGTGTTGGCTGGGCTTGCGTGATCAGACACAGGTGTGGTCGGTGCACTGGCTGCTGGGTCAGTTTGGCTAAGTGTGAAGCCGAAATCAGGCTGAGTTGGTGGGAAGTTGGTGTCTGCAGGATGCGGTATAGAGATAGCAGCCACCACGTCTGGGTGACCTTTGGGTAGATCGGGTTGAGGAGACTTGCCAGGAGTGAGCGAATGAGCGCCTTCCGAAGGGTGACTGGTCGCCAATTTCAATCGTTTAGAATCGCTCTCGTTAAGTCCAGATGCTGCAAGGGCCTTTGGGAAGCGCTTAGGGCTGGGCTTTTCAGTTAAGTCTGGATCGATGAAGATCCAACCTTCGTTCCTGCTGAGACGGAAGCAATCTTCGCGATCTTTATCCCTAGGAACGCTCTTCCACTTTAGCCAGTCACTCCAGAGCTCGTCGTTGAGGTTCTCCTTGGGTTCCTAACAAGAGTCAACACGCGTGTCTTTGAACATATGGCAAAGGACGGAGTAACCTACCTCAGAATCCGGGTACGGTTCTCCGGTCTCGTTGGTTCCAGCCCAGCGGACCGTGTACAAAGTACGGCGACCCTTTTTCTTTTCAGACACGATACCTACTGCTTCCCACTCAACTGGCTCCTCGGAGGTCGATTGCTCTGACGGACGGTGTTGGGTCACTGGAGAGTCAATCGCGCTGGCTTTCCGCTTCTTTGAGGCGGGTGTCCTGGTCTTCGCTGCAGGACGCGCAATTCCCTTTTTGGAATGGCGGACAGGTTTGTCGGATACTGGCGTGACTATGGCTTCCGCGGGAAGTTCGTTTGCAGAAGCGTAGTCTGAGTTGGCCATGTTCTATTGCCCAGGGATTGGGAGGCAACTCGAACCCATCTTCTCGAAGCAGGAAAGAGATGAACGATGAGAGTGTGCGAGCCAAGAGGTGGACCTGACCAGAGATACCAATACGATCTCAGGGTGTGAAAGTGACGGTCGTTATGCGTGTAGCCAAGGTGAGCGGAGCATTGACCCGGTGAAATGGATGTCTGTCTGTAGTTGGTTGCTTCGAGGACCATGACGCCTGGAGCGTCGCGTCGCGTGCCAAGACGTCACGTGTAAGCGTCGCTAGCACAAGCGTGTGCCTTCTAGACTTCGCGCCTATCGCGAACGGGTAGTCTGCCGCATCCATCCCGCATGTCAGTCACAGTCCTGATGGTGTGTGAAACAAACGCATTACACATGCCTGTCACATGCTAGGTACGAGATGTTACAATATATGCCAATAAACTTCATATGCTGCCTCGCTGAAGTTCATGCCACGTAAGATTATTCAGGCCTGCTGGAGTATAGATACAAGCTGTTCATTGCTCTAGACCCAGATCGTGATGCCCCTCCACCCGACGCCCTCATATCAACCATGTTTGTTATCGACCAGGACCCAGTGGTTCCCGGCGCGTCCTTTCCCTAAATTAGTTGCAACCGAGGCTAGCGTTGCCTTGAGACAGTCGTTGGTGGTCTTGGGAAAGTGCGACTTGAGAACAGCGAGTACTCCGCTTTTACTCATCTTGCTGCCATTGACGTAGTCTTTGAATGCTGCCAGATCAGGACCTTCTAGCACTTTACAGCCCTTATCAGATTTGGGTACGTTGCTTGATGACTGCAGGAACATGGTGTTGCCCAGATGTTGGTCGGTTGACTTGGTTTGCAGAGGCGTTCTGGCCACGCCTTTGCCAGCCTCCATCGATTTACTGTCGATGATCTCCTTGGGACCGTAGTCAAGCGGGTCAATGGGAAAAATCGCTGGTGGCATGCGCTTCGAGCCATCGTGTGTAGTGGAATAGTCCGTGAGCAGTCTGGCGTCAAGAGCAGCAATACGAAGATCCTCAAAATCGAGACCTTCCATCTTGGGGACCTGCGAGGGACGCCCATTGACATCCTCGAAACAGAGCCCCGTCGAAACAGGCTGCATGTCGACTTTCAGAAATCCTTTCTTGAGCTTTTGACCATCAGCATTCTCTTCATCATCAAGGAAGTCTTCCATATCATCCACTTCCGACTCGGAGTCGGATTCTCCTTCGGATAGAATATCTTCGCCCTCTTCTGGCTCCTCCCATTCAGCTTCCGAGTCATACTCGTAGTTGACGTCCGCACGGAGTTTGGTGCAAGGATTGCGAGCAAGCCTTCTAGCCTCCGTCGTGGATCGGATCTGAGTATTTGTGCCCACATAAGGTGGCCTCACATCTTCTGCAAATTCCAGGTACTTTATGGGAATCTGTCGCAGTATCTCAATGGGTGTACTGCTTAACGACCTCGAATCAAGTGATGCTATCGAGGTTTCTGCAATACCGTCGAGGCTTTCCATCAGATGCATCACGGTCGGGGTTATTGTTGGTTGCAAGGTCTTGACAAAGGGGCCAAGGTCCAAGACATGACGCATATCTACAGCAGTGAAGCGAGTTGAGTCGCTGTCTGCAGCGTCGTCGAACTCTCTCTGGATATGCGCAAGAGCGGCAGGGTCCCAGGAGTGTAGATTTGCTGGAGCGACGGTCACATCGCTGCGAGGGCTGAAGGGCAGAAAGTGTCGCTCAAAATCTGTCAACTGTGCTTGCCGTATGTTGCTGGAAACACCGTCTACTGTGACTTTCGCCTCTTCGGGTGCTGTGATCCTCTGCGTTGTGGGCGACTCTGAGGTTTTCGTGACTGCTTCGATAGCTATAGGGCCTTTTGACGGCGTCTTTGGTTTCGCGAAGAAGTTGTTGATCCGTGACTGGGCCTTGTTCAAGTTAGCGAATAGGTGTGAGTCTTCGGTGTCGAGGCTACTCACCCGCTCTTTCTTCGCTTTCTCTTCATCTTCGCGCTTCTTGACTTCCTCCTTCTCTCGTCGCTTTTCATCCTTCTTTTTCTGTTCCTCTTCCTTCTCTCGGCGTTTCTGATCCTTGGCCTTCTCCTTCTCAGCTGCTTCTAACTCCTGCTGTCGTTTCTTCCTCTCTTGTTCCTCCTTCTTGCGCTGCCGTTCTTGATCTTTCTCAAGCTTCTCGGCCTCACGCCTCTCCTTTTCTTTTTGGCGTTGCTTCGTCGTGGCCTCTTTAGCGCGCTGCTGTTCGAGCTTTTCTCCTGGCGTAAGCTTCCGTCTTTTCGGTGCAGAGCCTGATTTGCTTCCGGACTGGTTCAAATTCAATGAAGATGGTGGTGGTGGGGTGGCTGTCATAGACGAAAGACTGCTCAGTGTGGCAGATACTGCCGGTGACGCTTGACGAATGGTGCCACCTGGCAAAGTGGCCTCGTCCCCGTTAACTTCAGACCCGCGCAGTCCCCGATCAGGATTCGACTCGATTTCGATCGAACACTGAACGTCTGCATCGTTGGCGCCTTCTACAGTGTCGTCAAACGATCGTTTTTGCTTCATTGGCAGCGGTAAAGGTATCGAGTGGGGGTCCATCATTGCAAACGGTCGAGAGGGAAATGTAGGGGCAGACATGAGATCTTCAGTGCTCAGTCAAGACAGTAACAAGGGGGCAAATGATTCGTCAAATCACATGCTCACTGAGGATATCTCAACTCGAGGTCGGTGGTGCGGAGGGGACAGTGAGACGCGTAGAGAGGAAGGTACGCGCGACGCGCCTTCCGGCTTCCGCGCCAAGCTGATGACGATCAAACTGCGGACGGGATTCGTAAGGCTTCGCTGGCACGCTGGTTTCGTTTCGTAGTCCTGTCCATCACATCTTAATCTCCATGACTCTTCTGCACTCAAGCTCGAGCATCGATATCTTTGATGATCATGAAATGCTACAAGAAGCTGAGTATGATGGTACAAGTTCATGCGTGGGGCTGATTGAACCTCAGCAAGTCACCGCTTCCCTTGAACAGGGTCAGAGCAAAAATGAAGACGTTTCCGTTAAGCAGAACTCACCCGACAACGAAAAGAGGTGCTTGTCTGGGCGCTCTGTTTCGACGGCGTATGCTTTGACTCGCTTGGACAGGATTCTGGATGTCCTTGTCAACTCGCTAGACGAGCAAGACACACTGACGATCGAGCTCTGCCGCAGACCAGTCTCGATCGAGCGGCCTCCTGAGTCGAACGTAGCAGTCATTTGTAAAGAGCCTGAGCGCAAAGCCATGTCAATGAATTTCCCTGGTCGCAATTCAGGGGAAGCGTGGAGATTCAGTTCGCATTACAAGCATTCCTGCCAATACCAGGGCAAACATACTAATCGCACTCTTTAGCTGTCGTTCTTCGTCTGCTGGAGATCGTGCGAAGTGCCCTAGCATCGAACCTGCCAATTACCAAACGTGACATCTACTACTGCGACCCTACTCTGTTCGGCAGCCAAGTGGTGGTGGATCGGTTTATTGATGACATTGCATTCACATTCCGTATGCCACGTGCAGCCTTATGTGTTACTGCTGCCGCGAAGGGACTTGTTGCTGGAGCATTGGTGATTCTTCAGCCCGACCGCGGCATATCAGACGCGTTCGTAGGTCCAGAGGTAAGCGTGGAAATACTACCCGAGCACTGACAGACGATTGATGCGCAAAGGGCGCTTTGATCCCAGAGGATGACTACAACAATCGATGGAGCTTTGACCGGATAACCTTCATGCTGCTAGTAGAGAAAGAGGCAACATTTCGTTCCGTGATCACTACGAGTTTCTGGACTATGCGGCGAGAGCACGCATTACTTCTGACGGTAAAGACCTCAAAAATCGGCAGTGCCAGAGCCCATGATGACAATTGCAAAGGGCAAAGGTTATCCAGATATTGCCACCCGTCAATTTCTCCGGCGAGCCGGCATGTCAACCGCGAACCGACGAGTTCCAATTTTTAGCCTCACTGACTTTGATCCGGATGGTGTAGCCATTCACTCGGTCTACAAGCATGGTTCAGTCTCACTACAACACCTCAACGACAGCCTTGCGATCGCCTCGCTTCGTCGTATTGGTATTGGAAGCCATCAGGTCAATGTCGCCACGCAAGAAAGCTCGCCCAGGCTTGTTGAACTGAGCAAGCGCGATCGTCGAAAGGCAATAATTATGCTCGAGTGGCCGCAGATTCAACGAGCCGGAGATTTGGACATGCTCATTGAGCTCCAAATCATGCTCTTACTGGATTACAAGGCCGAGATCGAGATTTTGACAGAGAACTCCGAAGCGCTGGAGAAGTTTCTAGAGACCCACTGTGCTCATGAAGCCGTATAAACGGTGGCAATACGCAGAAACCTGACGCAGCGATTCAGATATACAGTACTTGCGCCCAGACACCACACGCGAATTCACGAGTTCAAGAACCAAGGCAGTTGCAGACAATTGATCTGGTTCGTGAAGTTCTACCTCACATTGACGACTAAAGAAAGCCTAAGCGCGCCCCTGCTCGTATTCCCTGGAATGACTCAGTCCTTTTGCAAGCTCTCCTACCAAACGTCTCCCCGGGCTGGAGCCTGCGACCCACTCATCTGGGCTGAAGAGATCAAACATGCCGACTTTTTGCAGAAGTGGTACAGCAGCTGTGATGTTTGCTGCGAGTTGGTCTACCTCGTTTTCGTCGGTAGCTTTGGACTGAGGATGTGAACCTTCGAGCTGTGCGGCAATTGCGGCGTCATAAGCCTTGATTGCTATAAGAAGCGCCCCAACAGTGCCAGTTTGTACCTTTTCGCCGGATGGCAGTGTTATTTCTGGCATTGTCACACCCAATGTACGACTATTGAGCGCTGCCAGGTCGACTTCGGGTGATGAAGCCATGTGGGTGTTTGAGGTCGACAAGGCTCGACTATTCTGCAACGCTCGTGTGAAAGTTGGCGAGTCGAGGGTGGATGCAGCAAATGGATACTGAGGCCTTGTACAAACAGCCGTGCTCAGACGCAATACCGGGATCTGAAGTCTAGGGCGACTGGCCAATATGAATGAAGTTGATTGCGCAGCAGCGGATCTCATTGTATGGGAATGGCTGACCAACTGGACCGGTTGACTGTCGATGCGAGGCTCGATGTGTTGGGTCAAGCGGCGAGAGTTCTCGCACTTCAGTTGCACAGTGCCTATATAGCGTATTGCTTCAGTGCTGCCTAAGGTTGGTGATATACATGTATCCATACCTGATAGACCTCTCGGTCGAGACGGAGACTCCGTGGAGGGGCCAAATGCCGAAACCTCAAAGACACTGGACTATCGTTTATTCGCCTCTACTAGTCAAGGCCAGTTGTCATGGCCGTTGTGCCCATGCGATGTCAACCATTCAGATCAACGGACAGGTTGCTGCATGCAATGGATGACTTTGTCTCTTGCTTGTAGCTTGATCAACAGCAATGACCAGTCCTGGCGGCGTCGTTATCTTCTCGGGCGGCAGTGCTGCCAACAACCTCGTAGACGTCTTCAATCAAGTAATTGGAGGTAGTCCCTTGAGCTACGTGATCCCAATCAGTGACAATGGTGGAAGCACCTCCGAGCTGATCCGCGTCTTTGGTGGACCAGGTAAGTCGTGCAGCCAGACCTGCCTCCCTAACCCCAGATTCGCCTGCTGACTGCAAGACGAGGCATTGGTGACCTGCGAAGTGAGTAGCCAACTTCATACGAACATCAGGTCAAGTGCTCAAGTGCACGCAGGTCGCCTCGTCAGACTCATTCCTGACAACGACGGCCATGATGCGGAGCTTCATGCTCTGAAGGTCTTTTTCAACCACCGCCTCAAAAGCGACACCGACCAGCAAGGTCAGCCAGGCCAGCAAGCCAGGCTCGAATGGCTCGATCTGGTCGAAGCCCGCCATGAACTCTGGACACACATCTCGGCCCCGAAGCGCGAGCTCATTCGCAGCTTCCTGAACGTGCTCAATCTCGAGGTTGTGAAGCGCATGCGGCCGTCCAGCGTATTCAACTTTGCTAATGCATCTGTTGGTAATTTGTTTCTCACAGGGTGCGTCCTCTCACGATGCCAATCAGTCAAACGCTGACCATAGTCCAAGGGCCCGGCTTTTCACTGGCTCGTTGGAGAGCGCCATCTATCTGCTGTCCAGCATATGCACTGTACCTGCACATGTCTCCGTCCTTCCAGCAATAAACACGAACTTCACCCACCATATCTGCGCTGGCCTTTCCAACGGCGAACATATAGCTGGTCAAAACAACATCTCTCATCCAAGCGAGCCTACCGCGCTTCCGTCATCACCGACTATGCAGCAGGCAACGCTGAATGTTCACGGCGATGCAAAGTATGCAGAGCATGAACTGCCTCTTCCTTCGCCGTTGGCTGAAGAAACCGAACAAGCAGACAGTATCGAGGATGCCAACCTGCCCGGATCTTTGCCGACGCTGAGAAAACAGTACATCACCTTCTCCAAGCAGCAGGACGCCGCTGGCAGTGACGATCTCCCTGCCCGCATCGAACGCATCTGGTACATCAATCCGTACGGTCAGGAGATACGGCCGCCGCCGAATCAGAAAATATTGGAAGTGACACAATCCGCTAAGACAATTATTTATTCAATTGGTAGTCTGTACACTTCTCTGCTTCCCTGCCTGATTCTACGGGGTGTAGGCGACGCCATCGCCAGAGGCACGTCCAAGCAGAAGATCTTGATTCTCAATGGAAGTATCGACCGAGAGACTGGGCCGTCGTGGCAGCCGTATGAAGCTCTAGACTTTGTCACGGCCATCGCCAAGGCTGCAATGGAATCCCAAGGACGATATAGCCAAGCACCTGGACTGGGCGATCTTGCACAATTCATCACGCATCTCGTATACGTCGAAGGCGAGGGCACACCCAAAATTGACCGCTCTGCACTTGCACAGGCTGGCATTGAGCCAGTCAGAGTCTATGGACGTCGCATGAACGACGGATCTGGCTGTCTGTATGATCAGAAGGCCCTTGCGCAGGCGCTTGGAGCCATTATGGGTACTGGCGTGCCACGATTGGATAAAAGCCGACGGAATACACTCGAGCGATGAGATATCTAAGGTAGCCAGCCGCGATGCTTGAAGCGTCAGTTGGCAATCTTCGTCGGGCCTTCTGGAAGAACTTTCCTCATGCGACATCGTCATCCCACTCGCCTGCCCCACGCTAGCTGCCTCATGTCCACACATACCACCACCACCATTGACCCCACGAGTTGCAATTGAGTCACAACCGCACTGGGCAGATTCGTCCTAGAGACTAGCTGATTGAAGTACAATAATACCCGTGACTCCTTCAGTCCCGGCGTCTCTTCCAACTCCCAAGCTTCCTCACTCTGACGAACAGCTGCAACCTTCAACACATACAACACCATGACAATCAATGCCTGCATTGTAGGCTACGGCGTCTGTATCCCTCCTCCTGCTTGTGCTCAGTCACATTCGCTGATATCCCTCCCAGCTTTCAGCCAAGATCTTCCATCTTCCCTTCTTGCTCTCCTCTCCTGCCTTCACTCTGCACAGCATAATCCAGCGTAACCCACCCGCATCCCCAACTGCAAAGGGCCAATCGGCACCCGCAGACTTTCCCTCAGTAACACACTACCGCTCCTTCGATGAAGCCCTTGCGAACCCAGACATACATCTCATCATCATCACCTCCATCCCATCAACACACTACACCATGACCCGCGCAGCCCTAGAAGCAGGCAAACACGTCCTCTGCGAGAAACCCTTCGTCCCAACCGCAAAAGAAGCAGACGACCTAGCCGCCCTAGCAAATACCCACAACAAAACCCTAGCAGTGTACCAGAACCGCCGCTGGGACGCAGACTTCCTCACTCTGCGCCGTCTCGTAGAAGCAGGCACGCTAGGCCGTGTCGTAGAGCTGGAAACGCACTTTGACCGCCACCGCCCGGCGGCCGCGAGCACAGGAACGTGGAAAGTGTCCGCTGACGAGCCGGCCGGCGGGGCAATCTACGACTTGGGCACACATTTGCTCGATCAGATGGTTGCGCTCTTCGGTGTGCCCTCGCACGTCACTGCCCTTGTTGCGAATCAGCGCGTGTACCCTGCCGGCTCCGTCGGCGGTGATTTATCCGGCGATAGTTTTACTGTCTTGCTGCGCTGGAAGGCGCGGCCTGGACTGCTGGTCACGGCCAAGGCGG
Source organism: Taxillus chinensis (assembly GCA_023512835.1). Lineage (NCBI taxonomy): Eukaryota > Viridiplantae > Streptophyta > Magnoliopsida > Santalales > Loranthaceae > Taxillus > Taxillus chinensis. Next base: position 209,172 of record JAKCVP010000424.1, on the reverse strand, counting down.
GCGTCGTGAGTCCGGTCAAGGAACAGCTTCGCTTCCTGGTCAAGGGAGAGAAGGCTAGTTGGCGCAAGGAAGGGATGGATCCGCAGGAGGCGCAGCTACACAAAGGTCTTCGACCGGCTGCGTTCAAGGGTGCAAAGTACTTTGAGGGCGAGGGCGCTAGTTCAGTGTATGGGCACGAGGGCGAGGATAGAAGTGGGGTGCTGACGAGTGCTGAGGGGGAAGAGACCAAGGTCGAGCCTGTGGTGCAGACGTATGTCGAGTTTTACAAACAGCTAGGCGACGCGATTGACAAGGGTGCGCCGTCGCCTGTGAGTGCAAAGGAGGCCGCTGATACGTTGCGTGTTGTCGAAGCTGCGCTGCTGAGTAGTCGTGAGGGAAGGACTGTTGAGCTGTAAAGTTACGGGATGACTGTACATTCATTCAACTTGTTGTGCATATAGACAATTGGTCGTCGGACTCATGCCACATCTACATCTAGGCACCAAATCGTGGAGTCCATTCTTCGTCTAAACAGTCAAACAGGAGCTGGCCAATTACCAAAGACTAGCAACTACCAGCACTCGCAGCCGGACTCGCCCTCGAACTCTCAATATCCTGGCTAGAGAGCTCACTGTTCGTGCCAGCATCAAAGGTACCAACAGGCCAATCCCTTCCAGCAGTCCTGAGCACTAAATCAAACCTCAAAGCGTCTTTGAACCAGCGCTCCCGGCGCGTGGTAGAGCGCTGCCCACCCTCGAGCGCGGAGCGACTAGCTCGTGTCTTGCGCTGCCGTTTGATCGTACGTCCGTTGTCGAGGACCGCTTCAAGCGCTGTGCGCCGCTGTTCGAGAATGGTGTCATACCGGACTATACTGCGCACATAGGGCGCTAGATCTTGTGCTACCACTGCAAAGGTATCGTCAAAGTGCGATGCCACCATGCCTGGGTCCGCAGACATGGAGTTACCTCCATAGGAGATTGGATCAAAGGCCGCTGAGAAGTCGCGACGCGTCAGGCCTGCGCCGGGGGACAGGCGTTGCAATACTGCGGCGTCGATTGCTTCTGCTGGGCTGAAGCTCTCCGTGGAGCCTGTGAGCTCGTTCTGGAGGGAGTGCCACTTTTTGGCTATTAGAAGATGACTTGCCAGAGACATCTCCGCCGCTGAATGTTTGTCATCTGTGCGAATGTCGCCTTGGAGAAACGTGTAACCCGTAGTGTAACTTCGCTTGGATATTGCTGACACGGGCGGCTGCGTCATATCTAGAATGTCGTCTGATTCTTTCTCGGCGATGAGGGCGCTCGCGAAGATGTCCGTATCACCCAATGCGTCTAGACTTTCGCTGAAGCCTGCAAGCAAGTTTCGCCGGAGACGTGCGTCGAAGCCTTGTTGCAAGTCGTTGTCTTTCGTAAACTCGTTTTCGAGTGAACTTCGACTTATAAGGGAAGTGTCGAGACCACGTTCCAGGATGTCGCTGTACTGCTCTTGCAACGGCTTTGAGTCCAAGGGAGACGAGCTGATGCCGTAGTCCACACGATCACTGCCATGTTGGTAGGTGTTGTTGCTAATGACGCGAAGAGTTCGCCCTTCTTGATCCACATCTCTCCCTTTGGGCCAGCGTTGCATGTACCAGCTCATTCCACTCTTCGTGTCTCCGACTCCTAGCTGACACCAGACATTGAGCTCACTGATGGATGCCCTCAGATCTTCACCTTTTGTCTTGTACAGCCTCTCGACGGCCTTTCTTTGCAACACGTGCCCTTCGAGAGCTGCTATGAGAAGAAGATAGTCGGTAGCCAGATCGACGGGTGGAGACTCGAAGCGCAGGATGCCATGCAGTGATAGCGCTTGTACGGGTACCAGGTCCTCATCACTACAGGTCATGATTATCGGTCTTCGCGACTGGATTGCCAGATCCAGAACACCTTCCCAGAACGTCTTATCATCTTCATATAATACATCAACTTCTTCGAACAGAATAAGCGATTGTTTTTGTTTGGCCTTGCCACCAATGATTGACTGCTGAATAGAACTTGTCGGTTTTGGTGTTGGAGCGGAGGGTTTTGGTGTTATCCTTTCACGCCTGGGCGGGTTGTCCTGCTTCTTGGGCGGAGCAGGCTTGAAGAAGGAGCCAAGTGATTTCTGTTTCGTCATGTCCGGATCCAGCTTCTCAGACGCCGCGTCCTCTTCCTTGCTGCTGACCCGTTCAGCGGTGTTCATAAGAGTCTTGTCCAACTTGGCTCTTCGGACTTGGTGATTTAAGGCCATGTCGCCCACCTTGTCAAAGATGTCTTTGGCGGTTCTGCGACTTGCTGAATTGATTTCAAAAATTTCGAAACCTAGCTCATGAGCTACAGCGTGAGCAGCAGCAGATTTGCCGCAACCATGAGGCCCACTAAGAAGAATTGCATTGGTGAGCTTCGTCGTCCCATCCCCAGAGTCGTTTAGGAGGCCTCCTCCACGGACCATGGTCCTCGGTCCTTGCAGTTCAGATGAGTGCGATAATTCCACTTCTTTCATCTCATTGCCGACATCTTCATCTGAGCTTACAATGAAGTCATCGAGCTCATCCTTTCGTGCACGCTTCTTGGCGCGCGGCTTCGAGGGCTTATTTGGCTTTTCTTTGGACGCACTTGAGGTGTCTACGGAATTGATGGTCAGACTCTTGAGCCAATGGGAAAGGAGTGTTGGCTCGAAGCCCCGAGATAGGACCTCATTCGCCGCCGTGGGAGCATATTTCTGAGTCCAGGTCTGGTTATCACTTTGCTCCAGATCAAATGGAGACAAGTGATTCTCGAGCCTGGCATGTAGTCGCCACAATGCATCGTGGCTTTTAGGGTCTTGGGAAAGCAAATCCTGAACCTTTGCCTGTACAGACGGGCCAGCTTCAACAGACCGCGTAGGCAATCGAAGTGGCTGTACGTATTGAGTGCGCCGCTGTCTAGCTTGTGCACACCTACGTTCCAAGCGGTACAATACCGCATCGCTCGCCTCTAGGCCCTGGGCTTTCTGCTTGTCGGTTCGCTTTCTATAGACTTGGAAGTCATTGCGGTGCGTTTCTCTGTGCGGCAGATCGAATCTCTCCCGTACAAAGCCATTCCAAGGCCATGGAGCTTCCAAGGAGCCTCCTTGTTGTGGATACCTTGATTGCACAGCGTAGTGTTGCAAGTCTTGATCTTCTTCCTGTGTCCAGACTCGCCTCAGACTTCCGAATGCTTTTCGCGGAGTAGTGAAGCTCTTGAGATTCGGTGGTGGCGCACACTGAGAAGCTTCCTTCTCCGTTTTGGAGGCTTTCTGATCTGAAGGTTTTGAGGAGAAGAATGGATGTGCAGGCTTGTTCGGATGTGTTGCCGTGATACGTGCAGGCTTTCGTAGGGGCGGAATTTCAAAACGCTCATTGCCATGTAGAAGTCGATCAATTCGCTGTCCATATGCCTGTCTCTGCACGTCAGCGACTGGGTAGGCAATTACGGCAAATCTGATATTCTGGTCTCTTTTAGACCGCCCTGTTCTTCTGCGCTTTGGCGCTGCGTCTTGGTGTTCCTCGTTAATTCCAGACGGGCTTGCTGCCGAGATGCCATTGCCGAATCCTCCTTTTCCGTCAAGACTCAGCATCTTTCGAGGGCGCAGTGTCCTGGTCGGGCTACTGCTACTCTGGTCCACGTTCTCGACACCTTCGGCCCTTCGCTCGTCATCATCTTCGCCTAGGCTAGCTGGGGGATCCGAGTGCAAAAAATCTTCACTGCCTGTGGCTCTTTTGGCTTCTCCTGGGGGAGCTAGATGAATGTTCACGTTGCTGAGGCTTGGAGGAGCAGCTTGCTCAAGAGGAGTGTGGCAGAGATGTGGAGTTGCCTGCGGGCTGGCAGTGCGTTGTCGCTTCCGGCTGGTGGGGTTTGAGTCAGACAGTACCTTGACGCCAAAGGCATCCAAAGTCGTCGTTTGCTTCCCGTCTGATATGCGCTTGCCTTTCGTCCGCCTCAATTTGGATGCTATCTCTGTAGTCTGGTCATCACCGAGGGTCGCAAGCTCAGTGGTAGTCGACCGTGTATCCTTCTGTGCGCGCTTCTTCCCCGTCTTGGTCTTGTTCTGTGGGAGTCGCTCAGTCACCTCATCGAAGGTATTTCCAGGGTGCAGGTCAGACTGATGCTCATCCGGCTCATCAGCTTTGTCTAGAAAGGCGTCGGCGTTTCCCTCGACTATTGAGGTTAGCACGTTGCTAGGATTCGGGGGAGTCGCGTGCCATACTGGTGGGCTTTGCAAAGAATGGGTGTACGACTCGACCCTGAGGCATGGTCAATAGTGTGGGCAGTGTTGCAGCCATCGATGTCTATACTCCTTCTCTCAAGGCCATCTCAAGCGTTGGAGTATAGACAGCTACTAAGCAGAGCATGTTGGGATGTTCTGCGGAAGTCAAAGTCTGAGGCGGCAAGCACGCGTCGTCGCGACGTCACGCGTTGTAAATTGACTGCCGTCCGCTGGTGGAATTGATTCCGCCCCGCTCGCCGCCCGCCCGTGCTGCGGCAGAACTAGACTGTCGAGACTTTGGGAACTTTTTTCAACATCGCCCGTACCGCCCTCGCTCTGCATGCTCATGGGCATACGGCGATGTCCTCTCCAATTACAGTCGAAGAGCCTCAAGTGCTGTTGTCGCTGCCCCGCGGACTTGAAACAAGCACTGTAAACAATCTTGCTGCGCCCGCCTACCGCCTACACAAAGGCCGCAAGCTCTTACGACCAGAGCTCGTAGTCGGTGTCAATGGCGAGACCTTAAATGTTTACAATGTACGTAAATGCTCTACTTTGACCGGCGTTTGCAGTCGCGCTGACTTGCTCAAAGGTCAATAGCCCGAGGCTGATTGCTGCACATGCCATTCCGCCACAAGCTGCCCTTGTAGCACCTCCCGCATGTACTTACACCGCTCATGGAAGATTCGTTTACGCCGCGATACGGGATGAGCTTGCCAGCTCCAAATATCAGGTCTTTTGTTTTCATCAAGAAGATGCGACCGATCTTGCTGGGGCTTCTGCCGCAAAGAGAGCTTCCTCTATTGGCTCTGACAAGAATCCCATCGTTCAACTCGAGTCTCTACCCGACATCGACGAGCAATCCAATGCGACACTGTTAGTCCTGCAAAAAGACGGTCAGCTGACGGCCATGTCGGCAGACCTGTCAACTAAAAAATGGGAGTCGCATCTCGATTTCGAGGGCATGCCCAAACGGCACTCAGGGTCTATGCAAATAGTGTATAGCGTTTGGATGAGCGCCTTGGAAGCCAGCAAAGGCTTCTTCAAAAGCCGCCCGGAAATTCTCGCGAGTCTGAAACCAACAGCAGGATTGGGCGAGGAGATCTTGAGAGCAACGCGAATACTTCTGACTGTGTCTTGCAGCAGCACCTTCGATTCTTGCCAGGCAGATGCATTTGTCTTCAGGCCAGCATCGTCGGCCGCGAGCCAGAATGCGGCATTTCAGCGGCTTTGCTCTTGGCAATTGTCCAAGGACCTCAGCGCAAACGACAGCAAGCATGCCTTCGATCACCGAGACGGCTCTCTCCAAACTGTGTCTCAGTCGAAATTGGTGGTGAACGATCTCCGCCAGTTCGAAGCACGCCAAGTCACTGAAATGGGCCTGCCGACACATCCGCTGTCGCTTCATCCACTGTCGCCACAGATGACCGCCTTCTCGTCCAAATCGGGTTGCGAAGTATATGATGTCCGCTACAAGGCTATACAGGCTGTACAGACTGCGCCGCCATTCTCTGCGGCAATGTCTGCAAATAAGAAGCGCAAGAGGCAAAGTGCCGATTTTGGTGCTAGCGCGACAAAGTTCACGCACTACTTCCCAAAGGCTGGAATCTTGGTTGGCATTGCCGGCAGCGAAGTTGTCTCTTATCCGGTCACGATGTCGCGCAGACTCAATTCGAAGAAACACACAGGCAGCCGCCTCATCGACGCCCTAGGAAAGTCTTTTAGTGCTCCCGACGCCGTCGCCGAAGAGATGCAAAAAGAGCCCATCAAAACGTTGATGCAGGCTGCCGAGAAGCGAGATGTGGTCGCGTTCGAACGGACTTTCTTCAAAGCTGTGTCCGGCGAGATTCAAGACCCATCAGACATATCCAAATCACTCGCACTAACGCAGAAAACGAGAAACAATGCGAAGGTGGAAAACATGCATATTGATCCCCTCCACAGCCGCGAAGGGCAGGCGCTAGCACGAGCTGCATTAGCTGCGGTTTTCTCGAAAGAGGTCGCATCTCTCGACGCACCGCTAAACCAGTACGGATCGACTGACGGACTGCGCGTTCGATTCATGCCCCACAATGTGTTCCGATGGCTGTCAGTGTGGAAATTGCTCATGCCAGAGTACGTTAGTCGGGCACTGAAACCGCGACTCGCACCTGCAGCGCTTCTATCACCGATCTCTCAAGAAGCCATTGTATCTGCTGTCGCAGCTGCGGATCCATCATTGGCCATGCTTGCAGATGCTATAATCAAGGGCAACATCACCTCGCATAAGGGCTTAGTCCGGGCAACTCGCACATTCCTGAGATCTTTCGATACCGTGCCTGACTTTCAAGCTTCGTCGCAACCTACCCTCGTATCACAAGCAAGCCAGGACACAAGTGGTGAGGCTGAAGATGCGCAGATGCAGGTCGAAGCACAAAAGGCTCAATGGGAGCTTGACATGGCTTCGATCTTGCTTGAAGACGGACCTTCTGGCAGAGGCTCAGCACTTCGAGTATGTTGCGAACGACTGGCTGGATCCGCCAACGCTAAAGAAGTCGCGCGCTCTCTGAGAGAGCAGATGTCGAGACGAGACTTGGCACTACTGATCGAACTCCTACGTTTCGAACTCTACAACGGAGGTTGGACTGGCCATGTGCTGGATGCTGAATCAGCGCTTGAGCACGACCACCCACAAGACGAAGTCATCTGGGTTATATGCGAGCTTCTCAACCGCGTCCTCGACGCTCTGGGGACCGGCGGCTGGATCGGCGCATTTTCAGCCGACACTACACAACAAGACGAGAACGACGAATTGAATCTGATTGAAGCTCTGCGGTCGGACATATTTGCCGTTCTGGAGGGTGTGCAAGAGTCCAACTTCTTCTGTGGCTTTCTCAGAGACTTTATCCGGTACAAGGACGCGGCGGAAGGCAAGGAAAAGCACGTGGCCGGTCGACATGGAGAGATTGAGAGCGAATGGACTCGCGGTGAGCAGTTGATGCTACCATTTGGAATCAATGGCATAAAGGGTCCCAAGAGCACGCGAGTCGGGCTAGGCGGTGAGATCACAAAGCGCAGCCGGCGTGACATGGCACACAGTCTGGAGAAGCGTGTGCCAATATACTCGTTTGAGAGGATCAACATTTAGCTAGAAAGGATGTAGAGGGAGGTGAGTGCCGAATCATGGTCATCTGCAGGTTGCCGGTACCAGGTCACCAAATAGAGAATCCATTGTAGAGAATATAGGCTCCGACTGGCAGGAGGCTTCCCAAGGCCCAGAGCAGCGGCATCTCGATGATGCACCAGATCCAGATGACAGCCGTGGGAGCGGAATTCTTCATCACACCGAGGAAGGCTTGTTGGTTTCCGATCCAGAGTAATCTGCAGCCGGCGCCCACCGCGGCACTGGCAAATGCAGCTCTCCGCAGCGTTGGTAGCTTCGAGGCCGTCCGCGTGTGGGCCAGATAGATGAGCAGCAGCAGCAGGGGAAACAAGTAGGCGAGGCGGCGCAGAATCAGGGTGTAGTCAATCTCCTGGCCATACTGATGCCAGACGAGAAAATCGAGAGTAAAGTGAACGATGCTGAGGGTGATGGCGTAGAAGAAGGTGGTCAGGACGTGATCGGCGTCGCGTGCGGCTTCGGCGTCGTCGTCTGCATGCAGGTGCTGCAGCCTTCCAGCCGTCCGCTGTGCATTGAGCGCGTCGGCTTGCGCGCGCAGCTCCGCTTCCCGTTCTGCAGCGAGATCGAAGAGCGACTTTGCTGCTGGACGGGTGGAGCGGTCTGGATGGGCCAAGGGGATGGGCGTGGGAGCGTCGTCGTGGTCCTTTTGCTTTGCGGCGGCGCGGCGTTGCTTGCGATTCGTTGGTACGGCGCTGACTGACATGCTTGGACAGGTTAAGAAGAGGAAGAAGAAGAAGGGCAGGAAGGAGGTGGCGTAGATATTGGACCAGGTATCCCTGCGATGAGTGTGCAAGGTGCCTGGGCCCTACATCAAGCAGCATGGGCCATTGGCGCAGAGCATCTGAGCATCAGCAGTGCACCACTGCACCTTCCGCCGGGCAGGGTAGGCCGGATGAGGATAGAGCGACTCCAATGGTTCCCTTTTCTTGCTGCGAGCCTACCTGCCTGCTCATTCCCACTGCCCACCACTGCCCCATGCGCTGCCGTTACACCTCCCCAGGTCGCTCCATTCACAAAGTGACAAATCCAATTATGCGGTGACGCCCAGATGAGCATCTGTCCTGCTTTTTAGCTTTTTGCGTCGCCTTGTGCCTTCTCCCTGCTCGCCATTGACCTGCAGCCTGCCCTCCGCATGCGCCCTCTGACTTGTCGGCACGGCCTCACTCTTGTCTGACTGGCTGAGCAGGACGGGTGCGTGCAGTCACTGCTTGACCCGAAAAAAAGCACAGAGCTAGGCAATCAGCATCATGGCTACCGTTGCGGATCACATCCTGGATATATGGGCCTCGCTGTCCACCACCCAGCAGAACCTACTATACAGCATCCCCCTCATCCTGAGCATCTGGTTCTACACAGGCATGTCTCTCGTCCCACGTCTTATTCTTGACAAAGCCATGGCAAGCTATACAAAAAACAGACGCTAACGACACCCAGCATTCATGGCGAGCACCTCCTTTCCCAGCCTGTCAGACTGCAACATCCTGCTCCTCATTGCCCACCCCGACGATGAAGCAATGTTCTTCTCCCCCGCCCTCCTCGCCCTGACCCAGCCTTCGCGCAACAACATTGTCAAGATCCTCTGTCTGAGCAATGGCAATGCAGATGGCATCGGCAAGATCCGCGAGCGCGAACTAGAGGCTTCTGCAGACATCCTCGGAATAAAAAAAGAGCGCGTCGTCGTCCTCGACGATCCAGCCTTGCAGGACGACCCCAAGGCAACCTGGTCCCCGCCCTACATTGCGCACGTCCTTTCGCGCTTCCTGCTCCCCGAGGGTCATGCCCTCCCTGTGCCCGCAGGCACGGCAAGCGGTGTTGCACTCGCCGGTGCGCCGCGCACCAGCGCTGCCGGAAAGCAAAAACAACAGGCAAAGGACGCACCGCCGCCGATATCCACCGATGCGATTCTCACTTTCGACGATGTGGGCGTTTCATCGCATCCAAACCACATAGCATGCCATCTCGGCGCCGCGGCATTCACCACCCATCTGAGCACCGCGTATCCGGGCTGGCGCATCCCCCTTGCAGTCTACAATCTCACTTCGATATCCATGGCGCGCAAATACAGCTGGATTCTCGATGTGCCCGTCTCGGTGTTTTTCAGTCTAGTGGCGGTATTTTGGACGGGCGTGGCGGGTCAGACTAGTCGTGTGCGCAGTCGGAATGAGCGGACGCGCCCTAGCTGGCTGATGCAGGTTAGCGGGTGGGGAGGGTATAGAAAGGCGCAGCGGGCAATGTACGTTGCGCACAAGAGTCAGATGCGCTGGTTTCGGTGGGGATGGATTGTTATTGGGCGTTACATGGTCGTCAATGATTTGCGACGGGTATTTTGAAAAGTTTGTTTTTGGGAGAGGTGCTCGCGATGATTCGTTCACTCGCTCACGCGCTGGAGTGCCGATTGCGTGGAGGGGGTTGAAAGATATGCGTCTTGATCGGTATCCTCTTCCTTTTTTGCTTGCCTCCTTTCGTTCTCGTGATTTTTTGGGCCTTGGTGTGGGTTTCCAAACTTCAATGCTTGCTATGTTGAATGTCTTGCGTCGCGTACCGGTCGTGCTTTGCCGCGATATGTCCCGGTATCTACTTTGGTCTTTGCGCAAGTGGAAAGTACCTTATGTTTGCCAGTGCTAGATCCACCTACCTACCTACCTACCTACCTACCTACCTACCTACCTACATTACCTACATAACCTACCCAAGATAGGTCCCCAAGGTATCGACCCTAAATAGTATTCCCCAGCCGCTGCCTACAAAGATGAAATTCCCTCCAAAAAATGAACCACAACCCTCGTAGTTAATATAGCAAGCCTACAATAAACGCCAGACGTTAACTCTTCAATCGCCTTACCTTACCTTACCTATCTAGTATGTATCTGCGCCCCACGCACCCTTAGCATCAGCATCAACATGAGTACTGTATAATCCAAACTAGATAGATTGCACCCCTTCCCGCTGGAAAAAAAACCCCCAGAAATGATCCATAGGTATATCCCTTCGCATACACCGTATACTTAGTACCTACATAATACATACATCAAATATCGATCAAAATCATTCATGCAAAAAAAAAAAAAAAAAAAAAAAAAAGAATAAATCTGTACACTATACCAGAAAATCCTACGTAATTCAATCTTAATGCTCCAAAGGTCCAATCGCAGTATCAAATGAGGTAGGTGTATTAGGTATATGAGCTCACCTATGTAGGTATGACATTTCCGGCCCCGGCCCCCTTGAACTTCAACTTCCCAACTTTTCAAGTTTCAAGTTTCGAAAAAAGCTAACTACTTGTCTTCGTATACATGTAGGTACCTAACAAATATTAATAACTCTAGTCCAATTGCACAACTGTCTCAGGCTTGGTTTTCCTCAATCTACGACTCTACACGCACCATCTCAGATAGACTCGGTACTTGATTTACCCAATTGTTCAATTAATATTAGCGCAAATGACTACAAGACGCATGAGCGCAAGATAAATGCAACGTACATCAGCACAACAGCAAACAATCACAAGTCGAAATCCATGTTGACATTATACCGGCTAGCAGCTATGGTGTACCGGTTTCATCGGAGCAGGGATCCAGCAGCAAGAATGAAAATGGTATCTGAACTTTTCACTCGCTCTTTGAGAAAAGGGGAGACGACCGCCGAATGCGCAAAAGCCCGGACCAGAATGCATGTCCCCAAAACGCCTTCGCTATGCCGCGCGCAGAGACCCACGCAAAGATGAATGGGGGCCAGTAAGCTCTCCCCTGAAAGACATGGAGCACCCATCATCTCCTTTGGGCACTCGTGCTGCTTCCCTCACCACTGTCAACGCTTGCCCTTCCGTCGCTTTCAATCTCTCCACTATCCCGCGAGAGCGGGCTAGGCCTTCTTCCAAAACTAAGCCTCGACGCGGGGCTCGGCCGTCTCATCGTTGCTTCAATGTTGAGTCGTTCTCCGAGGTGCAGCTCTTCAACCTCGTCGTCCCCAACAACGACAGGTCCAGGATGAGCTGTCAATGGCGGTCCAGTGTAGTCGCCCATCTCTCCCATAACTCCGAGAGCATCTACCGGCCCTCCATACATGGGTGGCGAAGCCGGTACATCCTCATACATTGGGGGCTGCTCTTCATCCCAGCTGATTCCGAGCCCAGCACGCTCAGTGATGATGACGCCAAATTGGGCGCGGAGTACTCTTGCGGCACCGGACGGGGTGGCAACACCGGGTCGTCGTTTCCAGGCCCATTCCTCGGCTACGACAAGTTCGATGACCAGTTGGTGCTTGATATACAATCCTGTTGGACTTTCGACGTCGCAGAGGGGGCGCGGGTTGCCCGAGGGTCGGATGCGGAACTCCATCTCTATTATGCCATCATCAAAGTTTGACTTCCAACCTTCCTTCAACTCGGCGGCGCCTAGCGTGCGAACATCTTCATGTTGAATGCCCTTGCCCTCTCCACCGACTTTACCGGCATGCCGCGGGCAAGCAGGGCTGATCATCGTTTCATTCTCCTCAAGTCGCCAATTCATTTTCCGTAATCGCCACCGTTGCTGATGGTCTGGATGGGTCTCGGTGACGCCCGAAAGACGCATCAAGACTGTGCTTTCGCCAATAGGATAGATGGTAGGGGACATGGTAACATGCGCCGTCAAGTTGGTCGGAGGAAAGATGCGCAGACTGTTCTTCTCAGGCGCAGGCATGAGCGCACGAGCAATTGGTAACGCCTGCTTGTGTGTAATAGCCTGTGCATGCTGCGATGAGGTTGCGGGCACAGTGAGCGCGGAAGCGTCGAGGTAGTACTCCAGATCTCCCAAGGCTCCGTGCGTGGTGGCCGGTAAATGGCCAGGTAACAGGTAGGAGAAGGGAAAGGGGTGCTTGCCTTTCCTGAGGGTTTGGGGAGAAGTTATAAAAGTCCATTTGAAAAGCACAGTCTCTTTCGCATGGCAATCGGCGCAATCCTTTGCGACGGGCTTTCGGGCGGTGACGGTGGCAAGAAGTTGCATGTTGAATTTTTGCAGCGTCAGAGAAGGCTCCGCCACATGCAGAATCAATTGACCGGAGAACAAGGCACCGGTGGAAGTCTGAGTGTCACCATGAAAGATGTTGGGAGGACTTTCAATGACCATGGACAAGGCATTTGCTCCAGGAGTGCGACCTTGTGGTGCCAGAGCGGGGGAAGATGGCGATGCGGGCCGACGTTCGGTCAGGTCCTTTGAATTGCGGTCTCTGCTGCTCAGGCGTTTCCCAGGGCCAAAGGGCAGGTGTGGACGCTTGAGGTGTTCCATGACGTGCACGACTGGCAGATCGTGCGAGTGAGATACAAGACGACCGGGCATGTTTTTGCAAACAACAGACGAAGCAGCAGAGGCGGACTCAAAAGGCTTGAGAGGGTTCGTATTTCGTGTAGGTAATAGGCTGGGGCTAGTGAGAAGCCCTCAGCTGCGGAATCTGCACAAGCGGTATGCTAAACTTGATGCGGGGATCAGCAGGCTGATGACAGGAACGGGTGGGCTAGGCCAGCCTGGCCGAAGTAGTCGAGGTACTGGATGGAAGTAGAGTCGACAATGCAGCAGAACAGCACGGGTGGCGATGGAGGAGGAGGAGGAGGAGGAGGGGACAGGCAGAAGTATATGCAGAGCAAACCACGGTTGGGGAGGGTCGAGGTTGGCGTGAGAAAGAAAAGCACGGAATGGGCAGCGGTGATGACGGTTCGGTGGGTCGCAGCTTGCTGGATGGAGATCGGACACGCCCGGCGGCAGGACACCCACGACACCTCCAGCCCAGCGCTCAGTCGTCGGTGACAGAGCACAGTGTCTCTGACCAGTGGCCGCACGTACTGCGTGGAGCGGAAGGAAAAGTGGATGGCGAAGCACCCTAGCGCCCGCCGAGCAGATCGAGACTAAGTTTTGTTTTGTGCGCGACGCAACCCTTGGCCAAAGAAAATTTTTCCATCAATTCTCAGCAGCGTTTCTGGTTGGATTATGCTGCTTTCCATTGCACTGCACTTCCGGCGCGTCAGTCGCATCGCGCAGCGTGTCGATATCAAGGCTGCAAGAAGCGATGGAAAGGCAAATGATCGACTGGCAGCCCGACTATCCACTACCCCACAACGAGGGGACGTGTCTCATTGGGCCAGGCTGCCAGCATCATGCCATTTTAGAGCCTTCCCTGCAGCTGCAGCGACTTTGTCTTGACCCGAGTTAGGCATGCAAGCAAGTCGTGTTGGCCCTCGCTCGTCGTCTTGCGCGCGCGGTGAGGCAGGATGCATCGGCTGCTGCTTGCCCAACACTCTCAGCATCATTAGCCGTCAGAACCTCAAGGCTGAGGACCCTCCTTACCGCTTCTAGTGTTTCCATGAATAAAATCAACCGTCTAGTGCGCACTCCGACTCCGACGCTGCCCACGTGGCTGCCTCGCGTATGGCTACACTGTTCGAGTACGAGTGCTCAAAGTCTCTTCGGCCGCAGAATACGCGACGTCCAGCCTACCTTGCCTTCCGGGTATCCTCCATGCTCAAAGTACCCAGCCGTCATGCACATGTCACAGATCTGGCACGTGTCAGTCCAGGGCCGGGGTGAGGTGCCAGCCAGGGGGTTTTGCAGCGGCCGACCCTCTCAAGTCTTCCCTGCTGATACTGTACCGTACACTCAGTACTGTATAATGCATACTCATTCGGCCAGACTTTTTCGTCTTGAAAAAACCCTTCCTTCTCACAGATTCGTCATAGCATGTCTGTAGAGGCTTGTGCTGCTCGGAGGACATTGATGGATGACTACAAGAATCCGCATACAGCAGTCTGCCCGTGCCTCGTCCGCCACATCCTACCTACTTTCCCATGCCCACCTGACTCCAGGCCGTTCCTCTTCGCCCAGCCTAGATAAGAGTTTCCTAGCTACAGCGCGCGTGTGCCAGCTTCCGCTTCAAATAGCCGCATAACGCCTCGCTCATCAGGCCCCTCGCGTGGCCGCGCCATCTCCCTCCCCATTTCCCCCACACGCCACGGCGTCGGGCCCGTGGTCCACTATCGTACGTACGCGCACCATCAGCTGAGGCACGAATGGTCGCGTCTAGAACAGAGTTCCAGGGCGACTCGGTTCGGGAGGCATCCCGATCCGGGGCGCGACAGAGAGGAGCAGAGTACCTGCTGCATGTACCTCGAGGTCAGGCGTGTCAGGGTCGAGTGCAATGCTTCTGTCCGGCATCTCACCTTACATAACAAAGTCTCAATGAACCTCACCTCTAGATCTCTGGCCCTATGAACACTCTCGTCCGGAGCACCACTACCCGTCCTTCCACTTACTTTGTCGAGGCAGGTGCTGCCTTCCAAGTACTTCGTACCTACTCCTTGCCGACCATCGGCCCGCCACCCACGCGTCCCTCTAACAGGCACATGGGCGGGCGAGAACGCTCTGCCCTGCGCGTACACTGAACACGATCAAGGAAGCACTGCTGCCGCTGCTTGGTCCGGCTGCCATTCGTGTTCGATTATCCATTATCAGCATTGCCGCCACAGACGACCTTCGCCGTGCTTGCTCTCAGTGCCTATCGTACAGCTAATCACCATAGCTGGGTAATGTACAAGTCTACACAGAAAAGTATGCCCGGCTCGAGGCGCTATATGTACAATTTGTATACGTATCGTCTCCTTGTGCTGAGTCAGACAATCTGCTGTTCATTCGCCACTGCTCAGAAATGCCTGGGCGCGGTCCGCATCCGACCCGCGTTATTGTGTTGTGCGGCCCACGCCTTCTCTTCCCAACTCCACGATGTTCGGTTACTGTTGCTATTCTTCACACTGAATGAGTCTTGCCATCGGTACGGAGCTTCAGGGAGCATCATGCCTTGTGGTTGGTCGCGCTTGGGAATGCTCAGAGCACGCATCTTCATCTTCTTTGGCGCCTGCGCCGCGTCTTTCTGTTTGACACCCTTGACAATCTCCTTGAGTTCGTCGTCTGTCGCAATCTGAGCACGCAGGTACTCGAATGACGTCGATCCTTGGAGGCTTTTCAGCACCGGCTCGCGCACACTGTATTTGTACTGATGGACTTGGGGGGGATTCTTTGGCCTTATGGCCGGGTCCAGGTACGCTTCCTCACCCTTGTCGAGAAGTTGCTCAATGTCGATAGACTCTCCGGGAGTGATTTTGTCGGGATGAGACGGTGTCACGCAATCCATGTCAACTTCTTTTCGCAGGACATGATCGATATCGACTGCGCTGAAATAGGCGCATGATTGCGGCAGATCATCGATGCCCATTTGCTGAGAGAATATGGCTCTTGTCCACACGTTGGCGACCTGCAGTGCCATGGCGGCACGGTATTTGTCCTCTTCCTTGACGAGGTATCGAATCTCGTCGTGAACCGTCAGAGCGACTCGTGCATTGATATTGAAGCGACGTGTCATGTAGTCCATGGCTACTATCAGCAAATGGAGGTAGTCGACGCCCGATGACTGAATCGCCCAGTTTACGCGCGACGTCATGAATTCGCCTTTGCTAATGAATCGCTGCATCAAGGCTTCGGTAATGCCTGCCCCCAGCACAGGGGTTCGCGGCTTGTCTTGCTCAGCAAAGTCTTCAAGGGTATTGAAAACGAGCGATTCCGATCCCCCTCTCCAAAACGCTCGACCGCTGATGACTTTTCTGGTTGTTTTGGCTCCCTTTGTGCTTTTATACAAGTTTCCAGCAATCTCAGACGTCTGTTGTACGGTAAGCTCCGGATTGAATTGCTTCAAAAGTGTCGAGGCGAAGTTGAGCCCCGCTCCATAGATACGACCGTAGTTGAAAACCTTTGCATCGTTTCTCGAAATGCCCAGAATTTGGGCTGTGCGTGAATGCATGTCGGTGCCAGCAGCCTTGGACCCTTCAAGAGTCATGAAGCCAATTGCATTGCCGCCATGCTGTCGAAGCTGAGCGTCTCCCATCAGGCTGGCAATCCACAACTCCTGAGAATCCACGTCGGCACCTACAAAGCAATACCCTGGAGGCGCCTTGATCATCGACTTCAGCTCGGAGCCAACTCGGTTTTTCTTTGCATTGCTGGCAGTGAGCCACGTGTTTTCGACCGCGCGGCGAGTAATGGTGCCCATGGGGATTAACTGCGGAAGGATGAACCCCACATTTTTCTCTTTGGACCTTGGAGACAAGTCTCTCTTGTAGACCACCATTTGTCCCGAGATTCGCTCCCGCGCACTGATCCAATAAGAGCATGAGGCGTTCATCTCCAGAGCTTCTTTAGCATAGACATATTCAGAGGAGAGCGTCCCCTTCTCCATATGTTGAAGGTATCCTTTTGCCATTGGGTTTGTGCACCGCGCTGAAGGTCCATCTTTGTGCGGAAGTTTGAAGTAACGATGCTGGCGATCCCAACGAAGGCTCAGGTTGTCCTCCTCGCTCATGTCGGCCTCAGTCACGGCTTTTCCGGCATACTTGGAGGCCTCGCTGCTTGGCACTTTGAATGTCCAACCGTGTTTCGTTGACCACGTCAGCGGGTAGCCATCCCAGGCAAGTCTGAGCAATATTGGTGCGACTCGCGTTCTCACAGTCAGGTTGATTGGGCCATCCTTGACAGGGAACAAGTCCTTATACCACGAAGGCATGCCGGGCATCTTCTGCCTTTTTGCAGGGCGGGGAGCTTCTCCCTTCTTCTTAGGCTTGGTATATTTGATTTCCTGTCCCGACCAGTCCAGCTGAGATAACCATGGATCGTTTGCGTAGTAGGATTCGTCTCCCTTGTGCTCAAGCGCCTTTTCAGCAAGTTCGATAAGGCGAGTTTGCACCGCGTCCTGCATCCTGTGAAAAGTCGCCTCGGCATTCTTGATATAGGCTTGCCAACTCTCGTCGACGGGAAGTATCTCAGTCGCAAGGTGGCGAAGAGCGGCAAAGCTGACGGGATGTGGACAAACCTCGATGAAATTTGGCAGAACTTTTCGGTAGACCTTGTGAGTAACATCGACATCAGCCGCGCAATAATCCATCAATTCTTCGTATCGTCCAACAATGCCGTCACGATCGAGCTCGCCAAAATACTCTCGTCGTGCTTTATCAATTGTGATGCCGCAATGAAACTTCGCCACGTCTCTGAGGGAGTTGACAGAGCTGCGGCCAATCCACAGATGCTCCTCCTCTTCATCCATGTTTGCTGACCGCGACTCATGTGCAGCAGCCAGCAACGCAGCCAGGTCTGCTCCCTGAGCGGAATTGGCAATCTCGTCGCGCAAATCTCTGGCCTTTTGATTCTTCATCCAGGCTGGCCGTTGGCGAGAGCACATGCCGTTGACGGCAACGTGGAGTGACATTGTATCCATGTAGAACGTTTGCGATTGGTCGAGGCTGTATTCCTCTTGAATGCGGGCGCGGTCATATCCGATGTTGTGGCCAACGACGACGCGCGATTTGGAAGGGTCGCCCAGAGGAATGAGGTGACGGTCGAATTTAGACTCCTTTAGCAACCACGGCGACATCCAGCCATACCAGGCTGTAGCGCTCGCAGCAACGGCCATGCAGGGAAACTGCGTCTCCTTCCACATGACTTCGGTATCGAAGGAGAGGGCGGTCTCGTCGGGGTAAGGGACTGGCTCACTTGTTCCATCAGCATGATACTTTGTCCATCCGCTTCTTTTGACCCATCTCCGAGGTCGTGCAGGCGGATTGGCGTTGGCGAAGCGATATGCAGTGCTCAGATAGGGCTCCGCGGCATCCATACCCAGCTTCCAGAAGTGCTCGTCCAGGGTTGAGCCCTGGAGTTCTGGCAGGTCAAAGGCGACTGGCGGCGTCGAGTCATTGTTTTTTCCCAGGAGGTCATGGCGACGCAGGTGCTCTTTCGATAGCTCGATGTATTCCTCGCTGGGTCTCGTGGGCGGGCCCTTGAAGAGTTGTGGATGAATGTGGCTGCTAACGTGCTGTACGCCAATTTCGTTAAATCGAGCAGACGCAGGCACTGGGACAGAGCGTCAGTAAGCCGGCTTATCTGAGCGAGCGCAACGGTGGCACATACCAGCAAGGCTCTTCCTCTGACCATCGCTCACGCTCTGGGCCTGGGCAGCATGAGCAGCGTACCATCGCCGTGGCAATGATCGAATAGGGGCATTTGTTCGGATTGCAAACAGATCGGTGGATGAACCAGGGCGGGCGCGGCGCGTGGCAGCAGCGGTTTTCTTCATCTCAAATACAAATAGAGGAAAGGTCCGCAGGCGTCATTTTCCGGGATTCGGCGGCGGCGGCAGCAGCAGGTGTGCGAGGGCAGATGGTGGAGCTGAACTGAGACGGGGGGCGCGTGTGTGTGGATGCGAAAGGGATGGAAATGGACAGAGCAAGCGCAGAAGGTAGGTGCAGTGACGATGCAAATGGAGTCGCCCTGCCCTCCTGAACGCGATCTGCACACAGTCCATACGCCCATGAACAGCGTCAGCGCGCCACCATCCATTGCTTCCGGCCTAGGCCGTGACCCTACCACCCTGCCTCCCTCCCTCGTACCCAGGCAGCTAGGGCGCTCCAAATAATGTACCAAGGCGGCTCTGCAAATAATGCTGTTGAGACCACGCCGCTAACGCCGTCACCACCTCTTTGTCTTCACCTCCACCTCGTCTCCTCTCTGCCCTGCCCTGTATCTCGTTTCACGCCTTCCAGCTGCCTCGTTACAGGCAGTCGCCGCCCGCCCACCCCTTCCTTCACTCACTCCCTCCCTCACATGCCTCTCTCTCACTATGGACTTTGCTCGCATCCTTCACCCGACGTCCGCTCCACCGAACAACAACCCTCGGTCCCGCACACCTAAGCGGCCTTCTGTGTCTCGCTCTCTGCAATCAAGCTCAAACGCCACATACCAACGTCACAATTCTGCTGCCGCCGATATTCCCACCCTTCCGTCGCAGCGATTAACCACTCCGCCACCTGCTCGCTATCTCGCCTCCCAACCCGTGCAACCCTTCTTGCCCCGCAACGAAGCCGAAGCCTCTGCCGTTGGCGATGACACCCACGACTTCTACGACAGCCAGGACTCGTATCTGAGCTCTTCTGCCGATCGGGACTACTTTTCAGAATTTACATTGGGCGACTCGGCTGGCGATGACTCGGATTTGGAGGCTTTTCTGGATCAGGAAATCAGCGCATTACGCACACCTCCCCACCGATTTTCAAATACACCAATCGATCTGACACTCGACTCCTCACCTGACATGCCTCGGCGAGATGACGCACACAGACGCAGAACAGAGAGCCGACAGCCGTCAGACCGGAAACGAGATACACGGCAAAATAGCATAGATTTCACAGGATCAGGGCCTTCAAAACGGCGGAAGTTATCCGTCTCTGGCCGAGGCGAGAAGGGAGAGCACCGAGATGATCAACAGGCGAAGCAAGATACCAACGTGGAAGCGATTGACTTGAGCAAAGACGATGAGAACGGGTTGGCGGCTGCGCTGGAAAAACAGAGGGCAGACGCCGTCGCAGCGCAGAAGGAGACTCGAGGACAAGACACCAAACTCAACGCCTTGACATGCACGGTCTGTCTAGACAACATCAACGAGCTCACGGCAACCTCATGCGGCCACGCCTTTTGTCGAAAATGCCTGACCGAGTGGCTGGTGGCTGGCGAAAGAGAGCATCCCAGAAGATCGAATTGTCCCGCTTGTAGAAAGTCGTTGAAGCGAAACGGGCGAGGAAACGATGTTATCCCGTTGGAAATTATGAAGCGATCTGCTTTAAATCCACGAACTCATCCCGATACGGTGATTTTATGAGACTTCCAACGGCCAGATCTCACCACACGGACGATGCAGAAGACGACCTCTCACGACCAATGCACACGATGATCTGTTATTCATATGAACGAACGTTTGCATTCGCCTGGCGCTTGGTGGCATTTGTTTTGCTCAGTATAGCACGGCGCAATGGGCCGGCATGGCCGCTTAGGCTAGGCTTTCTCTGCTCATAGATTTTTGTTTCTTGTCCATGGTTATTGATTGGACAGGTGCAACGCATACAGTAACAATAAAGGCTCAATCTGATAAATCTGAAGTGAGGTTTCCATTGTTCACCTTGTCCACGGTGATGGTGATGATCATCACTAGCAAAGCAATCACGCTGACGTTCACGAGCGTTGTACTGACTGTGCGTTGGCTGATGGGGAAGTGAGGAACGTCAGATTCAAATCCAAGCAACCACGGCGTAGCCTCAATTATCTACTCGTTACCGATGCATCTGAACGCCATGCAAACGCAAATGATACCATACTGCTGAGAAACTCACTCGGCCGCCGACTGTACACGCATACGCAGGTAAGAGGTAGGTAGGTATTTCACACCTCATGCCACTCTGACTGCTCTCCCAATCACACCATCCAATATTCTCCCCGCAGCACACTGCCAATTTCCGTCACAGCGTGCCTGAGTAAAGCAAGGTGGCAGCACGGCAGTCCGGCATCACGCCACTCCACCCCACGCCGCTCCACGCAGCATGGGGTTAACTTCACTCGCCAGTCGTGGGCATGCTCTCGACCTGTCCCTCCCAGCTCCGCCAATTAGCCAAGTACGACTCTGCAAATTCCGCGCGCTCAGCAGACCAATTCTGCATCGAGCGCCCAACATGCAGCAGACTGCCCTGGAAATTCGCAATCTCATCCCTGACACACTCCCTAATGAAGATGCCGCGATTATGCTGATCAACAATCGACTGTTTGTCCTTAACAATCGCCTCCTCTAGTTTCTCTGCATCGCCCGGTTTCCGCTGGGCATCTGGCTTGGCGCGGACAGCGGACAGCTTATTTTGATTCGTTGCGATGCGCTTCTCTAGCGCGGGGATGTTGTCCTTTGACAGGCGGTCTTTGCGGTCGAAGAGGTCGCGCATGGCTACAATGGCATCGCGGTGAGCTTTCAGGTCTTCGAGGGCGTTTGCGTCCCACGAGCGGTTTTCCTGCTCGAGGAGGGCTTGGTGGGCTGAGGCGTGTTTTGCTGATGCTTTGAGTCCTTCGTTGAGCATGGGCACGTCGTTGTTATCGAATGCGTAGGCGTCGCCGCTGGCTTCTGTTAGGCCTGCGAGGGACGATGCCATGCGGGAATACTCCAGTGCGAGGCCGTCTCTTCTCTTAATAAGTCTCTCGACTAGGTTGCATAGTCCGATGTAGTGCTCAGAGGACCTCCGTATACCCGATCGTACAGTCAGAAATAACTCGTCGAGTGTGGGTGGGAGCGAGTCTTCAAGTCCAGCTGGTAAAGGACGGTTGGTAAATTCCTCCAAGACGGAAATCGAGGCTTGTTTTCGCCATGCTGCGAGTTCCTGCAGACAACGTCAGCGCATAAGTCTCGGATCTTCGGAAAGTGACAGACATCTACCGTAGGCACCGTCAAGAACATAGTCACTAGCTGTTCTTCCTTCAATACTGGGTGACGAATGAGAGAGTTCACAAAGCGGGCCAATCCTTTGCGTCGCTTCTCGATGAAGCTGTTGTCGGCTGCGATATGAGTTCCGTTGACTTGAGTAAGCTGGGTTAGTGTTTTTGATATGGAAGCGTTGCGATACATAAACTTACTTGCAACCCTCTTCGGCGGGAGTAGCGGTAACTGACGGAATGGGTACTTCTTGTGTAGGCATTCAAGTAGCCATGCAAAGTCACTGTATCTCCGAATAACCTTGGTGTTCTTCCGCGTGCTTGCGATCTCGTAGTTGCGGTGCTGGAACAAAAACATGCCTTCTTTGTCAGGAAGAGACACTACTGTCAACACCTCCTGAGCGCCATGACTGACTTGCCTCGTCGGCTTTGGCGCTCGAATGGGGGCAGGAGGAGGAGGTCCGCTAGGCCCGTCTCCAGGCGCATCGCCGAACCCACCAGCACCTCCAAGTCCTCCACCGCCAAAGTCGGTACCTGCACTACTGTTGTAGCTTGCCCAAGCGTCCCCAGCGCCAGAAGTCGTCGAGACAATGGACGCTGACCCATTGCCCGCATCTGCTCCGCTCGAACTGAATGTACTGGTAGTCCGCTCATGCACAGGTTGGTCGCCGAATCTCGCGGATCCATTCGTGCCATTGGGCCTTTCCGAAGGCATGTTGCTCCTAGCTGCTGCCGGACTACCCCACGGATCGCTCTCTGGATAGCTGAAAGAGGGTTGTGGCTCACTATGGCGTGCGGTTCCAAATGGAGATGTGTCGTAAGCGGGCGGATGCTGTTGAGATGCCCGGGGCTCTGGGGCTGGAGCCTGGGGCTGCATTCGGCGAATTGGGGGCAGTCGAGGTTGCGGCAGACCTATATCGGTTCGTCAATACGTTCTTCGCGTCGTACTAATTTAGTCGTATTTTCGGGCTTACGTCTACGGCGGTCGTCCACTTCGTCAAGCGTGGCCTCCTCCCCCTCTTGCGCAAGACCGATCAAGGCTAGGAGAACACAGAACTCCCCACGTCCAAAGCTGGTTGCACCGTTCGGCGCAAGAGTTCGTAATATGGAGTCCTGCTTCTCCTGTGCAATGCTTGATCCAGTCAACAGCTTCTGTACGCCTCCAATGGATATGCTACTGAGACCTGACGAGAAGTCTGAGACTAACAGCGCGTCCCAGGCGTCGATATATGATTCCGGGACCTCGTCTGGCGATAGCAATGTCTTCACCACGTTGCCGCGAGCCTGCTGTTTCCTTGATGTTGGAGGGTCCCATAGAGAGCTTCCGTCATCATTGCCCGCCTCCGCAAACAGTCCACCGCCGGAGGTAGGCTTTGAAGAGAAGTCGTCATCGAAGAGCGAGCTCTTAACTCGCGTAGCAGAGCCAGTAAGGCTTTCTTGAGGCTCGTCGCCGAAGAGAGACATTGGAGATCGTTACACGAGGGCTAGGTAGACGCGAGTCCCAAAGCTAACAGATGTGACTTGAGGACGAGATGCGGCGTGTTTGTGGAGACCTCGGGGGAAAGCAAGTAGTAGAATCAGACTCAGCCGCTGACACCACACGCTCAGTAGTATCACAGCTGGGAAGCAAGACTTTCGTCGCGTCAATGCTTCACGGAGCTCTAGACTGCGATATGGTCCACGGATACACACCGGATGACGCCGCGTGAAGCTTGGACCATGCCCGTCGTCTCGGCTCAACGTTAAGCCGCAGACCCCGCGACTTCCTCTCATGCCACTTGTTGATTAACCGCATGCGGTAACCAACGCCCCTCCATCGCAAGCCAGTAGCCCACCTCCATACAACTTGACCGGCATGGTAGTCGTGTGGGCTGAGCAGCCGTAAGGTACAGAGTCAAGACTACAATCAGGAACGCATGATGGGATCTGCGGTGGCCTCCAAACGCCTCTTTCAGGAGTACAAGAACCTTTCCAATGATCCTCCAGAAGGCATCACTGCGGGCCCCGTCTCTGAAGATGACATGTTCGTGTGGGAAGCACTGATACAAGGTCCCGAAGGCACACCCTTCGAGGGTGGAGTATTTCCTGCGGAGCTCAAGTTTCCAAAAGACTACCCACTTGCACCTCCCACAATGAAGTTTGTCTGCGACATGTGGCATCCCAACGGTGAGATCATTGCCCTCTTACCTGCTTCTGCCGCTTTTTGCAGAAGAGCACACCCAATGCAACATGACGGCTGATACTTCTGAAAGTCTACCCCTCAGGTATGGTCTGTATTTCGATCCTCCACGCGCCTGGTGATGACCCGAACCACTATGAGAAAGCTAGCGAACGCTGGAGTCCTATACAAAGCGTAGAAAAGATCTTGATATCGGTCATGAGCATGTTAGCGGAACCAAACGACGAGAGCCCAGCCAATGTGGACGCTGCAAGAATGTGGAGAGAGCGACGATCAGACTATGAAGCACTTGTACGGCAGAAGACAAGAGCCACTCTCGGTCTCTGACAAGTCAAAAGGCCGTGAATATCTCGAGAAGTGAACAGACACCGTAATCCCGCGCGACTTGAAATCGATGATCTGTATCCCGCGCAGGAGGCCGATGACGATCCTAGGGACAGTTGCATCAGGGCTCCGGAAGCTGCAGTTTGACTGGTCGAAACCACTGGGAACATTACATCCCCAATTGAACGTGTGGGACGGCACTGAACAGCCATCTTCTGGCCTCTCTGCAGGAAATGGGTCATAACTGATTAGAGATGGGCGTGTGAGGCGAGACTCAACGCCATATTTCTCTAGGATACCGGATATAGCTTTCCTGCGCGGTGCGCATACGATGCTGTTATACGCCTTAATGACTTGCTGCGTTCATGGGCAGGTCATTCAATCTTTACGTCTATCTCTACGATGGATAGCACGATTCCATATCGTGCTACTGTCAGCAGAAGACAAAGTCTTAAGTTTGGGCTGAACATCGAAAGAAAGTGACTAACGCTCAAGCTGCTCTGTTGGTCTAAGTAGCCACTGTCACCAACCTATTCAACTGTGAAATTCTGAGCATGTTTCCTTAGCGTGACAGTGGGTACTGATGTTTTCAGAGTGTTCCCCTGGCAACGAAAATGGTGCCAGGATTTTGTAAGGAAGGAGCGATGGACTGAGGAGCTTCCAACGTCACCGCCGGATCCTAGAACTCGATCTACTGTAGAACATTTTTCATTCTCCCATTGATCACTCTCAAGGCAGTCAGCAAATCACCTCCTTGTTATCATCGGTCACGCACTGTCAATTCTCAGTCACCATCGCCGACACCACGATGACTAACCCCCTAGAACACGTGTCGGCTCGATCTACTGGAGCTCCCCTTGCACGTCTGCCAGCCTTTTCCACCAGAGTTTCCCCCGCTGAGAACATGAGGACATACTATACGGAGAACGAACAGCATGTAGACACCAAAAGCAAGGAAGAGATTGAACATGCACAGGAGACGATCGGACACTTCACAACAGTCCTCGATGCCGTCGGGGTTTCCATTGGAGCCAGTGCATCGGGCCTTTGGCACATCAATACGGAGATGGAGATCGTCAATCAACACTTAGTTGATATCAAGTTTCAATTGAAGAGGCTGGCTACCGGACGTTAAACTGTACGCTCTGAGTCTCGTACATTCGCGTCCGAGAATACTGAACTCATTTCTCGTACGAAGGCCAAATGGCCTTTTTCAGCGCTTAGTCCCATTCAATGATTGCGAAAGAGCTTCACGAAGGTGAGATGGCCTTTTTCCGCGCCTATGTTTATTCAATGATTGCGGAGGAGCCGCACAGCACCTCCAAGAAGTCCAAGAAGGAGACGGGCACTTAAGCGAGGAAGGAGGGCATAGATCAGCTCGTTTAAAACCAAGCAGAAGGCGGCTCGCTAGTGCTATCAGATAGCTGTCGAGTAACTATTTCCCCATCATTCGGGCACAAGTGACTTAGCTTTGCCTCTCCAGTGATCATCAAATACTGGGTATACTTGGCGCATTCGTACACTGTTTTTTTTTGGTGCAAGAAATACAATGGTACCGGTACATTGCGCGAAAGAGTTCGTTTCTTCACGCTTGACTTTCCATCCTCAGCTTGATCTTAGTGATCCTCCAAGTCGGCATTATGAGGATCTAATGACGCCGAAACGAGATCATGTGAAATTACTCTCAAGAGACGCGATACAAAGGACTCCCCAATAGATGCTGTGACGAGATCCGGAGATGACATTACTGCGCCGCAGTTCTCAAGGATGCCTCGGACGGCCGACAGATTCACACAATGACTGCGTTTTTCTTAAAAAACAATCTGAGATTGACCTATTTGTTCCAAATTCGAGTACGCAAGGCAATGAAGAGTTGAACAACACTAAATTACGGACAGATCAAAACACATGCAGCCATGCATGTTTGGCTCAGCTACTAGTTTTGAGTCATGCCGATTTTCGCAATGTCGCGCCGCACCTTCTTCGATGAATCGTGAGCACAAATCCTGCGTTACGATTCTGTTCCAATGATCGCATTGAGAGCATAGCGTCGTAACAATGGGATTTCGGCGACCCGTTCTCACTCACGTCATGTCATGTTGACGTCCTTGGATAACATACAAGCTCGCACCAACAACAGAATACTGTAACTCAAAATCCAAGTCAGGACTATGAGACTCGGCTTCGATGCGATGCGTTGATATGCCACGTTCCATAACAGCATCGCTAGTTACGTTTTACCAAAATCCATTAACCCTCCGAATTGCGGCACAATAGTCTTGAGCATCCCAATTTAGTTGCTTGCGCAAACAAGGTTGCCATTCCGATGTAGGTGGGAGGTAGTAAGACAGCTGAAGGGACATAGGGCTGGCCCGTCGTCAATCACATTCCATCTTTGCGAAGAGGTAGCATGAAGGAATTTGGTCGGAGTTCGTTGTCTTTCGTCTCAGGAGGACGATGTTCTTCTAACGCAGATGCAGAATCAACGTCTCCTTAGTCCTCACAACTATCATTGTTGTGACATGTATTTAATTAGGGACTTTGGGTGCGCTGACGGATGGTATTCTCCCTGCAGCAAAGTTTTCGTGAAGATACTGTAGTACTATGGTCCATGTTCCATGTTCAACGCTAAAACTTAAACACTTGCATTCCCAAGGGACGAATCGCCAACGAAGCTTGGAGCAGCGCATGACCATGCGGCATGGCTATTAATTATCGCTAGCGCCTGTGCCATGGTGCTGGGCACGCAAGGCTCGGACTCGCTCTGCCGGCTGATTCGATGCCTTACCACAGTACTGGTACAACGAAGAACGTCTCCGGATTCTGTATGTTGTTGATGAGTTGCAGTCGCTATCGGGTCAGCAGCAAGGCAAGGGCGGTCCATTCATATGTCGAAACTGTTGGGGAGCAGAAGCACCAGTATATACGCACCCCTGCATGTGGAAACCGAGCACACGTGGACCACAGACCTGCATGGTAAAAGCGCAGCAGTAGCGTGCGCAAGCGGCATAGCCGAGGGTGCGCAAACCCCCCATTCGCCCGATTCAAGCACCACCACCATCCATCCCCCATGTCAAGACCCCTTGCATCAGTCCCGCTCAATCAGTCTACAGCATAGGGTATCTCCCTGCCACCACACCCAAAAGGAAGCCCACATCATGCCACTCCCCTCGTCCCTTCTGTCTCTCCCAGCAGAACTGCGCATCCCAATCTTCACCTACGCACTCCTATCCTCAGACTGCTCCTGCGTGTCCTTCCCCCTGTATCCCGCCCTCCTCCTGACATGCCGTCAAATCAACGCAGAAGCAACCCCGCTCTTCTACCGCTCGCTAACGTTCGACGCACACCCCACTCTCTTGACTGATTTCCCCGCCTACCGCTTTCCAGCCCTGCACGAGGGCGATTGTCCCTCATGCACCGGTGTCGCTCAGAATTTCAGCGGCGCAGCTACGCCCTGGGCCGCCAATTCAACCGTGGGCGGCACGCTGAGCAGCGCCGCGAGTCTAGGCGGCAGCGCAGGAGTAGGGGTATGTAGTCCGCGCCGTACACAAGCGCAAAACATGCACGACACGCATTTCCTGCTCCATCTGCGGCGCGGGACGAGATTGTTTCTTCAGCGCTGGAAACTAGCCGTGCGTCTGGATGCGGATGCACGGTTTGACGCTGATGCCGCGAAGCGCGCGTTTGACGGGTGTGCTGCACTATACGTCAGCGGAGTCCAGGCTAGCTTTGGCGTAGCTGGCGTGGAGAATCTCCGGAATCTGCAAAAGGTGCGAGGAGTGAGGATGTGCGAGGTGCGCGGGACGGGCTGCAGCGCGCGAGAGGGCGGGTTCGGCAGGTGGTTGGAGGATAAAGTGATGAGTGATGATCCGATTGAGCAGGTGGAGCGAGTAGGACCGTGGCCGGCGGGGGAAGAGGAGAAGAGGCCGGAGTGGAAGAAAGTTACGGTTGTCGGGGAGGATTTGGCGCAGGTCATTCCTATCAGGACGAGGAATGAGGTTGATGTCTGGGGGATGAGGTGACTTGGACGTGACCAGCTTTTTACCAGAACACGAATGGTACAAGACTTGCGAGCGCCGCTCGCAGCGTCACGATTAGAACCGGAGGTGACAATTAGATTTTTGTTGGTAGCGTTACCATGTTTACATTGCTGTGTCAAAGACTAACAAACGACAGAACCATGTTGTGCGAACAAAATGGAAGGGAACCCGCCACTCCTGCTCTTCACCGAATCGAAGACGACCACGATCAGGCTCCAAATTGAGACCGACCCGGAGGCTTTCGCGTCACTCGTTTCATTTCTTGCCAGATCCAGAATGACTAGAGCTGTCGCTGGCCACCTTGCCTGAATTCACATTGTGGGCAGCTGCCGCTTGGGCACGTGCGGCGAAGCCCCCGGAGGACATGTCGCCACCGTTCTTGGCCTGTATCGAGTCAGCTTGACGGATAAATGATCAGATGGAGCATTATGAAGGCATACCTGCCCGGATTGGATACGCGCGGCGTCCGCAGGAGTGATTGGGTTCGACATAATTTAAATTCTTTGGGTGGTTTGAATTGGGAGATGTGGAAGTATTCCTGGCGATATTACAAGGAATAGGAGCTGATTGAGATTTTGACATTCACCGAGGAAGAGGATTCCGAGTTCAATCTTTATACTCCAATCTGTTTTCATGAAAGGGTGTGTGAAGTCGCAGTGTCCCCGCAACGATTCGATCACAACATTCCTCTGCGCCTTGTAAAAGGATTCCGTCCTTGTTGGAACGCTCTGTGCCAGCGTTTCAGGTCTGACCCGTTTCCTCAATGAGACATGTTTTTGTCGTACAAATTCAATAAAGACCTCTTGCGCCGCTCGGCTGGGTCGTTCTCCTGAATTCACTGCGATGTGCATTGCGGCGCATGTGGAGTCTCCCCTTGCATAACTACAGCATTTACCTTTTCCGCATCTCGCTCAGGGCTAGAAACTTGAGTCGTCTTCGGCGGTCGAACAATTGTAAACGGAACCCGCCGCATCAGTCACACGTCTAGGTAGGAGATCAGTCTGAATTCTGAAAGGGACCAAAATGTACAGGATATCAATGATTCCCTTGTTCAGATGCAACTCGTGTTCTAGAGTTGCCGATGCACGTTTTGTGATAGTGTCTTCAGCTACCAGCAAGATATCTGCCAATCCATACAGTCTTTAAGTTGCTGACACTTATGAGTAATCGCGATATCGTTGGACCTCTGTTGAGATCTAGCTACAGTATCGAGCACCGTTCGGATCAAAAGGAGGACGCGTACACAGAGTGTGGCCGCTGCGGGTGGGCTCGAAATAATTACGAGACTAGAGCCATAACCCCGAGCTAGAATCATTCATAATCGCCTACCTCTCAGGGGATAGACGCTACTCAGAATTTATCTCTAGGAGGCGTAGTCTTGTATACCAGGCGTGGTACGGAATACTCTCGATACATTGTGACTCTATGCCACTAGGATTTTGGGTGCACCTGCTGTGGTCAGTCACTGTACTGTATGTTAAGATGAGGCCCATGTACTGTATGTATCTCTGCAGCACTATGTCATGTGATTCAAAAGTATTACCTTTCAAGAGCAACGAGAACTCAAAATTCGTGTAAAAGCTATGATCTCATTCTATTGATTCGCAAAGCTCACAGAAGCCTAGATCAGTAATGGTGAATGGCTCACATAAAGCGTCCAGAGATCTCGATGAGCATGGCATGCTACAATAGTCAAGTTCGGGTCGTACTAAGGATGGACAGCCAGCAGAACATCGGCGGCACCAGGCATATACTTCGCTCATCAAAGGAGGAGGACCTAAGCATAAGTCGAATCTAAATAATCGTCGTCAGCTTGATCAAATCCGAAGACATCATCATCAGGCGAACCATGGCGGAGAAACAACTCACGATCCGCTTCCTCCGCAAACGAAGTCCGCAAGAGTCGTCCAAGCGTCCAGCAGTCAACAGCAACGCGCGTGAGCGCCGCATCGCCCTTGGCAACAACTTTATTCAATCGCTCATGATTGACAGGATTTTTCCATGCCTTCCATAAGATCATCGCCTCGACCGCATCGCGAATCTCACGCAGTGTCTCCATATGTTCCGTCAGCATGCGCATCCCGTCGATTCTCTTCAAGCGCGCCATTATATCTGAAACCGCCGGCCGCGAAGAGGAATTGCCCTTGACCATGCTGAGCAAGTCTTGATCGACACGCGACGCCGTGCGGCCGCGAAGATTCTCAAAGCTCTCGCGCTCCCGCTCGAGTTGCTCGATGCCCAGCGTTAGACCCTGCGTGGCGGCCTCGCATTTCCTCTGCAATTTTTCAGCCTGGTCGAGCGGAAACTTGAGTGCCGTGAAGCTTGCTTCTTCCGGCGGAATGCAGCTGACTTGCTTCACGAGGATTTCTTGGCCAAAGATGAAGATGCGCTTGTTCACTATCAGGGGTAAATCTGCGGCTTCAAGCTCGACGTAGGTATCTGCCATGCGCCAGTAATTCAGGTGATCGAAGCGCGATGAACGAAGATGGAGGGCTTTGACGCGGCATTCGCTGAGAAGTGGCACATGTGCGAGATCCTCGACGTTGAGCTGGAGTGGGACGTCGCGCATGCGGATTACAACCCTGTCGATAGTCTTCGGTTCTGGATTTACTCCGTCTGGTCGTCTCATACCGAACTCGTCAAGGTACGGTGCATCCCCGCCGTAGCCATCATTCCAGGCGTACACGGAGTCATAGCGCCCGTCTTTGTTTTTGGGTGTGCGGTGGCCCTTGAGCAGCTGTCTGTGGCGTGCAATGGCACCTGGATCGGTCACAGGAGGAGCCGAACTTGGGCGTGGCGGGAATAGAAATGCTTTGGGTCTCCATAGGGAACGTAACGAGTCCATTTGTCAAGGCTAGCAAAGGTAAGAGATTGCAGACGGGCTGTAAGAGGGAGAAGTGCAGCACAGCGATGAATCTGAGAGTTGTCCAGTGAATGGCGCAGGACGCTATTTCTACTACCTAGCATCGAGCCAGGCCTTCACGATGTCGAAATCACTTCGTATTGCGGACGCATTTTGGCCAACGACGGGTGACTTGGTGGGTTGTCTGCCACAAATCACAGTATTGTGTGAAGACGATGTTGTGTAGAAATGCCGCGTTACCTGCGCTCTTTCGATTATCCAACTCCACCTGAGCAGCTAGTATTGGCCATCATAAGAATATGTAGTAGATCTCAGTGATTTATAAAGTATTCCGGTGTGATAATAAATGCAGAGGCTGGGCGAGTCTGAAGCAATGTCCGGTATGACATAGGGTTCGTGAGACAAAACAGCTGCACTCCTAGAGACCCATAGACAGCATTTCCGCAACACTCCGCAGGCCTCCGTACCCCTTCACACATCGGCCCACCCCATTCTCATCCTTTTTCAGTTGCAAAAAGCCACAAGCGCCCACTGCACATCCGTAGAAGATCACAGCATCAGGGAAGCGACCATTACTCGTGGTGACTCGCATGAAGCAAGCCACGGCCGACGATCGACTACCTGATCCTGCAGTCTGTCGGACAGCTTCAGCATACGAAGGGGGCGGGAATTCCGGCATCTCTTGTGGAAGTTGCCTGTCAGCTTGCGAAGACTTTTCTCCACCCGCTGACGCCCATGTCGATCCACTCCTATCGCCGTAGGCATCATAATCGATAAATACGCTGAACGAGTCCATTCTTCCAGAGCTCGCGGAGACCGTCGATCCTCTTGGAATGTAATCAAATGGCGCTTCATCGCTGGTGCGTGCAGGCGATGGCCCTGTAACTGAGCCCGAGCGTGGCGTTGAGGAGCTAGAACTTGTCGATGGAAGGGTATCACAAAGATTGTTGTCTGATGGCCTGAAGGAGGCAGGATCAATGCTAGGCTCACGTTTTCTCTTGTTCAGATTCACATTCGCTCCGTCATTCGGCGCCACCCAGTTCACCGGTGCGAATGCCGCACGCATGTGTGAGGGCTTGTCTTGAGTTTTGAATTCGAGGACAACATCGACAGCACCTGAAACCATCATGCGACTTCTGAGGCCCCCGCTGCATTTGCAAATAGGATTATCGAAATCAATGCCTCTCATGTCAATCCAGGATACAAAACGACGACATTGTGCACACACAGCTACCGGTCGTCCTGCATTGCCTCGTCGGTCGCCGCGATGTACCGTGGTCAATGCTACCGGGGTCATGCAATTGGCGCAAATTTGGCTTTGTTTAGGGAAAGGATGTTTCAAGGACCAAGGTGGTGTGCGAAGAGTCGGAGCCGCCGCTGGTGTTGGCGCCAACAGAGTACGTGGCAGCCTCCGTCTGGAAGCGGGCGATGAGATGGAGGCATCGGCGCTAGATGCAGAGACGGCATGATAATCATGGCTGCCCGTAGAAGTTGAGAAAGTGGTTGCTGTAGATGATTCAGAAGCAGCGGTGGCAGGACGAGGAACATGCTCAGGTCTCGGGAAAAGGAGACATGGGTTGATGTTCGTGGTAACCTGGAAGTCCGCGTCTTTCCCTGAACTCATCGTGGAAGTGGAGAGGGTTTCTAGGCTGTCGATACTGAAATGGTCTGAGCATTTGAAGTGTAGAGTGGAAGCTGAGTGGCAGCATTGTCGACGGGCTCATTGACATGAGCATATACTTCTAAGCTGACGCCAGACACGGTACAGACGTTATGACGAGGACATTACCGTCTGAACGGCCATGGATGGCTTCGCGATCCGATGGATCATCGAAGCCATGACACACGTTCATCCGTGTCGAGGGGTCTTGCTTGCGCGTGAGGCAAATGTCACTCAAGCAAGTCTTTTCCTCATCGCTGTGAGCGTCGCAGCATTCAAGCACAGATCAATATAAACGCGCACAAGTTGCTGCTCTTCGGCTGGGCAAGCAGCTTGGTGACTACAGGCACGCTGCTTACTGTCCTCGTGCACGACGATTGTCCTTGAAGTGAAAAGGGCTGATTATCCCATGCCATGACAGTTTAGACAAAGCAGTCGAGGCTGACATTGAAATGTCACTTTATGCATTCAGAGGACGCCACCTGGTAAACTAACACTAGGCGTCAAGCTCGCTCTCGATGTCGAGGATTCATGGCCATATAGCGGAGCTGCATGCTTTCTAAGCATGAACATGGGCTTTTTGCCTTCGTTGGCGAGTTGTTTGAAGAGAATGAGCGGCCGCTCATCAAGTCCCAGACATCGCTCTTGATCTCCGTGAACAATGTAAAGAGAATACTGCCTCCAGTCGTCTGCGATATTGTACTTTTTGAGAGCTTGCGGTAGAACCTTGTGGCAGGGTTCCTCCATGCCAACTCGAAAGGACTTCATGAAGCCAGAAGGATCATCGCCCTGGCCGCCACTCCCGCCCTGTGACGAGCCTGGCGGTCCGGTAATTGCAGATGAGGGTGGTGCGGTCGATACCGTAGAATTTGGAGGTGCGGATGAGGTTGCTGAAGATGGATTGGAGGTGTTTATCGTGGGGACAGCTCGACGTGATGATATACTGGCCGGTTGTCTGCCACCGTTCTGGGCAGTCGTGTCCATGCCGGTAGGACCTGGCGAGACCTGTTGCGATTGCTGCTGTTGCCAGTACGGCCGCTGCTGGCTGCTATAAGTCGCGGGAATTGGCGGCGAGCTTGGTGAAGACTGATTGGGTGAGCTTTGACCGCCAGAAGATGACATGCTAGCCGTCAGATGGTTGCTCGCCGCCACTGCAGCGGCTGAAGGGTTCAGGTCTCCGCTGTCCTTCATAGTTGGAGAAGGAATCTTGCCGCTGCTGCCGCCATAGAGCCCCTTTTTGCTGAACTTGCGACTCAGGCTCGGCTTGGCTGTCGACTGGGGCACGATGGTCTCAACAGGCGATAGCGGATTGCCGCGCTCTTCCAGAGCATCAGGCGTAGGTAATGGCGCCTTTTGCTCCTTCACCATACGGACAACTGGCAGCGTCTCTTCACGGATCTTGCGTTGATCTTCCTGTAGTCTCCACATGTCCTCTCGCAGAGCTCTCAGCTCGGCCTCCGCAGTCATGATGCGCTCGTCTCGTAATTTTATCTGATTTATAATCCGCGCGACATCGTCTTGGGTTGCATGAGCGTCCGGGGCATTCGCATCGGCAGCTGCTGCAGGGTCAGTCAAGATGATGCGTCAGCGAAACAGCCGCTTCTTACACAGAGGCACGTAGTGATCGGGCTCTATGGGTACGTTTGAGCTGATCTTCTCGTCGTATACGCCTTTGAGGATTGTCAAACGGTGACCCAGACTCGTGATGCCCATGTCTCGCAAGTCTACATGCTGTAAAGCAACAAGGGCTTCGCCGTCTATTTCTTCCGCTAAAGGAGCGTCAGCAAGTTGATGGTCGGCGGAGCGGCAGTGCGTGCAAGGACCCACCAATGAAGCTTTCTGCGTATCGCTCCAGGCCCATGCCCGAAATGAATTCTGCACAGTCCTCTGCTGACCATCGCATGATGGTTCCTTCGTCGTAGTAGCTCTTTGGCCGGCCGTAGCCAGTCGGCGTGTGCTCGGTTGCATCGGATTGGGTGGGACTGTATTCGCCGTGGAGGGTGGGAGAACTCAGGCCGGTGTTTCGTCTGTCGTCATAGTCGTCGGCGTCCGACTCGTCCTGGTATTTGCGGTCGTATGCCATGGCGAATTGACTCCAGGGTGCTGCTCTCTGAGCGACGGGCAGCAAGTGCCAGCACTTTGAAAGGCCTCTTCAGAGTGGGTTTCGAGGAGGAGGAGGAGGATGGAGGCTGACGGAGGGGCGTGGGTGGAGGGTAGGGCCGGGGTAGGAGGTTGGCGAGGGTGATTGAGGGATGCAAAGGAGGGCTAGAGGTGAGGAGAGCCGAGCAGGAGTGGATGTGAGAGTGGAGGGTGTTCTGAAAGGCCTTCTCCCCTGATGCAAGATGGGTGGAGCGGCGCGTTCAATGTCAACGGCGTGGGCGGCAGTTGCGCGCAGATCGGCGGCCGAGGGGAAGCTAGAGGCCGGGGATCGACTCTCGTCTGCTGCGGCGGCGGCGCCTGAGGCTCGTGGAGGAGCGACGCTACGTGATGGACTAGGTGGGTACTGTAGACTTCCGTTGCGTCGCTGGGACAAGGGCATCTGGCGCCGTACAGGGCAGGCGAGGAGAGACGGGAAGCGGAGACCTGAGCAAGGCAGCCGCTTTGGGAAGACCCAGGGTCACGGGCGAACCTCCAGTCACCATCGAGAACAACGCGCGCACCCTCAGTCGCCTGTAGTCCTCTCCCTAGACACTTGCGGCCACCGCCAACCTGCTCTGACGCCTGGACTTGAACCTGCCCGCGCTGTGGAGTCAGGTCTGCCGCCACCACTCCCCGATCCGAGAGGCCGCAATCAAAGCCCAGACTCCAGCGTCGCGTCGCGTCCCAGGAACAGATTGCTCTCCCCTGCTCTTCTCTAGATTGGTACGGCGGTTGCGATTGCGACGGACCCAGCCGTGCCATCCAGCGCCTGGCCAGCAAGCACACATCAGATCACGATCAGTGGGGCTGTTCCATATCCTGGCTACAGCATCCCAGAACTCAGCGCGTGCATCTACCCAACTCTCTCCTCGACGTCAACGCCGGCCAGCGCGGATTCCACATAGGGCCACCCCGGCCGACTGATTCGTACCTACTTAATCTTTATCCTCTGTCAGCGCGCGCCCATTGAATCGGGCCCGCGGTCAGCCTGACGGGCACCGCTACCTCCTGCCACTACCATACAGTACATGCCCACTTATCGCTGACCTGGCCCGGCCACGCACGCAACATGTCAAACGCCGTCACCATTCCCCTCCCCCCGCCCCCAGCACTACCTTCGTCTACCCGCGACGCTCTTCTGAAGCTGCTGCAGCGTGACAACAACAAGGCCATCTTCGACTTTCGCACTGTCTTGTGTGAGCAGATTGTCGCCACCAAGTACGACATCAAGCTGCAGGAGCGCTTGCTGCAGCTGCTTCGTGAAACAGATGGCTCAATCACAAAAGAAGAAGCGATTGCTCGCGTCCTGACTGAGGCCACCGAGGCCAAGCAGGATCTGACCGTTCCGGAAGAGTTGACTGCGTACGGCGGATACATTGTGAGGGAATCTCTAAGAAACGCCGTCGTATTCAAGCAGGGAAAGACGACCGGCTAATGCATAACCAAGGCATGATTGCATCCGGGAAAAACGAAAGCATAAATTCTACAAAGTCAGCATGCGCCAGAGGACGCGGAAAGTCAACAGGGGAGCCTGCATGCCCATTGCGACGTGGGAAAAAAAAAGTACAGCTATCTCTACCATCATCAAATTGTCGAGTGCATTGGGAATATTGTGCAACAGCTTAAAGCGCGCCTAATTGTGGTGCATGGATACTGCGCCGTGGCCAGAGGTCCTGTGCGCATGCTGGGTGGGCACAGCAGCCCTGCACTTAACTTGACGCCAGGTAACCTGGCAGTGGCGAGTGAGGGCAATTTCAAGGCAGGGTTCAAGTGCATAACAAAAGT
The DNA here is from genome assembly GCA_023512835.1 of Taxillus chinensis. NCBI lineage: Eukaryota > Viridiplantae > Streptophyta > Magnoliopsida > Santalales > Loranthaceae > Taxillus > Taxillus chinensis. The sequence continues at coordinate 172,498 of JAKCVP010000424.1, read as the reverse complement.
GTCCTGTAGACTAGAGTACATTCAATGCTTGCACTGCGTCAAGCATCATCCGGCACCTGTGAAGCGTGTCCATCAGAGGACGGGCAACGCGAGCGCCCCGAGGTATATCATGTTACGTCGCAAAGTTCGTCGACAAGCCAAGTCATGAATCCTTATCTCATCCCCCTCTCAATCTTCCAAGGCATTGCTATGGCTGCTTAGTCGTAAAGGCCCTCGTCGTCTCCACCGTTCCCAAAGCCATTTGATGCACCGTTCTGGGCTTCGTTTGCGTCGGGGAAGCGGAAGAAGGCACTGCCACCCGAGTTCTTCATGCTTTGCGCAAACGCCTCGTATCTCCGAATTTCTACGTCAGTGACCGAGCGGCGAGCGGACTGCATAGCCTCCTCGAAGTGGCGCTTTGTGAGCTCAGGGACGGGGTCCTCTGCATCCACATCATCTTCCATAGTAGCGTCCTCGCCGGCCTCTGCCTGAGCTGCCTCTCTGGCTTTTGTACGCTCAATGTCTGCAGCAATGGCTTCCTTGATGGCAAGCTTCACTGCACGCTGAGTCACAAACCCTAGGTCAGCACCAGAGAAGCCGTGGGTCTTGGAGGCAATGTAGTTCAGGTCAATATCGCTGGCGACAGGGGTCTTGCGCAGCTGGGCCTTGAGAATGCCAAGACGTGACTCCTCGTCGGGAAGAGGAACGTAGACCAGGGTATCGAGACGCCCGGGACGGCAGAGTGCATTGTCGAGCTGCTCCGGGCGGTTGGTAGCGCCAATGACAAAGACATTTTTCTTTGAAGTCATACCGTCCATTTCGGTAAGCAATTGGTTGACGACACGGTCAGAGGCTCCACCAGCGTCGCCCTGAGAACCACCACGCGACTTGGCAATGGAGTCCAACTCATCCAGAAAGACGACGCAAGGTGCAGCAGCGCGAGCCTTGTCGAAGATGTCACGAATGTTGCTTTCGGACTCGCCAAACCACATGGAAAGAAGCTCAGGACCCTTGACGGAAATGAAATTGGCAGCGCATTCGTTGGCAACAGCCTTGGCCAGCATAGTTTTACCAGTACCAGGGGGTCCGTAGAATAAGACACCTTTAGACGGGGATAGACCAAACTTGAGGAACTTTTCGGGGTGGTCGACAGGGTATTGAACGCTCTCAATAAGCTCGCGCTTGACTTCTTCCAGACCACCAATATCTTCCCAGCGGACGTTGGGTGTCTCGACGACGGCAACCTCGCGGAGGGCGGAGGGGTTGGATGTACCAAGGGCGAAGCGGAAGTTTTCCATGGTGACACCTAGCGAGTCAAGAACCTCGGCGTCGATAGTGTCTTCATCAAGATCAATAAGATCCATCTTTTCGCGAATCTGCTGCATTGCAGCTTCAGAGCAAAGAGAGGCCATGTCTGATCCAACGTATCCATGAGTCTCGGCAGCAATGGACTCCAAATCGACATCATCAGCCAGCTTCATGTTCTTGGTGTGAATCTGCAGGATCTCAAGACGACCAGTAGGGTCAGGAATTCCAACATCGACTTCGCGATCGAAACGACCATAGCGACGCAGAGCAGGATCTATGGAATTGGGGCGGTTGGTCGCTGCCATGACGACAATGTTGGAACGAGCCTTCATGCCATCCATGAGGGTGAGAAGCTGCGAGACGACACGGCGTTCGACCTCACCATTGGTCTTCTCACGCTTGGGGGCAATGGAATCGATCTCGTCAATGAAGATGACAGATGGCGAGTTCTTTTCGGCCTCTTCGAAAGCCTTGCGCAGGTTGGACTCGGATTCACCTGCCATTTTCGACATGATCTCGGGTCCATTGATCAGGAAGAAGAATGCGCCAGTCTCGTTGGCAACAGCGCGGGCCATAAGAGTTTTACCTGTTCCAGGTGGTCCGTAAAGGAGGATACCGCGAGGAGGTTTGATACCGATGGACTTGAAAAGCTGGGGGTGTCGCAGGGGGAGCTCCACCAGTTCTCGGACCTGAGCCATTTGCTTGCGGCAACCACCGATATCGTCGTAGCCAACCTCATTGAGGTTGCCCTCTTCGTCTTCGCGCTGGATTGGTTCGCCTTCGCAGTGGATGACGGTCTCTTGGGCAACGATACCATACTCGGGAGGGTCGACCTCTACCACCTTGAACTCTACCGACCGCATTCCACCACGAGCTGTGAAAATGTCGCCTTGTCGTACGGGACGGTAGGCTTCGCGGAAGTATGGGGCAAGGAAGACATCGAAAAGGGAGCCGGTCAATCCCTCGACGGTGTCTGCAATGGGCAGTACGGCGATGCGCTTGGCCTGGTTGATTCTGTCAGCTTAATGCAGCCTAGTTTGAGAATTTCAGGTGAGCTGACATATTTGATATCGGGGCAAGGGTGGACGGTGATGATGTCGCCATGCTTGACGCGCAGATTGTGGCGTACGACTCGGTTGATTCGAGCGCTGCCATCATCGAGATCATCATCAGCCATGACGATTAGGACGGTGTCTTTTCTCTTCTTGCCCTTGACAAGCACTGTATCACCGCGGAAGAGCTGGAGAGTCTCCATCGTGTTATTCGAGAGCGCGATGAGCGAGTTGTCATCACTGGTGGCGTCGGTCACGCTGTTGGGTTGTGGTCAGCGGCGAAATCATCAGAGTACATTGCAGCACAGCTGAGACTCACATGAGCGAGTTTGGCTTCTTCTTCTTCTTGAGAATGGCTGTGGCTACATCTTCGCCCTGCATGATAATTTAGCTGTGGCGCTTGGGTGCAGCCAGTGTTGGCTCCTCATACCTGTACGGTGGGCTTTTCAGAGCCGGAGGGATCACTGTTGAGAGCGTCAGCAGGTGGATCTGTCTCGAGGGCGGCAGAAATGGATACTTCTTCAGGTTAACCTTGCCCTTGTTCTGGGCGTGGTCGGGCTCTGCAGACATGATGGCAAGATCAAGCTGGGTGGAGCTCGAGAGACGCAAGATGTCAAGTTGAGTGGATGATGAAGATGGGAGAGATGGGCGAGGGAGAAGAAGGGAAGGGATGGGGAGAGGACAGAAATGGGAAGGGGCGAAACGGCTCTGGCAAGATGGATGAGACAGTTGACAAGAGCGTGAGGTTGGGTGAGGGTGAAGTGACGAGATGGATGGCCTGAAGGGAAGGCACGCCAGGTAGGTCGTGAACATGACGCCGCCTCCGAGGGTCCGTGCGGGCGAGCTCCTCGTAGGTAAGCTGGAGCGTTACTTATCGAAGACGATGGAATCCGCCTCTACTTTGTGAGGCGACACATCACTTCCATCGATGGTCTATCTCCATGACGACCACATGAGCTTTGCAATCAAGTTGCCCAACACATAATACCCTACAACGCCCGTCTCGCTTTCAGAACGCATCCTGGCGTGTCCACTTCCTGAGGCTCTGGCTTGCCTTGGGTATGACTCTTATTTGTACCTAGGCCGCCGAAATGATCCTCACTCGATCCGGATACAAGCGGTCGAGCGTCAAAGTGGGTGTGGACGCCTCTTCTGCTCGTCGCTGGACGCAATTCTCACGTGCTCCATGCGCTCGAATATATACTCCAAGTTGCCTACGACCTGAATTTACGAGACATGCATGAACTCTCCCTCTAGGAGAGTCGTCTGCCACCCAAAGCGAATGCTGGAGGAAACCAAAGTGTCTACCTTTGTAAATCAAACATTACGAAAATAGTAGAGTTGCGACTTTCCGTTGGATTCCGCAGTCAAAACAACAAGGGTATCATGGTCATCCACATGCCAGAAGCATCGCCCCAAACCCTTACTGTACCAGAACGCCAAACACATCTGCCTGCGGACAAAAGTCGGCTTTGGATCTCTTTAGCACCACATGGGCTCCTGAAGAAACTTGTTAACTAAGACCTGATCAATGCTCCAGCGCTTGTCGACGCCAACACTCAAGCAACCTGAGAGCAGCGCCAGTGCAGCCTCGACCTCTTCATCGCTAGCACCAACAGCTCTCAATGCCTTCAAGACGATTTCGCTGTCCCATTGCCCCCTAGCTATGAGCATCTGAAGCTTGGGTGCAAAGGAGTGTGAGAAGGGCATCTCCGAGGTCAAGAGCGCAAAACACACCACTCCAAACGCCCACATGTCGCTTGATGTCTCGTACAGCGGCTGACGCGCGCAGAGCATTTCCGGGCTGGCGTATGGCAGACTCCCAGCAATGCAAGTGCTCGTGCTGGAAGATCCAATGCATGGCGATTCTGAGTCGCTATCGCTTGACAACGATCCGTCGCTCCATTGCTGCTCGCCTTGGTGAGAGTTGTCTCTCGCCTCTCTGAGAATGTAGTCAGACATGCCAAAGTCACACAGACGAAGGATGACACGAGCGTCTCTCGATCGAGTGCCGTCGCTCGAAACGTTATCGATGAGGCAATTTTCGAGTTTGATGTCTCGGTGGACCAGACGCGCATCTTGATGCAGATAGCGTACTGCTGAGGCTAGCTGTCTAATACACTGCTTTGCCAGTTGAAGTCCTATCAGTCTGCTAGATTTGATGTCTGCTCGACCTATGGAGGCTTGGCTCCCGACTGAGTCTGACTGCTTTGACCTGATCGAAGACCTCCTGTGCTCACGAATGAGATCAGAGAGTGTGCCACCCGTGTTCAGCTCGGTCACGCAGAACGTCGCAAAGTCCGTGTCGTACACGGACAGCAAAGGTAAGATATTTGGATGGTGCAAATGTCTCCAGATAGAGACCTCATGTTCGAACTCTTGCTGTAGCTTTTCGTTCTCGTTTGAGTCTTTGCCTTCGGTCTGTTTGCGCACGATTTTGACAGCGCGACTAACTTTTTTGTCGCCCTCAATCGTATGAGCTTCCTTAACGACGCTGAAGCCACCGTACCCTATCAGGCGGCCCATAACAAACTCGCCGCGGTCCCCAAACTCTTGACCCTCGTCATCAGGCTGCTGCGCAGACTCTTCAGAGGTTCGCGACCACTGTGACAAGAACATGCTTGCCGGAGAGTTGATGGAGGACCCGCCGGATAGGACAGAGCTCCTCCGGCTTGCTCGGTGCGACGTACCCTCGGCGGCACTCGTGTGCGAGCGCTGTAAGCGCCATGTGAGGGGGCTCGGCAGTTCTCCCAGCGATTCCGCCAAAGGGGGAAAGGCGACGGGAGACGTAGAGCGAGCCAAGACAGGAGACAAAGCTTTATGCTCATAGAGTGTTGGAGGCGGAGGTGAGTTGAAGGGCGACTTGATGGGAGATTGCATGGTAGCCGACCTTACAGATGACGGGCGTGAAGTGGCCGCCTGAGGCACCTTCTCGTGCTTGCTGGCGTGACCAAAGGCTTTGCGTGAAGTCTCGCGGATTGGAGAAGTGACTTTACTCGCGACTTGGTCAAAAAGCGCACGGCGGCGTGAAGTTGTTCGGGGCCTGGAGTCGGTGAGAGAATGCGAGTCCGCATCAGAACCAATGCTCCCTGCGACTCCGAAGGCTTCCTGACGCTGCGGAGTGTGCCGCGAGAAATGTAGGGATGCGGTCGGCGCAGCTATGTGCGACGGGGACAGGTCGACGACGACGCCCTCGACGACATCCTCAGTGCCATCCTGCCAGTTCGCATCGCTCAATTTTGTGCACGAGAAAGAGGTGGTCACGGAGGGATTGTCTTTTCTGGACTTGGCAAGGACGTGGACAGGATCGGACGCATTGCGCACGAGCAGGTCAGGAGGTGAGACGGACCAGGCGGAAGAGCCAGTCGTCAATCGCCATTTCTGTAGGTCGGCGGTGGTGTGATGGGTGTTTGCCATGCGCAGGAGCAAGAGTGGCGCTTTTGACAGATCTAAGGCGGTAGGCTGTCTGCGCTGGACAGGCGAATCCTGGCACTGACGACTACATGGGCGTGCAGCGAGTCGGTGCGAGGGCACGGGCACAAAGGCGGGCAGGTCGCGAAGCAGGAAGGGCGGCGGCGGCGGCGGCGGAACGACTGGCTGGCTGGGATGCGAGGGAAGGCGAGGATCAGGCTGCCCAAATTATTGATGATAACGTATACAGCGTGTTAGACAGCAAAGGTGGGGTGGGGAAGGCTTGAGGAGATGAGTAGGTAGGCTACGGTAAGGCAACCTGATGACTGACTGACTGACTGGACTGTCTCTCAAGGGGAGCGTCGCAAATCAGGTGGGAAAGAAACCCCCTGGGACCCGACGCTTAGCTCAGCCGCGTTTGGGGGCTCGTCGTCGCTCCTCCGCAATAATCCAAGCACATGCGACCTTGATCTTCATGCCTACTATTTCTCCGTCACGCTCTCTCCAACCCTCACGCCCTCCTCCACGCGCTGCCTCGTAACGCGTTGCTTCACGCACCTGCACGCCTCTCCTTGCTCCCTCGTCTGTCAGCGCCTCTGTACTTCTAACACCGCTCTCCTTTCGCTCACAACGCTCGCTTGCTCCCGCCTTCTTTTCTCCCACCATCAAGCCCCCTTGACCAAGACCACCCAGCCACGCTCTCAGACCGACTGCGACACTCGCCTGCACTACTGCGCCCTCGCTCGTCTTTCGTGCGCCGTGCGGCCCAGCGCATGTCACTAGGCCACATCTCTCTCCGCCTGCCGCCTTTCCAGCTATGACACGACCAAACATAATTCGAGCAGGTCTGCTCCTTCCTCTCTCGCGTGGTCCTCATCTTCAGAGCATGTCTAATCAATTTCCTCTAGACACCCTAGACCTTCAAGATCACGAACAACCCTCAGCCCAAGCACATAGGCATCCCGCCGGCATATCTTCCAATGGCGCCCTAGCTCCACATCAAGAGAACGAGCTCCGTCACGCCCAAGAAGAGCGAATCGCCGAGCAAGACTACATGGCAGATCATTTTGGCTCTGGCCGTAGCAGCCATGAAGGCTCGGAGCTCCTGGAAGAGGACTCGGACTTTCTGCTCGACAATGGCCCAGATCCCCATGATCCGCGCCACGATGGAGCCGCAATGCAGCAAAACGGCAGCCACATAACTGAGCAACAGAACCCAGATATTGCTGATCAGGAAGGAGACGAAGATCTTGACGACGACGGCGTTGACAAGATATCTAGCTCGCCCTCAATTGAAGATGGTCAGTATACTAGATTCTCTACCCAAACCCTTCGTCCCTATTCCTCGTATCCCCGTCATGTCCCACTGGCCTCGGAGAAGGCTGTCCCTGCCATGTCGACCTTTCCCTCGTTCTCACGACCAAGACGAAGAAGAAATCATTTGCGCGACTCAAGCGATGAGCAGTCCGGTCTTCTCCTGACAGCAGCCGAGCGAGAGAATCACTTCGTGGATGAACTCATTCCACCGTCTCCACCAATCAAGTCGCTTTCCATAGCAGACACGTTCGCCGACGACGACAGCCGTTTCCCATGGCGCTCCCTGTCGAACATGTCTCTTGGAAACAGCATCGACCTTGAAGGAGATGACGTATCCATCTCGTCTGGTGATTCTCTCGCTTCGGAATTCGACGACCACTTCATGCTCCCCTCTGATCCAAATTGTCTTGACCACGGCTGGGGATCCACGAGCTTACAGAATATAGAGGACATCGACTTCGAGTTCGTTTACGCGTTACACACCTTTGTGGCGACAGTGGAGGGCCAAGCAAATGCAACAAAAGGTGACACCATGGTTCTGCTAGATGATAGTAATTCCTATTGGTGGCTAGTACGTGTGGTCAAGGACAGTAGTATAGGTACGTGCCACTGCATGAAGGCTGAAAGTTTTCTCGCTGACTGGACACTAGGTTACCTGCCCGCTGAACACATCGAAACTCCAACGGAACGGCTCGCGCGTCTCAACAAGCATCGAAATATAGATGTAAGTATTGTATCTCAAGCACTGCCCACGTCTTGCATGCAGGAGAGCTAACCCACTGAATCCAGCTAGCGCAATCTATGCTCAGCGACAACCAAGAACGCTCCAAAAATCCTTTGAAGAAGGCCATGCGCAGAAGAAATGCGAAGATGGTCCAGTTCACTGCTCCAGTATATTTCGAGCCTGCCGAGAACGATTGGTCAGACGAAGAAGAAGGCGAAGGTGAAGAGGGTGTTGAAGGGGCAGAGCATGACGGCGACACCTCAACACATCAAGATCATCATGCTGACGAGCCTGAAGAAGCACGCGCTGAAACCCAAGCCGTCGATCAGGACATCGCGCAAGCTGAGCATCTTGAGAGAGCTGACGTCGAAGCGTCGAGTCCGAGCAAGGACACGAAGGACCAGTCCAGCGCTAATCACGCCAACGAAGATGCAGCAGATGCAGCCGATGGTGGTTCAATGAAGAGTGGCGTGACGCGCAATGGAACAATCCGAAACACGGACTCTTTCTTCAAAGATGAAACCGCCGAACCCAGAAAGATATCCCTGACACCGGGTCTATTGCGCGAGGAGGCTGGAGGAGTCTCGCGGATATCCGACGCAACAGACAAGTCCTCTGCGACCAGTCTACTTGAAGAGTTGGAGAAGACTGGCAGCGCTGACTCGAAATCCGAGAAGACTAAGGATGCTAAGGCGAAGAAGGAGAAGAAGCCTGGCAAGTTTAGCGGTCTTTTTAAGAGGAAAGACAAGAAGATCAAGGTTGATGAGGCAGTTGGTGGGACTGTTTCCAAACCAGAAGACGTACCACTTTCGCCTTCAGCGCCCGCGACGGTAGAGAGCAGCGCAGCCGTATCACCAACGACTGTCGCAACGCCAGCACCGCTGGTGACCAAGACCAGCAGGGGCAAACTCACCAAGCCTCCACCTGCTTCGGTCCAGCAGACCACGTCGGTTTCACAGGAAACGACCGCTACGGTGGCAGCTCAAGATCAACAGAGAGAACTGACCCTCCAGATCCCAGGAGACGATGTCAAGCGCGAAAAGGGAGTGCTGTCGCCTCTAGCCAAGGTCCTTGGTCCTTCAAGTCCTGATGCGCCCAAGAAGGAGAAGCTAAAGAAGGCAAAGACGCGCATGGCTCTCGATGTCGATTCCTCTCCCGAAAACGAGCTGGCAGACGACTACATCGGTCAGCCCGACACAGACCATTCGAACGGTGCGACAAACTTCATTACACCCGGCCGACCGGCACCCCCGGCCCCTAACAGAGCTCCAGCTCTCGCGTCACAGCCATATGGCTCCTCGATCAATTCGCAACAGCAGAATTACGACCAGTCACGATCGCAGCAGCAACAGGCACATTCTCAATCGTCTTTTGTGTTCCATCAACGTCACAATGAGGACTCTTCGCAATCGACAGTGCCGTATAGTGACACAAATGAAACGCACGACGTCTCAACAGCAGCCACAACACCTGCCGATCACGACCGTCGTATGTCGTGGGATTTTGTGGCCTTGCGAGAGTACCTGGATGAGCGCGGCACACAAGACATCAAGGATATGCTGTATATCATCAAGGACCACACCGATACCAAGCCTGTTTCAATGGACCACCCAATCATGGTTGCGAGCGGCTACGCTGAGACGCAGCGACGACTCGACAACTTATCAAAGCAACTCGACGGGCTCCTCTTCCAATTCTTGGAGAGTAGAAACATGATGCCTTCGCCCAGACCGTCCGTTGTGCGTTGAACGCTGCACGCTCTGCAATCACGATGACGAATCCACTCTCAACCTCGACCTCAATCAATACTCTATGCATGCCGTCTATGATGAGGGACCACACGCCACGCCACGCCTTTCCTGAACGCAGCGCCGTTTGCATTATGTCACGTCTGAACGATCTTCACGAAAAACTCTTTGCTGCAATCCTTTACTTTATGGCTGGGTTCACTGGCTCATTTTTATACCCAACCCTCCACCTTTGTCTGATATGATCAGGACATGATTTGTCTGCTGGTTTTAACGCCGGACTGATGGTTTGGGGATATCTGACGGCATTGGTGCCGCATTCCAACTGTAGGGTCTTTTCGTAGCTATGGTGTACTACCTATTTTAGGTATGCAGCTGCGATAGCAGCGAATAAAAAGCTGTTTGATGCTTGTTCCCTCTGTTGATTGGAATCTTTGATGAGGTCAGAAGTGCACTTTTGCATTCACTCATGTATTAGTTGTACGCTAAATTATTTTATTCGCTTGAAGGAATCGTCTGCTCGTCTATCGTCTGCATCCAAGCGCTGCTTGACGAGTATGTTGTAGCTGTTCTCGGCCCATCCATTATCTCCAGGTCGATCCAATCACATAGGCACAATAGGACCCGAGGACGGAATACACACGAGTCTGGGTCACTATTTCCATTCATGCATGCTAGAGACTAGGTCTGGTTGACCGATGGCCATGACCCAGTGGTCTTTTTTCCAAAAGTCAGAAGCAGGCACCTAGACCTAAAGCCAGGCAGACGATCATGACACAGGTGGATGCGGCCTGAGACTCTTGGGTTGTGGGAAGCTATGTACCAGTGGAACTCAGGTCTTGGGTGTTCGCCGGAAAGCTTCTACGGATCTTTGCAATGGAGTGGAAGTCATCTTTGGCGTGATGCGCTGCGATTATACAAGCTTGTATGTACGAAGACAAGGCTGCCGGCGGCAAGTTTTTGAGTAGGTATCTTAAGATTTGGTCTGGAGAAGCAAGGTGAACAGCACCTTTGACATCCGCAAGTGGAAAGTGATAACCTTTCGAGGACCGCACAGCGACGAGCAAAACCCTCGCCAGCCTCAGACGTCAGCAGTGGATTCCAAGGCCAGGATTTCCGTTCTTCGTTCAACGACGATTGTCATCAAGGGTAACACCAGCCGACCCATCCTGTCGAGCCCAATCCACAGACGGGTCCAGCCTGAAACCCACAGCGACCTTTTGCCACTGTTTATTCCCGCAAGGAGAAGAGGGCAAGAGTAAGCCACTGCTGCATAAGAGCCGAAGCAATCACGGCAGACCTTGAGGGGCGTCCTGACTCGCGCGGCATGCGAACGATATCTTTTGCAGATGGCACGCTGGATTTAATGCGTGGACGCGCGCGAGGGACGGATGATCGATTGCCGGATTGGCCCTTTTGTGCTTGGACCTTGGCGGCTCTGATCTCCTCCACCCCGCGCTGATCATCCGCTAGGGCCTGGGCTGTTGGATCCTCCAGGCGTGAGGGGCCGAATACTGACTTTGGGACGTTTGCGCGGCTCTAGCATGGCGCGGGAGTTCACTCCTGGACATGGGAGCATTTCTCCGTGGTGCGACAAGGTCTGAGAGATCGCAGGCTCAGACAACCTGTTCGTTGAATTTGGAGGATTCGAATGGGTGGCTGTAGGTGGGACGGCCATGGATGAACGAGGGAGTGTTGCAGTCCAAGCCATTCTCCTCAGCGTATGCACGACAAAAGTCACTGGCGAGAATCGCGGGGTGTGCGGCGAAAGCTTATTCCCATGAGTCTTCCTGCCAGACGATCCAATTGTGACTTGGTCTTTATAAGAGACTGTACCCACATACTGTGTTTAAGCGATGATCGTCAATTGGCAAGTATCCACTTCTGTATCAGACACTCGCTGCCCGATCCTGTCTTCACCCCTGGCCTTTCGAGAACATTGAGCTTTATAGTCTGCAAAGACCGCCATGGATCGACCTGTGCAGAACTTGAGCCGTAGTGAAAGCCGTTGGGCAGGCCTTAGACCGTGAGTATCTCTTCGTTGTCGTATTCGTTATACTGCATATAGGTGCAATTCAACTGATGGACCTTTACAGAAAGATGTCCGGTTTCAGATTCAGCTCCTTCTTGAACAGCTCAAGGCCAGCAGCGGCCAGGAAATCATCTGCAGGTACATCCTTCTCTCCTGCAGCACAACCATCCTCGTTGGCTAGACCTCACATTGTCCATCAGACTCCCTAGGATCAAACTTCAGCGTCTCGACGGCCAGCTCGATGCATCTCGTACCGAGCAACGCTAGCACTGTCGACGAGACCATCTACGTATACTCGAACAAGGCCGAATATCTCTTGGAAGGCTCGAGGTCTCTGATCAGAAGACTGTCGCGGTAGGGCGTCCGGGGATACGTAGACGGCGTTGCAGGGTGTTTGTTGTGGGAGATTTCAAACCATTGTATGACCGGAATACGCAGCGGACACTGCTCTCTTTTCGACGGAAGCGCTCCTTGAATCGAAATCTCGTTTTATTTACAATGTTATGCGACTCTTGACGTTTGTGTTGCTTATGTCGCTGATGACAGACCTTTACATCTCTTTCATTCCTGAGTATTTGGGGATTGAGAATCTAGCTCAATGCGTTCCGTCGCATGGGTAGATTGAAACTTCGCAGGGGCCTCTGGTGTTGGAATCTCGTGCCTGGGCGTTGCGACTCGAGATTGAAGTAGCTTCGCTGGCTCAGAAGGAAAATTCCTCTCTGTGACCACCAGAATGACAGGATTGAGGGCTCGTTCTTGCTGAGGACAAGGTCATCATATACGTAGCACGCTTGCTCAGGTTTCACCAGATCAGGATCCTTTCATGCATGACATCCGAGCTCGGAGATGGTCCTGACGACAAGTTGTGCGCGAAGCGGTGTCTGACGAGATATCCGTGATTGTTGACGGACATTGCGAGTGACAAGAGGGTGATGGCCAGAAATAAAATACGACACGTCTACATCCGGCTGATGGTGTTCTGGATGACGAGAACTCGAGATGAGCGAGCAGCCTTTGTGTCTAGGTGGAGAAGTCATTATACATTGGTCAATCTACTGTACATGGTTTGCAGTGGTCAGTCTAGACGCTTTTAAGGATTGGGACATGAAAACCTCGTTAGCCCGTATGCGGCCTTGCACACTGCTCTTTGATCCAAATTTTGGGGGTAAATTGTCAGTGCAGACAAGGCGTGCCTTGCAATGCCTTTAGCTCTTGCCTCCGTTGAAGTCGCTGGCCTGCATGTTGCGTGTCATGGTTGGTAGCTTAACGACAAGCCCGTCGAGATCCTTGCTCATCTGAATTTGACAGCCCAGTCTACTCGTCTCGGTCAGGCCAAAGGCAAGGTCCAGCATGTCGTTCTCGTCGTCCGACGGCTCTTCGATTTTGTCGTAAAAGTCCTCCTCTGTGACAATGACATGACACGTCGAGCAGGCGCATGAGCCACCGCAGGCGCCCTCCATCTCAAGATCATGCGCTTGAGCTATATCCAATAAGTTATCACCATCGGCGACCTCGAAGGTATGCGACTGGCCCTCTTTGTCGATGAATGTTACGTGACGTCTGCGCGCGCGTGTGAGTTATGCTCGCCAGACAAGACACAATCTCGTAACCTACTCTTCACCGGGCTTGGGAGGATCCAGGTGGCCATGCTGGGCAGTCCTCGACAGCGAAAAGGATCTCAGAGGTGTATGTTGCCATGACCGTGACCGCGGCCATTGAGTCTCGATCGCTCGCGTGTTTGAGATGGAGCTGTGCTGATGGTATTGTCTTCGCAGGCAGTGTCGAGATTGTGGTTGTAACTGATGCGCCAGTCGAGAAAGGGCTCGCCGAGAGGTGGAAGAGGCCAAAGACATTATAGGGCGGTGGAGGGTCAGCGAGATCAGATGGGAAGAACGTCGGACTGAGTTGACAAAGTCGAGATGCAGTCGCTCCGAGTGGACAACATTTTTTCGGCAGACCTGCCTGCGCGTGGCTGGCGTCATCACCTGCATCTCGACTCCGACATACAACTCGTCCCTGTCTCCACTGCGGCATCGCACGCTTTACTCCACACATCCTGTCTCGCGTCCGCGGAGGCACTTGTTGCCAGTCATGGAGCGCTATCAGGCCATGACCCCGTCTAGCGAGGGTCCAAATCCCCTGCGCCCCTACTACAAGCCTCCGTCAATCGGCCTCCCCGCCAGCACTCCCTCTGCGAATGCAACAACTGCCAAAGTTCCTCCTGCTCCGACCCCCTCCAGATCGCCTAGCTTTGGCTCTTCAGCACGAGAGATCCTCTCAGATCTGGATTACGATGGTTTCCTTGCGGGAGCGAAGCCTTCAACCGCAGCAACGGTGAAGCGGCTCCTCGACCAAGCTGTTTGGAGATATAGCAGTGTATTCCTGGCACAGCCGTTCGATGTAGCCAAGACCGTGCTACAATGTCATCTAGCTGGCGCGATTGAGGGACCAATTGGCCCAGATCCCCGCACCCCTGCAGCGAGACGTTTTCAAGACGTATGTGGACCTAAGTTGATCGCATGTGATAGCGCAACGACTGATCCTGCAGCAGTATACAGCCTCTGAAGAAAGTGACGATGACGACGCCTCATCGTATTTTACCTCCTCGCATCCAAACCACAGGCCTCACCAGATATCTCGCATACAGACCCCGACGCGCACCCAATCGCACGTCTCTTCATCGTCCCAAAGGGGTCAGTCGAGGCCAGACTTGCCCCCATACCGCCTCGATCTTAGAAAGGGAGACTCGATAAGCGAAGTTCTATCTCAACTCTGGTCCAAAGAAGGAGCTTGGGGTTTCTGGAAAGGCACAAACATCAGCTTCATCTACTCGATACTGCTCAAGGGCATCGAGACATGGACGAGGAGCATGCTCGCAGCTCTATTCAATCTACCCGATCCCGGACTCGTAGGTGCGACTGGCAACATTGGGGGTCTAGATATCATCGATAGTCCCTCGCCTTTCACATCATTGGTCGTGTCTGTGTGCGCAGCAGGCCTAGCGGGCGTGATTCTGGCACCCCTAGATCTCGCACGCACCAGGTATGCCGCCTTTCTTCCTGAAAGCAGGAAGACGAGCTAACGTATAGCAGGCTTATACTGACTCCAGTTACAACGACGCCTCGGTCTATTATTGCCACACTCAAGACACTTCCCTCCTACTTAGTTCCCCCTTCTCTTTTAACGCCGACCCTTCTCCACTCCACCTTACCTACACTAATTTCATCAACGACCCCTCTATTCCTCCGTGCAAATCTGGGCATAGATCCGATCCTCACTCCGACCTCTTACTCAATCTGTACCTTCATGGCGTCCACAGCGGAGCTTTTCATTCGACTCCCGGTAGAGACCGTCCTCCGACGAGGCCAATTGCACGAAGTAAGCAAACACGAGCAGGCTCTCGGCAAATCAGAAATTTCCCGCGGTAGACAAGGCCGTGACTCTCGAAGTCGACGAAGACACCAGTCCAACCTGGGTGCAACTTCCAGCGACGAAGATTTCAGCCAGATACTGGACGAGGATCCTCTACGCCAGTCAACGGCGTCCACGCTCAGCTCGCCCATCACGACAACAGGCAAGCTCAAGACTATTGTTGAAGTAGGCCCATACTCGGGCATGATTACAACAATGTGGCGCATCGCCCGTGAAGAGGGCGAGAGCGTGAGCAAGACACAAGCAGTGACTCGCAGCGTTTCCGGCGCGGGGGCACCGCCCTCGAAACGTCGCGGTCAAGGCTTACATGGGCTCTGGCGAGGTTGGCGCGTAGGGTGGTGGGGACTCGTCGGTGTCTGGGTTGTAGCTGGTATGGGAACCAGCAGTAATCGCGTTGGCGAATTCTAGTCTGGGTCACGCGACAGCTACGAGTATGTTTGGTGGACGAGCATGATACCTTGGACCTCTGATGCGCTGTAGATTGAACTGATGCGATGAGGATTAATCTGGCTGTTCGAATGGTCGATTGGCAGGCTGGCGCATGGCGAATTATTAGTCTTCATGAAGGTTACGGATTGATGAATAGGTTTGGCATGATACCACTTCGGCGGGTTGGACTTCATTTGACTGGATTGGCAATACCAGATACCCCACTCTTTTGTCTCGCGCTTGCTCCGCTCGTGGTGTCTCTTCGATATGCGTATTCTTGAAAGGGTAATGCTGTAACTTGCAAGATTCTGTCTCACAAGATTGTCAACTCATCTCATGAACCCATGGTCAAATAGCTAACAACAGCTTACCCGGTACTCACCACGCACCGCTCTCATGAAAAGATTCTGTTTGTATTTTTGTTCAGTTTTGCTCAATCATCCATTTCGTGTCACTGTATGCATACTCCGGTAAGATCAAGCACCTTGGTCAGGTTGAAAGAAGACAGCGAGTGCAAAACCTAACAACATGCAACACTACAGCATAGAAGCTCATCCACAATGCCGCACAGTCAACTACAACAATATTGGGAATATCTGTAGATCTCCGCTCCTGATCTCGGTTCACCCGGCGTCAAGCCTGAAGATGACCCGTTGATTGTCAGATGTTCAGGTATACTGCTTACAATGCATACGCGATGCGGTGCGGTCGGTCCCACGGACACGATGAATCAAGCGCGCCGGTCATTGATCGACGGGCTGCATGCTGACGGGAGTGATGACAGTCTTGTTTTCGGGTGCAACGGTCTAGGTTGGTATTGCAGTGTTTCATTGAGTCATCGGGGTTTCATGTTGGTTCTCATATCATCGTTATACGACATTGTCCGTGAGCAGAGGCTTTTTGCACTGCTCCTGAGGGCTCCAAGGTGGCTGACTTATGGATGCCTGGCAAAGCCAATGACATTTAATCAGATCACTCACACTACGTACAACTGTATGCTTGGATCTGCAGCCCACAAAATACAGAGATGCAATGAAATCGTAGGCAGCGTCCGAAACAAACTCCAAACTAAGGTGAGAAGTGCGACTTGCAGCTTAGTCAGCCCCACCGCCAACCTCATCTCCCACGTGACACGACCAAATCGAGCATTTTTCTCAAGTTGAAACTTTCATGTTCCAAGCCATATACAACAGCACATGTAATCCACACGGCAAAATACGAGCGGCGAAAGCAATGGGCGCACGCAAAGTAAAGAAGAAGGACCCCAATGCTCCACCACCCCTGGACGAAGACGCAGACTATGTATCCGAGCGCCTGGCCCATTGGAAAAACACTGGCTTTCTCGCACCATCCCCGGCCTTGCCCCTCCCACTGCACTTCACCAGGATCAGTACTGCAATCCGCGCGGAGCAAACCACCAGTCCACCAGCGGACGAGAGCAGCACTAACAGCGAGAAAACACCTCCTCCTCCTAACAAAGTCTCAAGCGCCAACCCTGACGCACAATCACCATGTAGGTACGCAGCTGAAGACGCGTACATTTCCGCCCTATTGTCATTCACGACGTCAAATGAACTACTCCAGCTTCTGACGGGAGGCGTGCATATCCTTGATTTCCTTACGCGGTCTCCGGATTTTTTACGAGTGGTTACTTCCGGCGGAGTGGAGGGCGTGGTTCGCTACGCGCTCGCTGGATGAGATACTTGATTTTATCCTGAGAGATGATGTAGGGAATCCTTTTGTGTCAGATGTGAATGATGGAGTTGGACAGAAAAGGGCCGAGGCCCGGGAGGCGACGAGAAAGGAACTGAAAAAGGGCCCGAGCATGAAAAGGGCGAGGAAGCGGGAGAGCAAGGCGGGCAAGAGATCAAGAGTGACGCACGAGCACAAGCACAAGATTCAACAGCCCGACCTGCGCCGCCAGAAGATTTAATCCGGTACATCTCGACAATCCGCCATCTCTCACTCTGCCGGGACGTTAATCCAGCTCACCTGCAAAACCCCAGCGCTTCCAATTCCCATTCCCATCAGCAAGATATTTCGCAAAATGACCCCTCCGCCTCCAACTTCAACTCCTCCTCCCCATCACAACCGCAATCAAAACCCCACACCCTCCCCCTACACATAGCAGTAGGCATGAAGACAAAAAGCTCCAAGAAGTAGCCCCCTTCTCACGCTTCATCCGGCACCTAGCCTCAGACATTGAACACGCAACCTCGCGCCCAATCACGCATTTAGTTGATTTCGGCGCAGGCCAAAACTACCTCGGTCGCGCCCTGGCCAGCGCCCCCATCAACAGACATGTCATTGCGGTCGAGGGACGGCGGGAAAATGTCGAGGGGGCGCGACGCATGGACGTCACGGCCAAGCTGGCGCCCAAGGAGGGTATTCTGCGGAATAAGAAGGAGTGGAAGGCGCGGGGGAAGGGGAAGAGAAGTGTAAAGGAGGGTGGAGAGGCAAGTGACGCTGCGCAACAAGGGCCTGAAAATCGTAAAGCTGTGGATGGCAATGTTGATGTCAGCGTAGTTTCCGGAGACCCAGGTGCTAATGTCGGTGTCGAGTCAGAGTTAAAGGGCAATGGATCAGTTGAGGAGAAGCTCGATCGCGCTGTTCCGGCACAAGGCGAGACTACATTGGTCTTGGACAGGCAGACGGGTCGATTGCTCCCCGCTGTCCTCTCCAAATCACCCGCTGGGGCAGGAACAGGGACGGGGACGATTCAACATATTGAGCAGCGGCTCGACAGTGGTGATTTGAGCGCTGTGGTGGAGCAGATTGTCGACGCCGATGTGTTGGCGGCTGCAGACAGAGTCGATCTGGACATTGGCAGTAGGAGTGATGTGAAGCAAGCCTATGGCTCGAGAGGAGTACGTGACGCAAATCATACAGACTACAAGGATGGAGCGACAGGCACAAACGAGACGCGAAAGGTGGGCGGAATCAATGAGCGAGACGAGGCCGAGATCACGACCAGTATGACAGAAAAACAGAGCAAAGCCGAGCCATCAGTGCTGGCCGTTCCTTCGCTTAGAAAGGCAGACCCAAACCTAATGGTCATATCGCTCCATTCCTGCGGGAACCTCTCGCACCACGGCCTACGCTCGCTCGTCGAGAACAAGGCAGTGACAGCGACAGTGATAGTAGGCTGCTGCTACAATCTCGTCACAGAGCGCCTCACAACGCCCTCGTACAAGATCCCCGGCTTGCGCCCCGAAATTGAGTCTGAGCGCAAAGACAGACTCCTAGAGACAGCAGGCGACCCCCTCGGCTTTCCCATGTCCAGACGTCTCTCAAGTTATCCAGTGCGCCCGAACAAGCGCGGCATCCACTTGAATATCACAACGCGCATGATGGCCGTGCAAGCACCGTCCAACTGGACGCCGTCCGAATGCGAAAATTTCTTCACAAGACACTACTACCGCTGTCTGCTCCAGCGCGTCTTTCTCGACCACGGCCTCACCGAGCTTCCCGATACATGCGAAGAGTACCTAGGGTATGTCGCAGGGGACAGCAGCGTGGGCTTCAGCGCCGCGTCGGGCGGCGGCCCGCCTGGCTCGGCAATTGTGATTGGTAGTCTGCGCAAGACGGCATATGTCTCGTTTGTGGCGTATGCGCGGGCTGCACTGGCGAAGCTGATGAAAGAACCCACGCGGGGCGAGGCGTTTACGGAAAAGCTGGGGGATGTGAGTGATGAGACGCTGGAAGCGTACAATGCGCGCTACTTGCACAAGAAGAAGGAGTTGAGTATCGTTTGGACGCTCATGGCGTATAGTGCGCAGCTGGCAGAGGCGATTATGGTGGTTGACCGATGGCAGTGGTTGCGCGAGCAGGATGATGTAGCGGAGTGCTGGGTTGAGCCTGTGTTCGACTACAAAAAGGCTAGTCCGCGAAACCTGGCTGTCATCGGGATCAAGAAGCAGCAGTGAGGATCGAAATATGGAACACGAGATGAAGACATCAGAATCTAGTCGGCGAGGAGGCCGCGTCTCTCGTCGATGATACTGCCGTCGTTGCCGCTGGCTTTCCACTTCCAATATGCGCGGCGCACACGGCCTACAGGTGTCCACTGGTGAAGCGACCACGAGCCATCCTCGAGCCTACTGAGCTCTGTGCCTCTGCGCGAAGCGGTGCAAGCTCTCACGAGAGATGTTAGCAGCGACAGCAAAGCCGTGAGTAGGCGAAGGCCAAGGATGGTGGCTAGGACAGTAACGACACAGACCAGCACAGTCATTGTGGAGGCATAGCAGCCCAGGGTGGCGGTCCTCAGTTCCCAGCGATCCTCATAAGTGGGACACAGGGCGTGAGGAAGTTTCGGATAGAAGATGGGGTGCAGCAGCGGAAGGGGAAAGTGGTGGGTTGGTGGTAAAGGTACGCAGACATTGGACTAGACGATCAGTGGAGCAGCAAAGGCAGGGGTTGGACCTGACTCACAGCACCACACCAGCCGCAGCGGTGGCTGTCATGCAAGCACGAGACGCATGACTGATGCGGCCAACACTGCTCAAAGTGTTTGCGTTGGTTGTGGGTGGTGTGGGTGTGGATGTTGCGCCATTCCGTGAGGTTTGCGAGCGTAGGAATGCGGCCAGCTTGGGCGGAACACGCATCCATGACGACCGAAGTCGGGCTGGAGTTGGAGACGGATGGGTGAGGTAACGTTCAATGGAGCGAAAACAGGTGAGAATCAGGCCACGCTTGTTTGGGTCGCCGAAGATTGGCCCAGATGCAGCGCAGCCAGACAAGGAGAATCGTTGTCGATGTTGTTTTCAATTGCTTACAAGCTTTTATTGCCGGGCTCCCGATTGGCTGGCTCGAGGGTGCGTGCTGGCCTTGAGTACCCTGAGGGGTTACAGTACTGTACGATATTGCAAGAGCTGGTTGCACTGCAATTAGCTGGGAAGTAGGCCTTGTTGGAAGAAAGAGAGGGAGGGGAGAGTCGGAGCAGCCGTTGATGACGTGCCGCCGACGGCCTTGGGCGACCTGGACCTCCCGTGCCTCAGCTGCCTCCGCCGCGTCACCTCTGGACCTCCGCGTCGTTGTCCTCGCTGTCCTTGTTGTCGTCGCAGAGACCCTGCACCTGATGATGGATCCAGCTGCTCCATTGACCGCACGCAATAAATAGCTTGCGCTGGTACCTGCTGCCCTCTTGTGTTCTGCTGCTCTTGTTTGGTGCTACCTACCCACTACCTCCTTCCTACTGCTGCTGTGACTTGCTGCTTCATATCTCGTCACCTACACACAATAACTACCTTAGCCACCTACCTAAACCTACTCGTCGACTAGTCAATTGAGTAGTCCAATCTCATTGCACTAGCTGTGCGTGCGCAGTATCCATCCTGGCCATTGAGTAGCCCGTCGGACCATCAGACATCCACTACCACCAATGTCTCCCCTCTACATCCACCCCCGTCTGCATTTTCGCACCATCTTCCGCCAGACGATAAATGCGCGTCAATTCTCCACATCGCCATCAGCAAGCAGCTTCGCCCAGAAGATCCCTGTACCCTGCCGCGCCCGCACCCTCGTCGCAGCATCCTACATTGCCGCAGCACTCACACTACCCTTTGTACCCCCCTTTCTCGAGACGCAGCGCGTGAATCGGGATGGGACTGCTGATGCTAGGTTTGTCTCTCCTCTTTCTCTTCCTCTTCGCTTCCCTTTCTTGTCCCTTTTAAATCCATGCAATAACTACCTAGGTACTTGGGTAGCACTCGAGCACGAAGCTAGAGCTAACAATCATCACAGACAACCGCTCAGCTTCAAGCACTGTCCTGCCGGTCGATGCTAAATCCTTAACTGTAGCGTTAAGCTCGCGAAACGGATCCAGGCTGCTCAAGCAGCTATTCGGTCGATCTCGGGCAAAAGCAACGGCGAATATCCCATACTATTTCACTACGCAAATCCATCGTGCGCACCAACTCCAAAGTAAATCGAGCACGAATTCGGAGTCGTGCAGGGAATGAACGCAAAGCTCGAACACAAATGCAAACAATAAGACGCAGAAACCAGGACGAGTCCGTGCACGAAGACATGTGTGGATTGACCTGAGCAGTGCACAGACGCACTGCGAAGAACAGCTTGGGTACGAAGTATAATGCTTTGGGAAGTCATCGAAACACAGCATATGACCCCCGCAGCACAAGTTACGAGAGCCTACGATGAGAACAAGTGTAACGAGAGAAGATAAGGATGCGCGCCAATTGGACTGGAATGGACCTTGGATGAGTGTAACCTGCAGCTGGACATGTCAACCTGAAAGAGACAAATGTAGGACATGACCGAGCACTAGGTACGCAATACGTACCACAAGGGGCAGGAAAAGGGCACAAACTTACCTATGTAGGTATGTAAACACTAGATGACGACAAAATCAGCTCCGATGCGAGGAATAGAAGAACAGAAAATATACCATTGGAAGACAGCGAGTCCAAAATCACCCATTGTACCCCGTCATCCCTTCCCACCCTTTTTGACCCTCTAGCTTCCGGGCACGCCCTTGTCCCACCTTGCATATTCAAAAGTGGGGGAAATGTACTTGATATCCGAGTGCACACCTAATAGAAGTTTTACCGCGGAATATAGAGAGTCGGAACAGCAAGTCAAAGTCATCTGCCTAGAGAAAAGTAGGAGCACCTGCAGAGTAAGAACCTCAATCTAGTAGAAGAAGAACAGGCAGGCAACAAAACCTCAAAACCTCAAAAAAAAAGAAAAAGAAAAGAAGAAGAAAACCCTACATCATTTATCATTTCAAAACTTCATACGCCTTGAGCCCAGTGACTCTCAGGCCAAATTCTACCCGGGACGGGAAACCTTTTCCAGTTTCCAAAATGTCGCGTCTATATTCCACTTGGGCGTGCAGTCTGGACATGACAGGACAGCACAGGACAGGCCATGCGTTTGTCCGTCCAAAGCACATCTCATATCCCCAATCCCCCTCATTTGAAAAGCTAAAAATGTTTTCCACACCTATGCCATAATGCACATTCCAGTAGGTAAGGTACCTACCCAATCATATGATGCCCCCCAATTGCCACTCCCCAGACTCCGTGTCAACGCAACACAACACTCCCAAGCGCTAAACCCCAACCTTAACCCTCAAGACTCAAGTTAGCCAAAAGAGATAAAGCCATGCATACCTGCGTCGACAAGAGCAGAACATACCTCGCGTAACCTGTTGATCCCGCCTTCGTTTCCATCCCCTCTCTTCCTCTCTACGAGAGAGACCCGCGGCAAAAGGCAAAGCAGAGCAGTGAAGCAACGCAACGCCTTAGAATCAAAATTGGAAGCGGTTAAAATTGCCTAAAACGCCAAAAAGCAAAAACAGTGTTAAATCAAGAACGAGCAAAAGCAAGCGGAAGTAGGTATGGGTGGTAAAAGTAGGGGGGAGGTAAGCCGGAGGAGAGGTAGAGTGCAGAGAAAGAAAGGTCTGGTGGGTGCCAAAGACCAAAGAAGACGAAGGGGGAAAAAGAAAAAGGAAATCAGAGCACTCCACCAACAACACCGCGCAAAGGATCAAGCATACCCAACAGATTCGCACCGCCCGTAGGCGCAGCAGTAGGCACGGTGCTCTTGGCCGTCGACGGCCCATTGCTGCCACTGGCCGAGCGAGCAGCACCGGCATTGGCAGCGGCGATGCGGGCCTTGAAATGGTCCACGACAGCCTGGTTGTACTTGTTGATGTAGTTTGCGTGGACGGCGCCTGTCTGGCTGTCGTCTGTGCTAGAGCAGCAGTACGAGTCGCCCGTGTCGCAGAAGGAGGCGATACCCGCGCCAAAGGGGTTGCACTGGGCGCTGTTGAAGCGCGGGAATTCACCGATGCCGGTGCAGCTGCCCTTGTTCCAGGGCTGGTTGGGGTAGCGGGATTCGTCGCCGTAGGTTGCAATGGCAATTACTGGACGATGTCGTTAGTTCTTTGTTCTTTGCGGTTCAACGCGAGGAGTTGCCGAGTGAAAGCCGACTGGCATGTAGAATCCTACTATGCAACTCGGAGAGTAGCCAAAGAAAAGGAAGAGAAGACGTACCGTTCTTTGCGTACTTGGAATCAATAGGCGAAGAGGGTACAAGGCCAAGCTCCATGGAGCCACAGATGGTGTCCATGGCAATCAGCGCACCCTCGGAGAAGCCCAGCATACCAATGTAGGAGTTGGGGCAGTGCGTGACGTAGTCTTGGATATAGGCAGTCAGCAGCCCACGACCAGAAGGAATGCCGGTCGTCTCAGCAGCGTTGTTGTAGTCATAGGGCAAAGGCACAGCGTCAGAGCCAGGGATCTGCGCAACGACCATTTCCCTCAGACCCTGCAGGACGTTCCAGTGGTTGGGGTCGCCGCCGCCACCGTGGCCGCGGATGGAAATGTAGTGGATTGCATTGGGGGCGGTGCAGTTGAAGGCTGCAGAGGCCAGCAGAGGCAGCGCAAGAGTAGAGGCGAGAAACTTGCCCATTGTGCTGCTTATCGGTCTATCGGCTCGATTTTCGGGGAGAGGAAGGGGGAGGGAGACGCAACGTCAGATGTCTTGGACGGAGCGAGAGCGTTTTATGGATCGATCGAGCGAGCGAGCAGCGTTGCTGTCGTTGGACCTGACGCGCAAGTCAGGAAGGAGAGGAGGGGGGAAAACTATATCAAACGGCCAGGATGGTGGTCCAGCGAGAAGAGAGGGGGGGCAAGAAGTCGGTAGAGAAGGAAGAATAGAGACGAGCCAAGGGCTGACGAGGACGAGGACGAAGACGACGAGGCCCGGCGCATGGCGTCTAGGCCGGAGACAGTGTGAAGCAGCGCAGCGATCGACAGCATATCTTACTGTTGGGGGTCAATGGGTCGAGGTGGCTCGCTGGCGCCATCGATATTCCAATCAAGAGCCTGTCAGTCAGTGTCAAAGTCGGGCATGGCGTGGGTGCCGTTGTAGCCGGGGCGCGATTTGGGTGGTATCGGGAGATTAAGCACTGACGCTGGCTGCGGCACGACGCCGATGCTTGTTCCTGTCTCAGATGCTAGTTGCGGGCGGAGAGAAGATGTGGCCAGGCGTGGCAGGAGGAGTAGTGCCTGTCCAGGTGTGGAGGCGGAAGAGGAGAAGGAGGAGGAGGAGGAGGAGACCAATGGCTGCGGTGGTGGGCAACAGCAGGCTCTGGGGGCTCAGGCTGAGTGCAAGGCCAGCATCGGAGAGCTGCAGACGAATGGGCGGAAGCGGGAAGGCAAGCGAGGCTCGCGTGGATGGCGTGGATGGAGAGACCATCAGCAGTCAGGGGAACAAGGCAGACGCTTCTCGCTTGCGCAGCCGGTGCAGGTGGTGGCTTGCTAGGTTATGTACCTACTTCCAGTCGTGCCCGGGAAATTCCCGCTGCATTGATTGGCAGCTTCTCCACCCCATCTGCCAGTGGTTGCTGGGCCGAAGGACTCCAGCCTCTTGATTCTGCCCTTCGCTGGCTGATGCTCGCGCCGGGCGTATGGCTTGCCAGTGGGCCTCCAGAAGTGCAGTGGGTCGGCTATGCGGTCCCTCGTAAGCGGGGTGGCACTGAACGCCCGCCAAAGCCACCGCGGCCACGTCTCTGTCGATCCGGGTTGCAGTTGCGACGAACGTCGAGTCTCGGCCGGTGTCCTCCAGGCCATCCATCTGCTCTCCGTCCACGCCAAAAGAGAGATGTGAAGTCCTCTGAGAGTTTCGGGTGACAGCCAGAGCCGCACGCGTCCTTGTCATGGGCTTCCCTGCCAAGGCAATGAGGCGGACGTGTTTATAGATAAGCTTTAATGCTTTTCCTCGCGGCTGGGCCCTGGCCTTCTGAGGCTCTGGAGCCAGACAGCGGAAGCAGAGTGCAAAAAGCAAAAAAGCAAAAAGCAAAAAATGGTCTTCTATGGGGATATCTCACATGTCCAGACGCCGTCGCTAAAGCCCCACGGAACAATACGAAAGCCTCTGCCCGTCACTGCTATGCGCTCCGTCCCTCGCCCCCAGCCTCACCGCCCGCGTCAAAGTGCAGCTGCACCATCCACGCGCTGCCAAACCCCACAGACTCTCGGTTCTTCTTCTTGATCAGCGTGCGAATCACCGGTGTCAGGCCCACGTCGCACACAAACAGCTTCCACTCCTCCCCCTGCCCTCTCGCCTGCCGCATCTCCAGCGCCCGCAGCAGCCCAGTCGTAGGCGCGCCGCACGCCACCACAACCTTCGCCCGCACTTCTGCTGGCTCGCCGTCCACCACCTCCACCGTTCCCTGCTCAGCATCAACCCCGCTGGGCACGTCCACTGCAAGCACACTGGCCTTGGACTTGTTGGCCCATGCCATCATCGACAACGCCGTCTCGCGCCGGTCTGCCATCCCTCCAATCGTGTCGTGAATGCCTAGCAGTCCGTCAATGATCAACTCGGGCGGTGCGTCCAGCTTCTTCAGGTACGCCGAGAGCTGATGCCATTGCATCACCTTGCCGTTGAATCGCAGCAGCTGGTCGTTGACCTGCTCGCTGTCCACCCCTGGCTCCTCGGGCTCAAGGTAGGTGATGATGACACGCACCCCTCGCTCAAGCAAATGCCGTGCCGCCCCAATTGCCCGTGCTCCAGACGAATTCTCGCTAGCCAGCACAATCACCACCGGCTCCGCATTATGATTGCCAGCTCCCATTCGTCGTCCTCCTGGGTTGATCGCCAATATCGCCGCTTCAGCAATGTTCCGCGCCGCGTTTTCGTTGAGAATGTCTGCGTTCAGGTTGAACTCGCGCCCGCCGTGTCCGAGCTCAGGTCCGTCGAGCTGCCTGAATGCAGCCTCTTCCGCAGTCTTCATAGCAAAGGGCGACATTGCAAGACAGATTGAATTGCTGTTAGAGTAGCGCAGGCACGGCTTTCTGACACCAGTAGCCACTGACACTGCTGGCGACGGCGGCGCCCCAACCGGGCTGCCAACCCCTTGTGTAGCGCCGACTCTCGCCTGACTGCCCGAACGACCGGCCATGTGCAACGTCCCCCGTGCTGTTGAACTGTCTTTGCGCTGTGGCTGTCTGTTCGAACCACGAGATGCGTCTCGCTCCATGCGAATCGATGACAGCGATGTTGCCAGATCGGCAATGGCCACGTCGCTGTCTTCATCCGCTTCTCGACTCGGCCTTCGTTGTACGTGATCCAGAACGTTTTCTGTCGGTAAGAGCTTGTGACCGCCAAAAGTGCCTGGTCTCGCAAGTCTATTGTGACTAACCAGTCGGTCTTCGTCGGCGGTAGTGTCTTCAATCCGAAGCTGGTCAAACACGGCCTTCTTGTCAAATTTGGATAGATTGCCCGCGAAGTCAAAGTCTCCCAGCTCTTGGACGTCGGTAGCGTCTTCTGATGCAAATCCATTCTGCTGCTCGAATTTGAGCTTCTGATGGCGCTTGTTTTTCTTCGACGGCTGTGGGGGCGGTGCAAGGCTTTCCGCCGTCTCCTTCGCCTTGAGTTCGGCCTGCTTAAGGGGCTCTTCCAGCAAAGGGGTCTGCCGCCAGCCACTGCCAGCATTGGACCCATTTCTTGACATTGACGGAGCCGGCTGTTCCATTTCATGTGTGGTCTGCAAAAGCGCACGTCCCTTGGGACGTTTGCTTCGCCGATTACGAGACTGCCTGCCTACAGGCGCGGCTGCAGTACTGTCTTCATCGCCGCTGGCGTTTGCTTGCGTTTGTATGGGCGCTGTTGGATTACCAGCATGATTTACGATGTCTTTGGATCGATTTTCAAAGGGGACTGAGCCACTAAAAGGCTGCGTGAGCGTCGCGGAAACATTGGCTTTGGCTACAGGCGCTGCAGTCTGAGGATGGGATGTTGGAGGCTGTGCTTGGGAGAAGAGCGCAGTAGGCTTCTGATTCGAGGCAGACGGGCCACGACCCATGCTAAGAATTGCGGGGTCTACGAGATTGCTCTGAGGGCGCGGGTGTTGGATGGGCGGATAGTGCTTTTGCACAGCCTGGTGTTGTGGGAACACCGAGGCAGGTGTAAAGGGAAAGTGAGGGCCATTGGACTCCTGCGAGGGCATGGCATGTTGCGAGACTTGTGCACGGCCATGTTTTGGAGGCTGATGCGGAGGAGGAGCAGCGGTTGAACCTGGTGGGTGTTCGTGAAGGACTTCGATGTCTTCGATCTCGTGGCCTGGGAAACTAGCTTGAGGCACATGGTGATTGCCCTGCGGGAAGTAGACTGCATGACGAGTCAGCACAAGTTCAGACAGAAAGCTGAGTAGTCAGGGAGGCCCATACCATCCTCGAGGAACAGATGCTGGTTTTCTACGCGCACGACGCGGCCGGTCAGCACCCAGTTTCTGGGAGGCTTGAGCTTGACGCTGACTGCGGTACCAATGAAGGCGGCAGCCATGGCTGCGATATGATTAGAAAAAGACCTGCTGGGGCTGCGCAAGACGAACGGCAAATGTCAAGCTGCAGCGGAGGCAAAGGAGGAAGATTGTCGCGTGAGTAGGTGTGAGGTTGGGGCTCGCGGTTTCCTTTTCTGCCGCCTTCTATTCTTTGCAGGGCGGAGCTAGGAACCTTCAACTCAGGTGCTGAGGTGCCGTGGGTGCCCACCCGCACTTGCACCCGCGCACCTGCACCTGCACCTGACTACGAGCGACCTCACTGTCGTCTTCTTCCGGCCGCTACTTGCTCTATCGATTATTTGAGGCCACGCACTGTCATCCTTCGTCAATTCGATGCTTTCCAGCTCAAGTGCCGACAATTCCATCGCCGTGCATCCGACTTCCTCTGACCAGTGTGGGCCAATAACGAGGCCAATTGACCTCTGCACCATGTCAGCACCCGGGAAACTCCCTCCCTTCACCTCAACAGCCTGACATCGTGATACCATGAGTGCGATTCCAAGCCAGCGATGTACAGCTATGTGGTAGCCACATCTGGTAAGCGCACAGCAATGTCGCCTGATTGTGTAATGTATCGCACCCAAGGCAGCGAGGGGTATTGTAACTGCGCACGTGATTAGCTGATGTCCTCTGTCTTGCGCCTGTGCCTGAACCGTAGACTTACCTTCGGCTCAATGATCTTGAGGTACCGAACCTGGATCCCGCTTGTCGTGAAATAGGGTATCTCAAACTTGACGCCAATTGGCCTTTTGCCTCTCCCACTGCCCCCCACACCGCCCATACTGCCACCAAAGCCGCCCATCATCCCACCGCCCTTCTCATCGTCCCCCTTGACTGAAGGTAAGCCTAGCTCTGCGCGCATCAAGAATTCCTTGCCTCCGCCAAATTGTTTGATTTTCCAGATGATGGCCGACTTTTCCGGCGCGTAATGCACACTGCCCACATTAGTTCTGAACCTCGGCGTGTCCGCGTCTTCCGGTACTGGGATGGATATCTCGACGTTGTTGGCGGTACTCCGGCGCTTGAATTGAGCCTTGGCCTTAAGCATGTATTCAATCCTGGAGCCAGAGTGGGATTCGACCAGGCATTCTACCCAGATCAAGGGTTTGACTTGAGTGTTTAAGCGGTAGCTCATCAGCTCAAATTCACCGTCAGGTGGGATGAAGCTGATGGTGCGGTCATTCTCGAAACGCGACAGCCGCACGCACTGATGGAACTTTACGTCTTCCATTTCGACTGCCTTTCCTCGCGTCGCTCGGCCAGTCGTCTCAAACATTGCCTTGTCGTTGAGACCCAAGCGCAATTCAGGCATTCCGGACAGATAGCACTTCATCTTAATGGCACCGAGAATCTCCGACCGAAGCACGTTGCCGTTAGCAGACACGAGCAGGTTCAGAGACTCGACCACATCCAGGAAAACCTCGTTCTTCCGGTAGCGGATGCCTTCGCTTCGCCATGAAACAGCGTTTGTGACGGCAATCGGGGGTCGGGCTTGTATCTCGAGCTTGTGAGATTCCTGAGTGATGTATCTGACACAGCACATCAGCAGTTGCACGCTTGAAGCGGTGACAAGGGCCGGATTGGACTCACTCTTGTAGAATCTTCGTCTCAGTCGTCTGGGGATGTCCAAAGTCCATCATCTCATCCAAAAGTTCGTAAATGATAACAAAGTTATCTCTTATGCTTTCCTCTTCGAGCTCCTTAAAGTATTCTGTGAAGACCTCGACAATTTTGTGTAGAAACAGAAGCAACTCCGCCGCATTGCTATTCCGCTTCGTAAGAGCAAGCAGATAGAGGTTGTTGTGGCGAATATAGAGGTACTACGAGGACACGGCTATGTCAGCATAGGCTTGACATTGCCCTGGCCACAGTGCACAAGTGTATGGGGTGGCCGAGGACGCTGCGTACGAGAGGCAGCAAGTGGGCAACGTACGTTGATGCCTTCATCAGAAAAGCAAGGTGGCACAGCTGAGCTCTCTTCCTCGGCATCAGAGAGGAGTATGGGAAATTTGTCGACTGCGGACATGGGGATGTCACCACGATAGTTGCGGGCAAGCAAGGTCTGCGCGCGTTGTGAGCGAACGTTTCTTCACCGGTAAGACAATTTTCTGACTTTGCCCTTGAGGTCTAGGAAGAAGATGGCGGAAGCCATCTCGCTTCATGTGCTGCGTTCTTGAAACCTGCAGAGGGGTTTGGTAATTGCAAAGGAGGCTTGAGCTGTGAGCGATGAAGCCGCGGGCTGCGCGAGGGGAAGACTGCAAATCGGACAGTGGGCAGCTAGCGAGCGGACAGAGCCAACAAGGGTATAAACATTCGCAAACACAAGGAGAAGACGCCGCGAATATGCGCAGCAGCGTAAAGGCGTGTACGGTTGTTGCTCTCCAGTCTTCAACACAATGGGACCGTCTGCCTGCAGGTGCACTCTGGCCCCGCGGAAGAGGTTCGGCGGCTGCGAGCACCGTGAAGCCGACAAGTCTTGGCGGGCCGTCGCCCTCAGCTTGAGCAACGGCAGTCTCTTCTTCTTCCTCTTCTTTCCACCAAGGCATCCATTAGACAGTTCACGACAGCGACCACCTGACGCATGCTTTCTGTGTGCGTCTAACATCGGTCCTCGGTGCTGTCCTGCGATTCAGCGTTGCCGATAGAGAGGTTCTACCCATTGACTCCATAAGAGCTGGTCATTCGCACAGGCTCGCCCTGTCCGGTCGTGTGAGCGGTGTCAGAGGAGTCAGACATTCTTTCCTTCATTATTACAGACTGCCACCCGTCTTTATTCACACTTGTCCGTTAGGTAGCATCGGCATCTCGATGTGAGACTCTCAGAGATGAGCGACTAGAAGGAGCCTGTATAGTCTCCACCGCTCTCACCGCCATGTCGGACGTTCCCACACGGCTGGATCGTGGATGTCTGGCCCATTCCGTCTTGGCTTCTAAGGCCAGGAAAGTCATCACTTTAAATTGACCTCAAATTATCGGGGTCTGCATGCAAAAATCACTATGCCCCTAGGCCGTTTCATTCGTTACTTGATATGGTACTGATCCTGTTATATTTCTTTTTCATGTGCTTCAGAGATCAATGTATCCTCACGCCTCTCAAAACCTTGCAACGGATGCGCCCTAGTAAGAAACTCCAATGAAATGCGGATTCCGCGGACGGCCCTCGATCAAAACAGCAATGGGCCCGCCCTCTGACGCCTCAAAAGGTTGTCATGCTCCTGTGATGAAGAGCAGAAGATGCGAACCCGCACTCCGCGCTCTTCGCGTCCTAGAATATAATTAATTTCTGATGTGCGGCCAGATATGAAGGTTTCTTACTAGCGTGGTTACCCAATCCGTATCGTTGATAGGTCTCTACTTCAGGCCAACGCCACCGGCCATTGGAATATTGCGTGGTCAAAAACCTCTCGACCAGGGCTGGCTGGACTGACAAATAAATCAGTGCCAACAGGAGGCTTACATCGCCGTTGATGCCACAGTCTTGCCAGTTCCCCATGTTTTCCGGACGCGGGATATCAAGCTGCTCCAACCATCGTTGATCCGCCCTTGCATGCGATGGCCGCCACGTATTGCCTGTGATTGAGGCGGTTGACACCCGGCTCAACGATCCTTGTTGCGGATTTTGGGAGAAGCGAAGCGGATGGTTCCAGTACGGTTGGTCCAAGTCTTCCACAACATCGTGTGGGGAGATGTAGTAACGGTTATTGCTATAGTAGACCGAGACCACACTGAAGAGATAGAGTGGAGGGTAATTTGCCGGCTCATAAATATTGACCATGTTGCAATGGAATACTCTGTTGCTTAGAGGGGCAGACGCAGTACCGGGGCGCGTGAGTACGTGGTTCCGCGTGCCCGGATCCCATCCGTCTCTTGTGCGGCCGGCGCCTCGTGCTTCAATGGCATCCATCTGGAAGTAGAATGCCGGCCAGAGCGCCATATTGCGTGGCTGTAGCTGTGCCGGACGCTGCATGTGGACGTGGCGATGGTTCAAGGCTGGATGGCATATGATTGCTGGCGTCAGAAATTCTTGATGTAATTGAGATCCTGGACGGTCGCTGCCAAAGAGGAGCGTCTCAGGTCGACACGTGCAGAGTTACTGCAAAGTCTCACGGCGGACCTATTGTTATCACTGCGCTCAACCAGCTAGCTATGAACAATTTATGTCCAATGACAAGTAATGCGGCTCAAAAGAACGGAGGCGGTTCTGTGGCCATGTGTGGTACGAGTGGTATCGGGGACGCCCCCCGTAGGTCGAGACTTCTGGCGACGGACACACACCAAAATGCGCCCAACGATTCTTGATAGGTCAGCAGGTCACTCTCGAGGCATTAGCTAACGTTGATTGGACAGCAATCACGCTGCATCTCTTGGATAATCGCATCAGCGTTGCAGGTTACCTGTACGTGGAGACAATCAGTACCATGACAGTCATAGCACAGGTTGCCAACTCCCCCATGCGTCGTGGACGTTTCTTGCAGCGGGCGAGGGCGCATACCTTGGTGTCGGAACGTTTCTGGAGCGCTCAGGCTGTAGGGCAGCAGCTCGCGAGTAAGCGCGCTTTGCTTTAGCGCATGGTGGCAGCCTCGCCGACAGCCTGTGGTGAGGACGGGTCGTCAACGTTTTGTTGCCACCCACAATGCCGGCAGAGAGAAGGCCAGAAGAGCAGCGAGCGCACCCAGCCTTTGATTCTGATCGGGCGTGCATCAAACGTCGCTGCAGACAGTCAATCAGGGCCGGATCACCCCCTCCCCTGCTGTGACTACTGTGCCACCGCTGCTGCGATTGGTTGATTCTTCAGCTTCGGTTGAACTCGGCCTGCTGCTGCCGTCTACTTGGATGGCATAGGAGTGTTGCGAACCACTGCAGCATCAAGCGACCAGAACTCATTTGGCCATCTATGCAATGGTGGATCGACCTGATGTTGGGAGGCCCGAGGGCTTGTCGGGATTGGCAGCTGCAAGAGCCGCATATTGCACCAGAACCACAAACGACCGGATCATGCAAGCGGTAACAAGGACCGCGGGACCAGCAGCCAGAGCGTCTCTCTCTCTCTCGCTCTCTCTTCTCGGAGAGTCCAAGTTCGCTTGCCTTTGAAGGGCATGGTGACACACAATTGGTGCGGTGAGGTGTTAGGTCCGGACAAGGAAACTCCGGTCGGTGTCCAGGTGCTTTGTCATCGCGAGGCAGGCATGGACGGCGCAAGGCTGTGAGGACTTCATCTCTTGTCTGCGGCGGTTTGCAAGAGAGATCACGCTAAAGACTTCTCAGAGGCGGCGGGAGCCAGCCATATATCAATGTCAGTGAGCAGCGCGGCCCTTCTCGAACTAACTCCTGCTGCATTAGTGTTTGCCTTTTTCGAGAGGTTGTTCGCTCGATTGAAGGAGCACAGCCTCAATATCCCCAGCTAGTCATTGCTCGCCTCCA
Organism: Taxillus chinensis; assembly: GCA_023512835.1. Lineage (NCBI taxonomy): Eukaryota > Viridiplantae > Streptophyta > Magnoliopsida > Santalales > Loranthaceae > Taxillus > Taxillus chinensis. The sequence continues at coordinate 139,332 of JAKCVP010000424.1, read as the reverse complement.
TTGGGACTGCTAGACCGGACGACGAGCATCATGCTACCAGCCAATGAGCTGCTGTGCCGTCATGGGTGTCCAGCTTAATCCGCCGGGAGCCATATGTGCCCTGCAGTGTGGTCCTATCGTTCGAATGGTGCGTCTCTGCCAGCGGGTACACGAGCACTAATCATTGTGCTGTCAGCAGAGCGAAACAGCGATCTTCATAGAAGCCACCTGTCCCCTTACTCTCGCTAGTAGCCCAATGTACGAGGTCTGCAGGGTCCAAGGACCGCACCAAGCTGAAAATTCAGGCCAAGAGCCATAGATTTGAGCATGACGAAAGCAGGAATCATGCAGGGCGCCAGCTCCGAAAACCTGCTAGCGTCACATAAATGGAGCGGGAGGCTTGTCGTCGACGGTGCGATGATGAGATACATGGAATGCGCGAGAGAGGCGGGACCAGAGCTTCTGTGAGAAGGAGCATCGGAATTTGGAGCTGTCCATCTTCAGCACAGTAGAATGAAGGCTTCTTTACAATTGAGCAAAAGACCTCGAGGAAAGCACGGAGGGGCAGTATTCGTAGAGTCAACCTGGACATAGAGGTTGTATCTACTACAGACACCCGTGGCTGTTCGTTGTTGTGCCACGGTCTGCGAAAGAATGCTGAGCTCCCGGTCAGGTCTTCCAATCAACTCTCAAGAGCAATGTGAATATGAGGTAGGCTAATGGAAGCTAGTGTGCAACGAGCGCCGGGCATCGACCCAGCCAACGTCTTTTATTCTCATCGTCGCTGAAGCTTCACTTTTGTCGAATCCAACGGCCTCGAGAGGACGCACAGGAGAAGGCCCCCAAACTCCTGAAACACTGACTTGGCGAGATTTCTCGTTGGCGTCATGCGTGCTTTATTTCCTCTTCACAACCAAATCCATCTACGCCGAGGTGATTTTCTGAAGTGTTTGAAGCAGACAGCGATTTCTTGTGGACACCTCGCCTCATACATCGTGATTCACAAGTCCGGAGAAAGTCGCACAAGAAGGATTCATCGATTCCTTTGGCCCGAGAACTCTCAATTCTTTTGCCTTCCCATTGAAAAGTACTTCAACTCTACTCTGACTATCAGCGGATGAATGCCCGTCATTGCTAGGGTTTGTGCGTTGCCTTCCATGTTTTCGGCTACCAGCCCGTCGCTCAAGTACACGGTTGTGTCGGAATGCCCAATCACACCCATTTTCTATTAGAGTGAAGATCCTCTTGGATCAAAATTGTCATGTACAAGCAGCTTGTATCGCTGCCTCGGTAATCGCCCAGCGAGTAATTCCAATTTTTGAATGTCTACAACTGGGCAAGCTGTGTGGAGCGCCAACTGCGAAGAGGACATTTAAGAATATTCTCCAGCTTGTACATCCCAAGGGCCGTGCAAGATTCATCGCTATCTTTGCAATAATGACGTGTAATATCATCATTGTTGCTATAGTTTTGACAGATCTCTGCTTTAAATGGCTGAGGTCTTGACCGAAGCTGACATCCCACGCGCTGAACTAGCCTGCGAGATGTGCTTCTGTAGATGATAGGCGCACGTGGAATCCGTAGCCTCACAATCTACAGGGGCGATCTGCCCATCTTTGACTCGCTAACATCGCAATGTTGACAAGAGCCTGAGATTCAGCTGCACAGCACTGTCTGGACTGCTCGTATACTTGTACCGTCGTCGTGCCCGTCGCTGGCGTTGTGCACGCCCCGCGTGTTGGCGCGAATTTTCGTCATCGCTGAATGTGTGGGCGGCCTGGCCAGGCACCCAACTTCGTATTCGCCTCAATCGCGCCTTCACCGTCGATTCGAGTCATTCGCGCGACGCTGAAGTCGCGACGCATCGTAATCGAAAGAATCTGACACCTGAAGTCGCGCACTGGAAATTCATGTCAAACCCCTGGGTACTAAGCTAGTGAAGCGCGGGTGCCCTGTCGCCAGACTTATACGAGAAGCATGTGCCAATCGATTAATGGCATGCGCATCTCAACTTGTCGACGAGACATGCAAGTCCTTCTTCCAGGTCGACTGACTGCGCTGAAAATTCGGCTTTCTAGGGCCGCAAGTCTGTAATTGCAAGGCAGTAAAAATCACCGATGAGACAAAACAGCCAGACTGCAGTGTCTCGCACGAAACGTGGACAAGGACGATCAATCAATACATTGCGATGAGCTTGAATCGTTCTAGCTGGAATGCGCGAGTCCTCCTCACTCGTCTGAAACCACGTGCCCGTGTTGGGAGCCCCTGCGGGCATGTCAATTTAAGCAAAACTCCGTCTGATGCTACACCTTGTTTCATTGCAATCATTGATTCATCAGTCATTCAGGAAGGCAAGGGAGGCTTTTGGCTGTCAGCCTGCGGAATTGGCCAGATCAGCCTAAAGGGTGTCAACGAACTGGACCGTCATCCTCTTCTTCGCCCTCAAGCGGGCGAGACAGAGCGCCGACTGGCACCTCGTAATGGCGCTTGCGCTTTTCCTCAAACTCGCGATGCTTCTGCTGAGCTTCGGCAGAAAGATCTTCATATTGATTTTCACCGTGGTTGGTGGCGCTCTCGTCGGTACCATTGGAGACGATTACATGCTTCTCGCCAGAATCGATCTTACCGAGACTGTCTTCAGATTCACCAAGATCGAGCGGCTCAATCAGAGAAGGTTTCCTTGTTGGCTTGCCTCGCTTGGCCAAGTCCAGCTCGTCAACATTGACGTCGCCGGGCTTGATGTACTCGCTGACGCCTTCATCGTCTTCGGTGTTTGGGTTGTAATTGTGGATGAAGGGAGTCTTGGGCTCGTCGATCTTCATAGTCTGCCCGCGGCCTTGCTCCGTATGAAAAATGTTTGCCTCATCCCATTTCAAGCGCGGGTTCGTTTCATCTATGTCCATGTTGGAAGATTGCCGGCGTGAGCCTGAAAAGGAGGCGCGGGGGTTGGTGGATGATGAACGACGAGTGCCACGATTGAGTTCCGTATTCTGCTGCACAATCTCCTGCTCCGACATTTGGTGAGACAGCTGAGGCCGGCGGGTTTGGGATGTGTCGACTTCCATGGAGTCTTGGGTGTCGCGTGAGGCAGCTTCCGTGGCTTGGGGACCGTCGGTCGAGGCGCTGTGTTTGAGAATACCTGGTCGGCTTGTTACTCATGACTTGCATTTCATCGGTAAGGAGAAAGGCGGCAGCGAGGCTCTAGTGCTGCGGCAGCATGAAGACATACCTCTTGGACGGGCGCCCTTGTCGTCGGGCGGAGAGTGAGGGGTTCCGTCCTGAGACGCCATACTGCTGCAAAAGATGCCGCAGGTTGGACTAGCAGGTGGACCAAGGTCAGATGAGTAGTACGTGCTCCGAAATGCAGGGGAACAGGGCAGGAGGGCGGCGTATACAGTGAGAGTGAGCTGGAGGTTGAGAAGCATACAGCCGTGGTCGCCGAAGAGGTCGCGACTTCCTCCTCACACAGGCCCCCCGTGCCCACCCCCCACTCACGTCACCTGCGCGTTCACGTGTGGTTCCACACCAGGGCTGGGAATAGGATCCCTTAATGTCCCGACCACCTCATCTTTTATGCCGTCTTCGCCCATTTTCGTGTCTTGCTCTTGGTTCGCTCGTCAGTCGTTATTCGTCTCGTGGCACTGCCTGCTAGCTATACAATGAAGCATACAATGACCTGTCCAGCATCCTCTTGATGCCCTCCCAGACCGGCCTCTCAAAGACCCCCGACACCCACATGTTGCCCGCACCGTCCTCTCCAAGGATGCTGATCGAATTTCGCGCCGAAAACAGCCTTGCGTGCTTCTGAAAGTCTACGTTGATGAACGACGGCCTTCCGCACGCCGCAGACCCGTTTGCGCCTCCGTTGGGCATGACAGCGGAGCTCATGTCCACGCTGAAGAGGTCTGCTTTCTGCCAATTGCACCAATTGAATACCATTCCCTGCGCCGTCCCAATCAAAGCTGGTCGCCCCCCCTGGCGCTGATGCAGTCGATGAGTCTTGTACGCAAGCTCTTGTTGGCTTCGCGTTCCCTGGCTGGCGACCGAAGCCCGAAACCGTGACACCAGCCAGCTCATCGATCGCTCTATCACCTCACCTATTGGTTCGATTGTGTACAACGCACCCATTGAGTTTCCTAGATATGCTTTGTCGGGTGGCAGGAGGTCTTCCGCCCGCAATTCTCGAAGGGAGAAATCGGACACGATGACAACATCGCGCTGCTTCAGCGACGTCGGAGAGAGATACTCCATCTGTTGAAGTGCAAGCCTTGTCAGCCACGCTGCGACAACATCGCCGCTCCCAAGAGAGCCCAGTTTATCAGGTCTCCGTTCCGTGGAACTCGTTTCGAGAGCGATGTGTTGTCTGAGTCCCTCGACGTATTCCCGCGGTAATCGTAACAGCTTTGATTCGACGTCTTCTCCAAATATCGCCGTCTGCAATAACTTGGTAACGAACATCAAGGCCTTCACGCCGGTCAAGACAAACGGCCGAAGCAGCCATTGTTGAGCCTCGCTGCGCGATCCCAAATCTGCCAGTGGGTCTTGGTCAAAGCCATGCAGTGGTACCAACTCTTCCTTGCCGCCTTTCAGCACTGACATCCAAGCTCGCATCACGTCTGAGAGGCTCATCATATCCATCAGCGTGTGCAAGAACGATAGGCCGACTGTAGTGCCATCACGAAAGGTGGTAAGCCGTACAGAGAGCTGAGCCTTGTCCGAATAGAGAAAGTCCTCCATCCGTGTCGGTGCATCAGGCGAATAAGTCAGACCCGCCAGATTCTTTGACTGACTAAACAGAACGGGCCCGTCCGATGCTGTCGGTATCGAGGTCGCTTCTGCATGTTCTGCCACTGACATGGCATAGTCCTCATGGTGCCACTGGAAGCCTGGCCTGCTATTGGAATACTTCGAAGGAATATGATACTCCAAACGGTCTCTCATCTGCGCACAGCTTCAGCATTGTGTCAATACGCCTCTGGCCCGCCGAATGCGTTGTCACTGGCTCTCGGACGAAGCGGCGCAGAATTCGGTGCGACAGAGGTACTTACATCCTTCCGAAGCCGGGCACCTAGCTTCCGCCAATCTTTGTGCTGCAGCAAGCGTGCCAGTGCAAGCTGTAGCCTCTCGGCGTCCAAGACGTCATCAAACTTGAACAAGGCACCGACAAGAGTCGAGCGCAAGACCCAATTGTCGTCCTCGCTACCCAAGGGTAAGATCAGGTCTCCCGGGACCGTCTCGGGCTGTCGACGTCTTAATCTCGGAGTCTCAGGGCCCATTTCAGGGCGCAACGTTGTTCGCAAGGCTTGTGCGCGGGAGATGGTCGGCACGCAAACTTGGTACGGCAGGAAAACGGAAGCTGCTTTTTATTGCCGGGCCTGAGGAAGAGGCTACCTTGATCTCTTTCTATATTGTCTGCCAAGCGCCACAGCCCTATCGCCTACAGCTGTCAAATATCTCAGCCTGAGATTCCCAAAGGATCTGTCAGTGTCGATCATCCAGCCCGTCACCGGCACCCCCACACCGTTTGCCGAAGCGAAAGCGAAAGCAGCCTCCTGGAAGGGTTTCGACCACACATATGTGATCGCCGGCGAGGGCCGCTACGATGGTTCATGAGCCATGCTTTGCGCAGAGCACCTGATCGACCTGCGCTTTGCACGGGCATCCTTTCATCTATGCCCACCATTTAGCCCCTCAGCCACCATGACCGCTTTGAGTTTGTTGCATTCTGCTGAAGGTACGTACTTGCTGGCTTCTTGTTTCCCAGTGCGTCACTGCCAGAGCTCGATATTCGCTCGTAATGAGTTCAGATGACTTGCCTGATTGTGTGATGGGCCTGCATCTTGTCCGGTGGTCCGCCAGCTGCTTCATAACTCGGCTCCGGAAGCACGCCAGCTCATTCGTGATGGAGGAGCGCTTGATGGACAAACGACGCGCAATGCTTATCAACGCACAGTCAAGTCGCGTAGACAGTTTCCTCACCATGGTATGGTCGCCGTTCCTGACGCTGATCCACACGCATATACGATGGGAATAAATCCGAACCTTGGCGACCCTGAGGCTACGACGGAATTTGTGACATAAGCATATCTAAGCATGAACCTCGCGCCTTACCACCAGAATTGCCCTCTCAAGCTAGCTTGTTCCTCCTTGTGCAGCCAATGCTCGGCACTGCTTCATAACTTTGACCTTGGCGCATGCATGACGGCGTCTGTATGGATTCCGTCGCGACACAAGGGCTTCTTGGCGCATTTGGCATTGGGACTAGGTTAGGTAGGTAAACTAGTGAGTAGCGGTGTATTGTCTCTCCTTTTGATCGGCTACAATCTCCTTCAATACAATCAGCAGGATTGAAAGCTTGCTGCAGACATACATACCAACAGGATGTTGCACTTTCGCAGCGGAGCAACGTCAATGTTTGAGCATGGACTGGTTTGCTTTGGGCCATGCGGCATCTGGTGATCTTCAGCCTGCGCGACGGCCGAACTCCGGATCAGCGTCCAGCGGTGGCAGCCGTTAACGTGGATAATTCACACGAACTATGAGTGTCACAACCTCGCGTGGACTCGATATGGAATGGACGAAGCTCTCGCACTGTGGCACTGACCAGCGTGCCGAGTAAAGTCGGGCTAAGCGGTAGGCCTTATCATCCCAGTAATGCACCTCTGGCGAGAACGTCCCTGAGGGCGCCGCGAAGTGCCCCAGACCACGCCAAAGGCACTTGCGTATCAACAGTGACAGACGTTCGCGAGCGATTAGACGCTATCTAAATTTCAAAGCTCGTTGAGCGCGCATTAGACCTCCAATTAGAGTAACAGACCTATGCATATGTGACAGTAAGAGAAGTATGACGATACGTTGAGCTCGCGTGTTCTGAGCCAAATGATCTTATCGTCCTTCATTGTAAACCATCGAGCTCAAATACATCTCGTCTTTTTTTCAGCCCTTTCTCCGTTCCAAATGTAACAATCTTGGGCAGGCGTTCGGCAATGCATTGGGTCTTTCATCAGTATTCTCTGGTGCTATCTGGAGATTGTGCCACGGACTTCATCCTGGGATAACCACAGCAAGCGATTGCTCCCATAAATGGCCCTCGAATAGTATGTGCTACAGTCTCGGAAGGGAATGCAAGGGGCGACAGGTCCTCGAGTTGTATGAGGATCTTGTTAGTCCTAATAAAAAGTCTTCAGAACTACATGCTGAGCACGAGGACGTGACAGGCTTTGCTGACACGCAGCGTCGTACAGCGCCAGCAACTTCACAGCATGCAAAGTTCTACATGCCAATTTGAGCGTGTCTCATTGTAATCCAGGCAAAGTGGCGTTCGGGAGGTTTCTGGATCACAGCTAGCTGTGAGATCGGAACGGCTTGAGGTCTAGCAAATTGCTCATGTTATCGAGCGGTATGTGCCGGTAATGATAATCCCACAGTTGCCTCAGGCGAACTTGGACTCATCTCTTGGCTTGTATATGAGCAGAAACTACAAGTTGAGCGTCTTGACTCCAAAAATGCGCAAGATACGACGTTAAAGGGGTGGACAGGAGAGGCACAGATAGAGAGGGAGGTAGCCTTAGGGGCCATTGGAAGATTCTGCATCCTTACAGAGCCCACCCATCGTCGCAGACGATCGCACTCAGCCAGGTCAGAATTATGATGCGAGTCAGGTCGTATCGCTTATACTGGCAGGGTTCTGCACTAGGCAGCGATGTCAGCAAGGTACGAAGTACAGTATGATCGCTTTCTCTTCTGACTCTCCGCCTCCCCTTGTCTCTTTGTTCGGAGGATAGAGTGTCCCCTTGACGTACAGTATAGTCGCTGACTAGACCGCTGCGCGAGCGTCCCCATGATACTAACCAGGCGCCAAAACCGTTCTGGACTTTTCAATATCTGTTCATCAAATTTACACTGCGCTTTCTCACGCATTTCTCTCATCATTCCCCCATCCAGAGCGGAGGTTTCAGGCTCAGCCACAATCGGGAATGGATGAAGCGGTCAATTGCGCTAGCATTTTGTCGACGATACGCCTGAACACGATGGACTGGCAGTTCCTGGTCCCAGGTTTTCCCGTCTGGTGTTCGATGACTGCTGCATTTTCTCTTTCTTAGCAACAATGCCCAGATTCAAACGCATGTACGAAGGTACGCATGCTAGCCTTTGCATCCTCGTCACTCATTAGTCATTCTCTCGACGATCAAAGTCAGTCGTTCGTTGTTGAGCATGATCCCCAGGTGCATGCCCTATCCTGTCGCCGTGGATGCAGCCTCGTGCTGGCTTGCAGCGGAGCTATCCCAGCTCTCCAGCAGCTTATCACAATCTTGCTCCTTGTCTTCTGATCTGCAATTCGCCGCGTGCTTTGCGTTCGCTCGCTACGTTCATCTTAGCACGTTGGTCACCACCTCTGATTCGCCATGTGCCTGCATTACGTCTAGGGTCCCTGCCATGCTTCCCTCCAGCCCGGCAATAACTCTAAGTAGCCGTTCTCTCCATATTCAGATGGAAACGGAGCCTTTTCGCCCCGCATCAAACTGCTCGCCCAGTTTGCTGTCCAGGTTTCTCCCTTCGGGACATCGCAGAACCTCAGGCCAATACATGTCCTGCCGGTCCGGCCCTCATTCCCGGGTCTGACAAGCGCACGAACAAATGGTTCTCCGAGCTACCCACTGGATTTATCTCGGGGCGAGTGTTTGCGCCCAAAATTTTGTCTTCAATGTGCGCGTGGCGCGTATCCTGGACTACTTTACAATGCTGGAAAGGCTCGAGGTACTGAGTACTGGGGGAAAAGCTGAGCAGTCAGTATTGGCTGATCATGCGATGTTGGTCTAGTGTTGTATTATCTGCCAACTAGCGACCTGCTGACGTTGGATCGAAAATCGATATCTGAGCTGATCGTGTTTATTCTCAGTAGCAAGTGGATGCTTTCTTTCCAGGAGGCGGTGGACCCATGATTACGGTCTCGGTACGCTACTGCTGTAGGCGCCTTGCTTACACTCACACCCAGACCTGCACTGATGCACACACACGCGCGTACATACAGTCCTGTCAGTGCAATGACACTTGGTGCTACTGTAGCGTACCCGATGCTGTGGCAATGCGATTGCGCAGTGCAGCACAGTCGAGTCAGTAGCCCCAATGTCACATAATCACCCTAGACACGCAGCCACAGCTCTGTACGCACACGCTCGCATCCAACTCGCATTCAGCCAGGCCTCCGAACCCTCTGGATCACTATTCCCAACGCTGTGAACGCCAATCTAGCGTTGAAAGGGGTGCAGAGCAATAGATGGCTGTACTTCGTATAGTGTACATATCTCGCTACGCATGGCTCAGGGCCTGGACCTGAAAATATCTTTCACTGTACAATCATCGCTCTGCTCAGTGCTTGATCCTAGTTCGCAGAGGGTGGACAATACTCTGTATAGTTCTGATACTGTGATCCGAGTCGTCGGACCCGAGTTTTATCCGCCGACGCGATCTGGTATGCTACCTACCTACCTACCTGGGTGGGTGACTTTTTCTCGAGTTTCTTTACGACCCTGAACTCAGATGAGTACGGAGAACCTATCCTTTGGTCGTGCTCTCATGTTCTGCTCCAATTAGAGTCCTGTCTAGATCCTGGTCGTCCAATACATGGACTTCCGGCGTCAATAACTGCTGCCGATACAAGTCGCAGCCTAGCTTTGGAGTCCAGTCACAAACTGTACCTGTCTTGTCCCCTAGCCTTTCTAGGTATACCATTCAATCCAATTAGGGTCAAGACTTTCAAAGTTTAGGTAGGTAGAGGTAGGTAGGCAGTACACAAACGACTTTGAACCTCCCGCAGATCCCCTTGAACCTCCCTAACTGTGCCTACCTAACCTATCTACTTCGGACAGACCTGCACATTGCAGTGCAGTGGCTCTGACTTACCCGCTCCACTCCAACCTGCGCGTCGTATCCCATCTGCGTCTCTTACCCGCTGCTCCCTTACCCCACTTATCGTGCCTGTCCATCCCATGCTCTCCGCCAATTGCGCGTCCTGTCGAGTGGGCTGTGCAGTATCCCGGTCTACCTACTTCGTACATGTCCCCTTGATTGCCCTTTTGGGCTGTACGTGCGCAGAGTGTACCTGACTTACCTTACTTGCTTTGCTATCTACCTTGTTCACCCACCACTTTCGCAATAACCTGCGTGTTCAATCGAACTACTTTGGAAGGACCTGCATTGATATCCTACTGTATCGTTGGGAGATGCCCATCTGGATCAAGTATCCACACGCCAACCTATTCACACGCGTATGTTACGTCTATCCCCTCCAAACTCCCTCCTTCCGACATTTTGAAGCCTTGTCAACACCGTAGCTGTTAGGTTTGCACTGTACCTACATCCCACCTCTCCCGAAGCATCCCAGAGCCCCACTTTTCCCTACCCGCACAGACTTACACGACGCCAGTGCGGCAGATAGTCCATTGAGAAATGCCAGTAAGCCATAATGGCCACCTACCTAGCTTACATACTAGCTTACATACCAGGTAAGTAAGCACGGATCCCAGGTAAGTAGGTAGGCAAGTAGGTACTCATCCTAGGAAAGTAAGCACTCATCCCAGCCAGCGACACATCTGGATTGCCCATAGCCCGACTAATGTCTACTCCATACAGGATCCACTAGGTTTTCCGACCTGTCAGCAAGGGGCAAGGGGTAGAGGATGTAAGTTTCAATTCTAAATAAATTCCAAATACGTGTGGACATCTTTTCATCAGGGTCCATTGTGCGAGATGAGGATTTCGTCAGAAGGGGAGGGGGTTTGAGTGATTGGTGGAGTTTTTCGTGGGCTCAAATCATTTTTTTCCCCGTATTTTTTGTGTATAGTACTTGCCAAATGCAATGGGTCTGCAGACATTTCCCCCCAAGTGAAATAAGGGAGTTTTCATAGTAGTTTACACTATTTCTTGGGGCGGAATTCTGTCTTCCCGGGCCTACTGTACCTACAACTCTGCGCCCATCTCACGCGCTCGGAAGTGAGTACCAAGTCTACACTCCAAGTACTAACGCAAAGTCCATCTCCCGACTCCGATGTAGCTATACTCGCTATCTCTTTTACTTCTACTAATTCAGCCAGCGTCAAGTTCAAGTGAGTAGATTCCAGGTGTGCATTTGAGCTCAATCAATGTCCGTTTAGACTTGTTCCAGCGTTCACACCAAGGCCCATGAATTACATTCAAAAGGGTTCCTAGCGACCTGGCAATGCAATTGTCGGCGGTATGATACAATACGTCCGTGGGGAATCCTAAGAATCAAGCACCATTACCAGTCGCCCAAGCTCGCAGGCTGAGTTCAGGCTCCCCGGTGAAATGTATGTCTGATGAATTGTACATTTTGCGCAGAGCATTCTGCGTAAACGCAAAGGTGCGACTGTGCGGATAACGCGAGGATGTACTGTCTGCCGTTATGTGAATTCAAAAAAGTATGTAAAGAGTGAGAAGATTGCAGTATGTGAAGGCGTAAATACATCAGAGTATACTATGGGATAAAGACAAGAGCATATAAGCCAATAAGCCTACAAGATACAACTTCAAACCAACAAGGCCTTCAGTGCATGGAGTACGTAATGGGCATACACTGTACCTGTTCCAAGTACAGCACGTAGACAATCAATCATCAGAATATACTATCCCCCATTGATATAGTCCTCTATATTACAGCAGCAGGACAACATCCAACGGGTAAAAAGTATACGACTACATATGATGTGATGCATACTCTAGTGGACTTGAGCATCATGGCTATAGACTTAGGTAGTGAAGTATGCTTCATATATCAATGCAGCAATCCAGCCGTTCAATGATCCAGCATCCATCAGTGCAACCTTCTCAGTCTCTCAAGTAGATCAATCGAAGTTAATAAGCAGGCAAGTCCGCCTCAAACAACGGCCCTTATTCACAATTCTTCAAGAAATCACTTGATCATCCAGATATAGTTTCCAGTCTTCCGCACTCAGCGTCGTCTCCAGCTGCCAGTTTCCATCTTCCAAATCCATCCGCAAGATCCAGCATCGACAATCTCTCAAGCCTCCAGTCTCCATTCTCACGCCGTGCTACTGGTTTGCCAAAATTCAAAACACACGATACAAGACACTTGAATTCAACTCTGCCTTGCTTTCCTCATAGCAAGTGCGCATGTAAGACTCCTCACATGATGCAAGTGAGCACTTTATGCCAGATACAGGTGAATTCGCTATACGGCATGTAGCGAAGAATGTGCTGGTGGAGCAGAGACAAAAGCATGTCTACGCAATCAGGTACAAGTCAGGCGCGCGGATAAGCACAGACTGCATACGCGCGTACAAAGTACAATATACACTGGACCTCCGAACGACAAGGCACTTTGCAGTAGAAACATGATAAGGCGCAAAAGCCCACAGCCAACAGCCATAGAGCCAATAAACAACTCACGCTCCGTCGACTCCCAGCCCCCTCCAACCCAAAGGCGAAAGAATAGAGAGACAAGAAAGAGTCAAGGATGACACATGCCACCAATCGCTCTACAGTAGTCAGCGCCCCTAGTTCTCCGTCGACGCTGACCCACATCCTGACTCACATTCGCACTTGTGGACACTTTGACGCACCCTAGCCCAATCCCTACCGAGCCACCTTACTGTCAGGGCACAACTAGACACCCAATGATACCTCAGATGAGTGCACCCGGAGGCTGGAGGACACACGCACTTTCAGGGCACCCATGGACTTGTGCACCTGCGTCCTGCTAGAGATCCTGCCTTCTCTTGTAGCAATGCATTGGCTATTCTGATCAGACCCCGCCTGCCCTGTCCCATCACGTGCCTATCCCGCCCTGCCCAATCGTCAAATCCGTCGCAGAGCAGAATCACGCGTACTGGCCAGCTCAGCTGCAGTGCTCTAGTAAGGTAAGCAATTGTAAGCAGTCAGCCATGGACCAGAATGGGACCACAGGGTTCCCTGAAAAGGTCGACGGAGCGAGAAAGGGAAGGGGGGAAAGGGCTGGTGTAATGCGACATGACAACCTCAGCCGCCCGCGACACATTGTCTCTTTCTGTATCAAAGTTGAAACCCCATGTCCGCCCTCTCGCGTGGAATCTGCCACTGTCGAACCAAAGCTAGCCACGCTTTTGACTTGCAGTCATGGTGATGTCCAGGTTCAATGGCTTCGCGACTCGGCATGCATGCGCACAGCTTCTGCTGCTGCGATCCCAGGTACGCTTTTCTCTCGCCCTTTTCCTGACCGCTTCCCCTAAAATACAGGCACATTACAGCTACGTACACAAACACCTGCGGCTTTTAAAAGGTGAAATGTACCGAAATCGTCATATGTACAGGCGGACTTTGGCGAAACAAGAAACATGTTAATCTGAATCGTCGGCGCGCAGTGTGCTAGCCTCGTAGAGCGTACCAGAGCCTTTGCCTTCTCGATCATGCTCTCTTGACTCTTTCGATTCGGTCGTGCGACTTTTGCCCGAACTCGACACGTTGTGCTGCTGCATAAATGTCATGGGGTCGACGGCGGCGCCAAGCGACGCATTGTACGGTCTGCCGTCGAATTCGCGGTGTTTTGATGAGACACCATGGGACTTTGGTGGGCCCTTCATAATGTCCATCTCTTTGTTTTCGAGCGGTGATGCCCACTGGTTATAGTCAGAACGGGTCAGTCGTGACGATTCTCCGACAACAGGGCTGCGCACCGTGGGACTCATAATGCCTCCTGACGCATACGACCCATCGCCGCTCTCCTGGCGATAACGATGCGGCGTCGAGCTAGCCAATCGCGAATCTGAGTAGACCAAGATTCGCCGCGTGAGTGTGTAGAGTGTAGCGTCTAGCCAACCGCAAGAAGCCAGCAGTGATCCCGCCACGAAGAAGAACGAATTGGAAAAGGTCGTGCCCCCTGCTGATGCCATGCGCCCAATGGCAAGGGGTAACGTGGCCAGCACGAAAATGGCTGGATACAAGACCATGAAACGAGTCGCTCTGCTCACGTTGGCGGAAATTGCTGCATTCTCATGGTTGTTCCTCATGCGGCGCATCTTCCTTTGCAGGTAAAGGAAAACGAAAGCGTAGATGCAGACCGTGCCAAATTCGTTGATGAATGTCCACAGGTAGTGGCACAAAAGGCGTTCGGTTTCGTACTTGGGAGAGATCCAGCACTGTAGCTATCAGTCATAGTAAAATGTCAGCACACAAGGAACAGCACTTACCCATCCGCCGGATCGGGCAAAGAAATCCGTTCCGTGAATGACAGGGCCGATGATGCTAAGGAAAAGGGCGAAGAACCAGACGAAGCATACGCATCCGGCAAAGTGAGATTGTGGTAGCTTCCGCCCTCGGACCACGGTGTAGCAAGTGTGTAGAGCAATGGATAGCACGAAGAAGCCACTGCTGAGGTCTCCGATATTCAAGACAGCGGCCTGCACTTGACACCATGATGACGGCGCAAGTATCCCGCCGACAATGACCCAATGAAAGCTGCAGAGAAATGCCACGGCTTGGAAGGTGTCTGCTATGAGGAGGTTGAAACACAGTATGACGGGTTGGTTGAGATGTATGTTTTGCGACAAGGCGAGTCGATAGGTGATGAAAGCGATGACGGGCAGTACGGCAATGACAGATAGCATGCCAAGGGCTCCGAGAATGAGGAGCCCTACACGAAAGTCGTTGTCGATTGTAAATAGGGAGTATGGCGATGGATAGTATTGTGTTGGGTCAATACCAGGAGCGACGGTCATGTTGCTTTCTAGGGCCATATTGGAGAATGAAAGTGTTGGCACGAAGCGTCGGCCTGTCGAGGTGCCGTGAAAGGAGGGAATGAAACAATCAGCACATCGACAGCGCGCCGCCCAGTGTCAAACAAAACGGAAAGGGCAGCGTCGAGGAAGAAACTCCGCTCAAGGAAGAGTAGAGCGAGCGGTGAGGATTCAATGTATGGTGGGACGCTGCCGTGGCTGCGCAGGCTTGTGAGAGGACGTGCTCAGGGGAGGACCTATATCCTCAGCGTTCACCATTCATCGGTTAGTGGGGAGGTGATCCTGGGAGCACAGTAGGTAATAGAGCCGTGCTGTCCGGCTAGATTGCAGGGATCATGGGTACAAGCGGTGCACTAAAGTTGCTCGACACTGTGAAGTTCTAGAGGGATCAACTTTGGTCAATCATCCCGTGTGTGGTAAGATGGCGGCTCAGGGCAAAGTTGTTGTGACCTCTCAAAATCCTCAGGAGTGATCACCGTGATAGCGTGTTACATGAGTCAACCAAGAGCATTCCTTCCGATGCTTAGCGGGCGCTGACACATGGGCGCGCGCGCCACTCTGGAGAAGCGATCGTCATACACATCTGATCACATCTCAGAAATGAAGCTGAGGGGGGGGTGGTCGGTCAGCGTGCTGCGTCGTCCCTTACTTCTGGAAGAATTCTACGCCGAGGTGCAGCGAGCCCAGTCAAGACGAGACAGGGGGCCTTGTCGGAGCTGGGAATGAGGTCGAGGCAGGAAGCCCCAGCATGCCAGCTCATCCTCCACGCTGCCCTGACAAGTAGCCACGAGGGTCAAGAAAGCGATTCCGACATAGGAAGTTGAATGTAATTTACTCAGAGGATCGACGAAGAGCCCTCCAGGCAGTCAAGGTGTTGAGAGCCTGCGTTCGTGCCTCTACGAGTCAGCAGTGACTGAAGGCTGTCAAGCGTCAGTTGGTTGACCTGCCGCTATCCCTTCTCGTGCTAGACGCGACTGACGCTACGCGTGGCAGCGCTGCTGCTGCTGCTCGCGCAGGATGGCGGCGCGCGCAATGACCCGAACTTATTGCTTGAGTCCGGGCAGCGGCATGCAGACAGGCGGAGGGGCCGTCTCGCCAGCACGCAGAGATCCCTACCTCGAATATCTTTTTTTATATACGGCTCGCACCCGTTTACGTGTATTGCAGTTCGCTCAACGGAAGTGTCACATGGCGTTCCGTAAGGCGTCAGTGCACGCGATGGCATGCACATACCTCGGTTTGAATATTGATGCCGCCGGTGTGGAACATTATGCGGGACATTTGTGCGTGACCAAGAGGGCAGATTGGCACTCTACGGCAGGTGACGACTCAGCGTATCCTTGCGCTGCGAATGGAAACGGCAATAAGCTCAAAGTGGTAACAGTTGCGGTTATGCATTGGGCGTTGAGTCGAGTCACTCCAGCTGCGTCGGCGTCGTGCGCGATGTGGAAGGTGCCGCACCATTGCGGTGGAGGCCGACGATCTCGAGCGATGCTAATGGCAGATGCTCGGTCGTTGGGTGCGAGGAAGGCGAAGCTGCAGATTGCGGCCCAAGGGGAAGAGGCCGTGCTATCTACGATTGCAAGGCATTGATGGAATCAATGGGAGGTGAGTGTGATAAGGGGGCAGCAGATGGATGGGCGGATAAGCAAAAGACGGAAGGTGCAGGTGTGCTGGCGGCAACGGAAGGCACGACCAGAGGTGATCAGCGATTACTGCCCATCGGATGCGGCCAAGTGAGACCGTCTGTCTCGGCTGAATCTAAACAGACTTTCATGACATTTCCCTACTCTACATTAAAGTTGTGCCACCTAATTTCATGAGTCTCGCGACACCGACTTCTGGTACTGCGGCTCTGTGAACCCTTTCTCGTCCACCCCTGCCGGCTTCTCTGACCCACTGTCTGTTTCATTCTCCTGCACTTCTGCTTCCACCAGAGGGCCGGTGTAGTACTTGCTTGCGCCCAGAATCCAGGATAGTCCGGCGAAGACAAAGATTGCGCCAAGAAACGCAATGGCATAGTTCATCGTGTCCGCTGACGTGGGAATGGTCGTTGGGCAGAGGAAGATGATGCTGACGAACACCGTCCATGTAACAGCCCAGAAGTTGACGTACCAACTGTACTTGCCCAGGTGCCACGGTCCAGGCTCAAACTTACCAAAGATCATCTTGCATGCAATCGGAATGGTGTACGACCAGTCGAGGGCAATGGCTGTGACGTTGAAAACACCGGCAATGGCAATGTATGATCCAAGCGCGATCAAGTTGATTGCGATGCAGAAGAAGATGGAGATCCACACGGCGTACAGAGGTGTCTGCGTGCGCTTGTTGATCTTGGTCCATATCTTGCTGCCCGGCACTAGGCGATCGCGGGAGAAGGCAAACAGTGTACGTGCAAGGGCCTGGACAGCCGTAAAGCCAAGGAACATGAGGATGATGACAGCGCAAACAGTGTAGAAGATACCCCCAGCCGGTCCCAGGCTGTTATAGAAGATCTGCGCCACTGGCTGCTGCACGGGGCTGTTAAGAATGTCATTGTCTGTTCCCAGTTGTCCCATGCAGAACACCAGGACGATATTGAACAGGAAGCCTCCCACGTAGGTAAACACCATGGCCATGGAGATGGCCCAGGGTGCCTTCAGTTCAGGCTCGTTGATCTCCTCGGTGATGTGGGCAGTGGCGTCGTAATCTGTCATGGTCCAGGAAACTGACAAGAAGCCAAACATCCATGCCCAACCCTGGGGAGACCAGCCGGAAACGTTGTAAATGCTGGTGAAAGCGTACTCTGCAGTGTTCTTGTTCTCCGTCTTAACGAGAAGGGCGATGCAGCACGAGATCAAGACCAGAACGTGGAAGATGACGTAGGATGAAGTGACCCTCTCCATCCAGGCAGTGGGCAGAGAATTGACAAGACCACATATTATGAGCAGTCCAGCCATCACGCCGACCGTGTGACCAGTAGTTGGCTGATAGACGAAATCGGAACCCATTGAGACAGCAGCCAGGAGCAGCTGGGCAGCACCGTAGATTGACGAGGCGGCACCCGCGACTTGTCCAAGAAGATTCAGCCAGCCGGTAATCCAAGACAGGCCTGCGGCATATTTTCGGGGAGCAAGTCGACTAATAGTGTAGTAAAGGCCACCGCAGGTAGGATAGGCGGAGACCAGCTCAGCGACAGAAAGGGCGATGCACATGCATCCAGCTCCAGATATCAACCAACACCAAACAGCGGCGGAGGCGCCGCCGGCCTCAATGGGGTAGAGGAAAGTTGTCGCAATGGTCGCGAAAAGACCACTGATACTGACTGCGAATGAAAATGTACTGAGATAGCCAAATTCTCTTTTGAATACCTAGCATCCGCTGCGTTAGTCATGGGCAACGAGAGCGTCACCGAGCAACGAGCACGTACAGGCTTGTAACCAAACTTCTCTGCAAGTGCACGGTCTGCATCATTCAAGTCATCTAGCTGAATCGTCCGTCGGCGGCCATTATCGTCCTGAAGCTCAATCCTGCCGACACTGGCTTTGCGCTCGGCCATGGCTGCTTGGGGGCGAGATGCGGGGTTGCTGTGGGGTTTGCTGCAAGGGTAGAGAGTCGCACTGGGTTGTTGTTGCGCTGGGCAAAAGAGGTGGGTATCTTCACTCAGAGAATCAGAGAGGTTGTCGCAAGGCAAGTAAGTGGATGATTGCTGATACTGCGAAGTCAAGGCCACTTCATATGCAATCTGCGCGAGAGCTGGGAGGAACAAGAGAGGCTGTGGTGTTGTCAAGTGTGCAGCGTTGAAGAAGGGATGATATACAGATTTCGGGCCGGGGAGGGGTCAGGGCCGCGAAGATGGTGATGCAGAGGCAAGTCTGCAGCGCTGAAGGGCGAGTCTTGTAAGATAGGGCAAGCTCAGATTATAAGCAGCCGCAATACAGTGGAGTCGCGTGCCATGGGCGCAGAATCTTAGCATGGAACAACGTCAACAGAGGGCTAGAAGCTCGAACGCGGCCGGCCGTCGCCATCAAAGGTCCAATGGCAGGGCTAGACACCCGAAGGGGCGAGAGCTTGCACAAGATTGGCATGAAGCGTCCCAAGGATGGAAACGCACGCGGCAAATGCGATACAAGCCGGCTAGCCGCCACTGAATGTACCCTCAATCACAGTCGTTTCAAGGTTGCAGACTGTATTGTAGCCGACGCGTAGGCGTGGGGAATAATCATGCCACTTGTTTGCAAACTCTTTTTCGCGCGATTAGGCTTTGGTACGAGAGACCCTCAGTTGGATGAAGCGCTGAAGCGAAGAGGGTAGTCTCTGTTGCGGCAGTAAATCTCTGCGGTCCAGGCAGTAATGGAAGCATCATACCCTGCGAGTCAGAATAGCGGCCGCTGATCGAACTTGGGCGCAACGTTCTCGGTGCAATTCCAGACTGGGGTGATTTGAGAATGGGGTATGAAGCCTCTTGTCTCATTCTCTCGCCGTCGCTGTCACTGCGGCCAATGGACCTGGGCACATGATGTCTGGAGTCCGATAAGCCAGGACATTGCACGTCGAAGACTTTTGCAACGCCCTATACGTCACATGATCTGTAGTGCGTTCACGTGAAGTCATCGCCGGCGCGTCACGTCTGGACCAAACGTCATTACTCACAAGCAAGATTCTCTTTGTAGGCCTCGCCATCAAAGACCCACTGAGATTGTGGTTGCTACAACATTCATGAAATTACTTCAAAGCTACCGCTATTCAACATTCAATGATAGACGGCGATCCAACGCGCACGGTTCGTCAAGTTCTGCAGCTCTTGCTCCCTCAACCTCCAATGACTTCCCTACCACGAAACCACCTATGCATCACCCTCGAACGGGGTTTCATATGGCCTTTCTGCCTGTGGCGTCAAGCGCGCAATGTGCCTCCGCTGTCCGTCAGTCCAGTCGACAAGAGCCGTGTGGCTTGTGACACGGTTGTCCCAGATTACCACGGTCCCTGGCGCCCATCTCATACGGGCCTGAAAGTCCTGACCATATGCAATGTGATCGAAGAGGAATTTGAGTAGGTGGTCAGATTCTTCCTTCTTGTAGCCAACGATTCTCCTGGTAAATTGCGGGTTGACGTAGAGAGCCTTCTCTCCCGTCGCAGGGTGAGTGCGCACTACTGGGTGAATGTTGGTGACGCCCTCTCTGCGAACGTGCCCGCCCTTGGCATCAGCGAGGTTTGCCTGCTCGACGCCAGAGTGTACCGCTTGAAGACCGTGGAGGCGCTTGCGGAACTCGGGTGATAGCCGATTGTATGCTTCAACATTGTTAGAGAAGATGGTGTCTCCGCCAGCCGTCGGGCCATCCAGCATGTAAAGGAAGGTGGTGCTAGGCGGCTGCTTCTCATACGACACATCCGTATGCCATGCTACCGAGGACAGGCGATCCTCAAAGAATTTCAAGTCCTTGGTCGTTTCACCCGCTCCACGAAAGACGATGTGAAACTCCTGAAAGCCTGCCGGAGCAGGACTTGTGGGATGGATGTGAAGAGGTCCGTAGTATCTGACGAAGTCACGGGCCTTCTCAAGAGGTATGTCTGCAAAGTCTTGGTCGCGGAAGACTAATGACGTCCGTTAGTTTGCGTCGCAGCCACATGCGCGTAAAGCTGACGCAACGTACCAACCACGCGGTGCTTGGCCACGAAATGAGCAAGCTCATTCTTTCCTTGGTCGCTCAATTTGCTCAACTGAAGACCACGAACCTCGGCGCCAATGTTTCCCGTGACCTTGTCGACCTGGACTCCGGCGGGGAGTAAGTTAGGGTAGCTCTCATCCACGCCAGCACCCCGTTCAACGTGCTCAAAGTCCCCTAGAGGAGGCAAGTGTACTTCCTTGTCCCAGGTTGGGAGATACTGAGGGTACTTGGCCTTGTGGAAACCGGCGACGCCGTTGCGTTCCGCATCGTCATTGTATGTCTTTGGTCCATTGGCTAACTCTTTGTAGTCCGTAGGACCTTGGTAGATGCGTGCAGGCGCCATTGCAAGACGTGCGGAAGGCGAAATACAGTGGACCAGGGGATTTTGTACTCGCGTCTGCCTTGAGCAGCAGGTGACGACTATATATAAGCCAATTGCCACACTCAATGTTGCAATGCACGGCTTCAAGTTGCCGCTGCGGGCACGCGATCTGCAACGAGGGGCCTCATGCGCATCACCACGTGCGTCGCATCCGCCGCATGGAAGAAGTCCATTCTTAGAGACACTGGAAAGGGCTGTTATAGGCAGAGCATGGCACCCATCACCTCAGCATTACTAGCTTATAGTCTAGCCAGCTCACTATCAGTCGCAAAAAAGCACTTCTACCAGATCAATGCTGAACAGCGCTCAGGCAATGAAGCACAATTCCAAAGGGCAGAGAGGAGCAGCAGCCGTATCTCTGTTGAAAGAGCTATCACGCAATCCTCAGGGTATGTCAGTGATTGGCAGGCCCATCTCGCGTGACCAACGATTGGCTCGCAAGCAGCCTCTTGGTGCTTCTATCAGCGATTTCCAGCATTTTCCGCCTAGCTTGAACAGCGCGGGATGCTTTGAGGCTCATTTATTGAACTTGATAAATTCAGTCCATAAGATGCTGTAACACGTGATCTTCTTGATGAGATGTTCTGACTAAGCTTTGGGATCTCCAGTATCACGCTTCACTACCCTCGATTGCCCTGCCATCATGACCAGACTTTGAATCCAAAGGCAAGTTTTGTCGCTTGGCCTCACTATTCAATCTGTTCTTGAAATGTTGAGAATGACCGCAAACAAGGTCGTGTTTGAAAGGGGCTTCGAGAGGTTCTTCACATCCACCCCCCGAATGGCCAAGACGAGAACTCAGCCCTGAGCCCCGGAGGCCGTGCCCACAGTGTCTCCTGGACGGAACAGTGAACGACTACTTGTCGCCATTCGAATCCTTTCCCCTGATTTCTATACCTCTCAACCAGCATCAAGCAAGATGTATTGTCCCATCGCACACGTCTTGCATTCGAAAGCAGCATGCCATTCTGTGAGCGCACGGCGATTTGTTTTGTCAAGTGCTCACGGGTGGCATCGTTCTACGCTCGACTGGAGACCACTGCCGATATATTAGCGCTTCTGGGAGGTTTCCCCGCCCGGCTACAATAAAGGTAGGTACAAACAGTCGTACTGATTGTGCTGGCTTCGATGTTTTGCAGTCACTTCCAGTCTGTCCAAAGAGGCTCAAGCGTTCCCACCACGCTAGCGGCACTTATGCGCGATGCGAAGGAGCGCCCTCGATCGATCAGCCTTGACAAATCGTCGTGTCTGTTCACACTTTGTCTACCTTTCGAGACAGCAGTCTCTAGGTGGGAGCAGAATCAGGGCTAGAGAGTAAAGGCTTGCACCTACTGCCTTCGTCTTGGCTATGAACTAAACAGCTCTCGCAAAGAGCTCAAGGCCGCGCTTCAACTTCGGCCGCTCGTCCGAGGGTCCGGCGCCGCAAGTGTAGCTCGCCATCGGTCCTGAGCTGAGGGCCACGGTGTCCACTCGAGGGCTAGCCCTCTACCTCGTCGCCGCCTTCCCGATTAGGTAGTTATTCGCCTTAGTAGGTATTAGTAGCCTCGCTATCTATCCTCCGCCCTATTATACGCCTTAAGGCGCGCCCTCGATTAGGTAGCGAGGTAGGCGGCGAGGTAGGTAGTAGAGGTAGGTAAGGACCTACCTTAGGTATATATAACTTTACTATATAAATACTTTATCTCTACGTATAATACCGTCTCTAAAGTAGTATTATTAATATAGCTTTATTATCTTTAGATCTAGTTCTTTCTCTCTCTACTACTCTTATCTAGGTATCTAGATTCGATACTAAAGCTTATTATAGCTTCTATACCTTACTTAATAAGTATAAAGTTATACTTTATATTAATAGTAGATCTAAGACTACGCCGTATTTTAGCTACCCTTAAAAGATTATAGAGTATTTTAGGAGCGTTCTATAGTATATAGATAATAAAATAGAGGATTAAGACCTTAATAACTAGCTACTCTAAAAGTATTACTATTAAAACTAGATTAAAAAAAATATTTAAGTAGTATAAAGTAGTAGAGACTCTAGACTTTATAGATATAGGTATCTTCTATATTAGTCGATTAGGGTATAAGCGTATATTCTATAAAGGCGAGTATTTTAATATCTTAGTAGATCTTTATCGTTATAAAGACTACTATTATAGCAAGACTATTTAGAAGAAGTATAATACGCTTTATTATAGTCTATCGCGATATTATATAAGATAGATTTATCGACTCTATAAAAGGTATTAGCTTTATTAATATTAGCCTATTTATTAAATACTACTTAAATACTATTATAGTCGCTATTTTAATAATTAGATTTAGTATAATCTAACGTTCCTAATACCTACTCGACTTACGGATAGGCGGAATATAATCGGCCTTTATATTATTAAGAATATATATACTAAGTTTATTATAGTATTCTTAATTAAAGATAAAATAATATAAGCCGTTACTACTAGGCTAGTCTAGTAGTATACTATCTTCGGTCCTATAAAGGTATTATAGAATAATAATAGTAGTAAGTTTTAGATAGAGGCGTAGTATATATAATAGAAGTATAGTATTCGCGTCGTAGTCTTAAAGCCCTATATACTACGCTCGAATAGTAGCGTTAAAAGAGGTAATAGATAGCTTAAAGATATTATCTAGAACCTAGTATAGGATACTAAGGGTACTATTTAGCTAGATATTATTAATTAGGCTATTTAGATATATAATATAAAGTATGACTCTATAATTAATATATTACTATATAGGGCTATCTTTAGTATACTTCTAAAAGTTAATAATACCTATATAGATCTAGGAGAGAGTTAGAATACTATCTCTAAGGTTAATACCCTCTAGCTTATAAATCTAGAGGGCGAAGATAAGAGACTTATAATAATAGGAGTCTTAGACGAATTTAATTACCTTAGTATAAATAGTATCTCTATCGATAACGGCTAGGTCGATAGTAATAGTATAGAGCCTAAAAATAATAATAAGAATAATAGTAGTAATAATTAGGTAGATAGAGTAATTATAGATAATAGAGATAAAGGAGTTAAAGATAGAGTCGAAATTCGAAAATCGATTAAACTATTTAATAAAAAGGGTAAAGGAAAGTACGTTCTACTATCTAATTTTAACTAATTAGATCTTAAGAATTAGGCCCTAGCGTACTAAGACTATACTACTAAGTCTAAAGAGGTATATTAAAAGGTATAACCTTATTCTAAGTCGAGGTCTATATTAGATCTATATTTTCTTTCTAAGACGCTACTACTAGCTCTTAGTACTTTAAGATTACTTACTTATCCTATAAAGGGCTCTTCTTAGCTCTTAGCTATCTTTAATAATAGATTACTATTTAATTATAGCCTATCGCGGGTTAGATCTAAAGATTTAGAAATTATTTTTCTTAGTTCTATACTACTCTCTAACTATATTCCTAGCCTACCCTAGAGAGCCTAGAAGGCTTAGAAGAGCTTCTAGGATTAATATAAGTAAGTATAGCCTATTCTTATAAAATAAGTATACTTCTAAGACGTCGAGGGCCTAGATTTACTCTAACTAAATTTATTCTAGCTAACTTTATTCTAGATAACTATACTAGTTCTCTACTTTCTATATAAGTAGTATAGTTCTAGGGCCTCTAATAATAGCCTAATAAGGGCTTTTTAGAAGAGATCTAATATAAAGAATAATCGTTACTAGAATAAGTATATTAAGAAGTTTAATATTAGAGAAATTATTACGATTATATTAAATCCTTAAAATCCTTAGAAACTAGGTAAGACTAATAAATATTATATACTAGGCCGTATTATCGCTATCGATTCTTAAGATAAGTATAGATATATAATATAAACTTATTAGGAAAGATTAGATAATTTATTCCTCTCTAAGACGCTAAATTTAAGTATAGGCCTAGATAATCTAACTTATAAGATTAATAATACTACTCTTATCTCTCTTAGTAGAGCTATAGAGTTAAAGTATATAAAGAACCTATACTACTTAAAGAAGGTATCTATATTAAAATTAACTAAAATACTAAGGACTAATAGTAAGAACTTAGCGCCCTATACTATAGTATCGAACCTATAAATTAATTAAGTCTAGATACTAGATCTAATAGAAGAATAAGAAATAATAGCTCTCTTAATTTATTACTATTCTAGGCTCTAAATAGGCGTAGAGAAAAGATAAATAGAGAAGACTAAATAGCTTACTTAATTAAAGTCTAGATAAATATTATAGATAGCGCGTACCGCCTATCTTAAGGCGTACCTTAAGGCCTATAATAGGGTAGAGGATAGATAGCGAGGCTACTAATACCTACTAAGGCGAATAACTACCTAATCGGGAAGGCGGCGACGAGGTAGAGGGCTAGCCCTCGAGTGGACACCGTGGCCCTCCCACCTGACGCTGGGGCGAGCTACACGCAAGGGGCAGCGGGAGATCGTCCGCGAAAATGCGGGGAGGATGACGGAGTTGTCTCGTCTGGCCTCCCACCGCATCGACTACCAATGCTAACTTCAAAACTCAAGTCAAGATCGAGTCTAAGCGCATGTCATCGCTAGATGACGTCCAAAAGAGACCCGAGCTGACTTAAAGCAGGGGGAACCATTTAATCACAATGGGCCCAATTTGGCCTCCGTCTCCGTCGCGGCGGCACGCAGTGAGCAAGCCGACAACATGCCGCGCACAAGCATCTTCATAAGTCTTTTGGCAGCTCTTGGAGCGGGTAAATCAACTCAAGCTTCTTGTCGCTTTGACGCCTATCGCTAATGCCGCCAAGCTCAACAGCCTCAATACCCACCTGCTCTGGCAGCGACCAAGACGCTCGCTTCGTCTGCAAACTATGCGCCCAGCGTCACTCCCAACGTGCTGGACACAACTGCGCCTAATGCACAGACTATTTGTCCTGGCTACAAAGCTGTCAATGTTCAGCAGAGTAGCACGGGCCTCACTGCCGACTTGACCCTGGCGGGACCCGCTTGCAATGTCTACGGCAACGACATCCACAATCTGGTTCTGTCAGTCGAGTATCAGGCAAAGAGTCGCCTGGCTGTCCGAATCAAGCCAAAGTACATTGCTGCCAACAACAAGACGCAATATCTCCTTGATCCTGCTTTGACACCCCTTCCTGGCATTCAGACTGGCTCTTCTGAGAACACCAGTGACCTAACCTTCACATGGAGCAACGAACCGAGCTTCCAGTTCAAGGTCGCCAGAGCACAGGGCGGCGAGGTTTTGTTCGACACGTATGGGAAGAAAATTGTCTTTGAGGATCAGTTTCTGGAACTTGTAACATCTATGGTCCCTGACTACAATGTCTACGGTTTCGCCGAGAGTTTGCGTGGCTTTCGACTGGGAACAAACTTCACCCAGACCTTCTGGAACGCCTACAACTTGAACAACGATCAGGAGCTTGACGTCAATGGCCACAGCGTTCACCCGATGTACTACGAGACACGCTACCATCATAACAGCGACTCCACGTCCCATGGGGTGTATGCTAGAAATGCTCATGGACAGGAATGGCTTCTGCGATCCGACAGCATCACCTACAGGACCATTGGAGGATCGTTCGATTTCTACTTCTTGTCTGGACCTACACCAAAGGAAGTCATCAGCCAGTACCAAGTCGGTATTGTCAACACACCAATGATGCCCGCATACTGGACGCTTGGCTTCCACCAGGTCCGCTGGGGCTACCTTAACTGGACAAACTTGCAAGATGTCATCGATGCCTACCGTGACAGTGGAATCCAGCTCGAGGGTATCATGAATGATCTCGACTACCTAGAGAAGAACCGAGACTTCACGAACAGCCCCGGCAAGTATGATGTCGCTGAAGGAAAAGCTTTCCTCGACAGACTTCACGCGAACGGCCAGTACTACATGCCGATCCTGGATCCCAACATTTATGCGCCCAACCCGAGCAATGCAAGCGACGCATACACAGTCTTCAGCCGAGGTGCAGCGGCAAACGCATACATACGCAATGGCAAAGACAGCTTCTACTATGGTATCGAGTGGCCTGGTTACAGTGTCTGGCCTGACTTCCTAGTGAAGAGCGCCCACGACTTTTGGACGCAGGAGATTCTCAACTTTCACAAGACCATCCCCTTTGATGGGTTCTGGCTCGATGTCAGCGACGCCACCTCATTCTGCACAGGCTCTTGCGGTGAAGGCCATCTCGGCGACAACCCTATCCACGTTCCGTTTGCTCTGCCCGGTGATGCGAATACCAGCATTGCAGTCGACTACCGCTATCCCGAGGCCTTTGAGATCACCAATGTAACCGAAGCCGCCTCCGCCAGCAGCGCAATGGCTTCGCAGTCAAAGGCGTACCCCACACCAGCCATGACGCCCACCAATGTGCTTCCACGCACCCAACCAACCCCTGGCGTGCGCAACCTCAACTTCCCTCCGTACGCAATCAATAACTTCCTCGATGGCCACTCGCTCGTCAAACAAGTCATTTCACCCAACGCAACGCACAACGATGGACCCTACAACACGACCGAGTATGAGCTGCACAATCTCTACGGCCACATGTCCGGCAACGCAACCTACCAAGCCCTCAAGCAAACCTACCCCGGCAAGCGCCCCTTCTTCATCTCTCGCTCTACCTTTGCGGGTAGCGGCAACTTCTCAGGCCACTGGGGCGGCGACACAAACTCCAAATTCGGCAACATGTACTTTGGCATCTCGCAGGCTCTCCAATTCGGCATCGCTGGCATACCCTACTTTGGCGTCGAGACGTGCGGGTTCAACGGCAATGCCGACCTTGAGCTGTGCACGCGCTGGATGCAGCTCTCCGCCTGGTTTCCGCTGTATCGCAACCACAACAACAGGAACACGATTGCACAGGAGGCATACAGATGGGGCACCACGGCCGAAGCCACGCGGCGTATCATGAATATACGCTATTCACTCCTGCCCTACACGTACACGCTCTTCCGACAGGCCAACACAGCAGGCGAGACGGTCCTGCGCGCGCTGCAGTGGGAATTCCCAAACGACGCACAGCTCAAGGATGT
This sequence comes from Taxillus chinensis, assembly GCA_023512835.1. NCBI lineage: Eukaryota > Viridiplantae > Streptophyta > Magnoliopsida > Santalales > Loranthaceae > Taxillus > Taxillus chinensis. Next base: position 111,533 of record JAKCVP010000424.1, on the reverse strand, counting down.
CGAGACGCAGTTCATGTCTGGGCCCGCGCTGCTCGTCACGCCCGTGCTCATCCCGCTCGCCACCAGCGTCCGCGGTGTGTTTCCCGGCGTGGCGCAGGGGACGAGATGGTATGACTGGTATACGCTCGCGCGGGTCCACGCCAAGGCAGGGGAGAATACGACGCTCGATGCGCCGCTCACGCATCAGCCTATCCATGTGCGCGGGGGGTATATTGTGCCTTTGCAGCGCGCAGGGAACACGACGCGCACGTCGCGGCTTGCGCCGTGGAGTTTGCTCGTTGCGCTGGATGAGGCTGGATGTGCGGGTGGTGACTTGTTTCTTGATGATGGGATTAGTGAGAGTCCTGCTGCTATCAAGGATGTCAAGGTTCGTCTTTGTTCTCTCCTTTTCTTTTCTGTTCCTTTCCCACCATTTATTTCTGTCCACTGCCCCTTCTACCTGAACAGAACAGACACTGACACCATCAAAGCTATCCTACTCATCGCACACGCTTCGCACGACCTACACGGGTACCTACACCGATAATCTGCCGCTAGCAAATATATCCATCGCCGGCGTCTCCGCGCCACCCAAGGCAATCAGTGTCAAAGTAGGTGGTGTGCAGCAGAACACCAGCGCAGTCCACTTCTCCTGGACCAGCGAGGGGGTGGTGCGGATTACTAATTTGGAGAGTGTGACTGCGCGGGGCGTGTGGAGCGCTGAGCTTGAAGTTGGGTTGGACATGTATGATTCCACTTGTGCTTCTGCTTAGAATTTGATCTGGTTGGAAGTGTAGGTGTAGGTTGAGATGGAGGTTGAGATGGAGTACGTACCTAGGTAGACATCTATCTAATGCTCGTGCTCAGGAGCAATCTGGACTGGAGATGTAGTATGTGGGTACCTATCTAGGAACCTAAATATCTAATGCTCGTGCTTAAAAGTACCTACATGGGCCCAGTTAGACAATTACTTCAAGGTATCTCATGCCTACTTGTTGCTCAGTCGAACCCGAACAAGACACACATATTCAACAAGCCGAGGAAAAGGCAGACTATGAAATCTCCATTAATATCGTGGGTATCATAACTAGAGGCCGTTTCGTTCCAAATCGAGGGAGATCAAAAGAAAAGGCGAACCCACCGATCCTTCCTGAAAACTTCATTCTGAATTCACCAGAGGCGAGTACCACGCAAAGCCTACTTTGGGTCAGTGACCCAAGAAGCGTATACAGTCCAGAACTCTTGTATCAAGTCGGTCTCGTCAGAATCTGTTGAGCGCGAGGTTGGCCGTTCCTCGTGGGTACGACTCCAGGGCTGGAGATAACCCCGGGAGGAATATTGTATCTGAACGGGAGTTCGTCCAGTGTCACTAAGCGCAGACCGGGACAGCAGCCGGATGTTTGGAGAATTTCATTACCGAGTAGACGAGTGAAAACCCTGAGCCATCCAAAATACTTGAAGACACCATTTCCAAAGGGAACACGCTCAAACGCGAGTGCTCTTCTACCAACGTGCAGAGCTTGAATGGTCGTATGTCTGCTTACAAACTGGACAAAAGCAGGCCCGATTACGCAGATGTTGCCGATGTCGAGGATGCGCAGGTTTGGAAAGGTGACGGTGTCGTCGCGTTCCTCAGGTTCAGTGGGCTTTGTGAGGAACATCCTTGCCAATACCCATGAGCAATAGGGACGGAGACGCATGCCTTGCATGCCCATTAGAGCGCCAACCGCAGTCTGGTGGTCGTGAGGGCGCATGATCCAGCCCACATCAAGACTGAGATGAAGCTCTTCGACGTTAACAGCGGCTTTGAAGACCCTTGTCCATGCCTCTTTCTCTCTTTCGCCAGCAAGGTGATTTGATCTGCAGAGTCGGCCCCTCTCCTGCGAGCAGAAGCCCGCTGGACCTATTAGACAGGTAGCACATAGGTGGAGCTTCCTCACCGCAGGCAAATACTGAAGGAGCGCCAAGAACGCGCTGGAATGCATCTTCAGTAGGTCAACCGAGACTCCATGAAGGATGAGGCGTGAAGGCTTGAAGTGCTTGGAAATAATCATGGTCATATCCTCCAGGACTTCTGGCGACAGTGTAGAACAGCAGCGCAGAATACCTTGTCCGTCCCTCGTGGGTGCCTCGACGTTTCGCAGCTCAATTGTGTCCACGGATGCTTGATTCATTAGCTGGCCCAGGAGCCAAGTCTCGCGCTTGAGACTGGTTTCGTTTCGCCGCTCTTTTTTCGCGTGAAGCAGCGAACGGTAGCTCCGGTAGCCGGTCGTCCATCCAGGATACATGACGAGTTTTTCAACCGCACATACGAAGATGCATGCGTCTGTATCGCCTTGACGATCCGTAATTTGTCTGCTAAGAGCCTTGACCCAGTGGAGGTCGAGGGCAACGGGGACAGTGGCGAGACTGCCGTTTGGGTCGACAATATCTCCACGGCGAAGAAGGAAGAGGTATTGATCGCGGACCAGACAGTTCATGTAGCGGCTGAGGCAGCGGAAATTGAAAAGCTCCAGAATGAAATGGCCGGCAGTGCCGAGTGCGACGAACCAGTCGCAGGAGCCAAGCTCTCTCTCGAAGAAGACGGACATGATGATGTTGAGTATTATCTCGACGGGCAGACCATTGATTGCAAAGGGTTGGAAGGTCGAACGTGCTCGTAGGGTCCGTCGTCTTCGTTTGCTGGGGTTGGGTCGGCACAGAGATAATGCGAATTGCATCTTGGAAACCATGGCTGTTGATTGGAGAAGTATTACAGGCAAGTAAAGCACGGAGTGGTAAGAAGTTATTTGAGGTCGACTGACGGATTAGGAGGTTAAGTGTAGAGCTGACTTCATAATGATTCTCGTCTTGAAATTTGTTGAAGTGACGTTTTCAAGGGCCGCAAAGTCATGTCTTGCAATGCAGATTACGCAGACTGAGGGGTAGAGGCAGCGTCACCTCTGAAGGCAAGAGCAAGTGCAGGTGTGAGTTTGGGGACAGAGTCAGTGCGGGAAAGGATGCTTTGTCCAGGATGAGCAGGCGCGAGGCAAAGCGTGACGGAGCCGAGCTCAGGTACCTACCTAGGCGTGCTAGGTAGGCTGGTTGCTAATCGAAAAGCGATGCTGTGTGGGCAGGTGAAGTAAGGTATACTGAGCGGTACACAGCTCATGGAGCGAATCTATGTTTGTGATTGAGTAGAGCTGGGTGTCTACTAGACCGAGTGAGGTCACAGCGGAGGATGAAGAGGAGCATGGTGAGCGAGTGGTGAGTGGAAGGTGAGATGGAAGTTGTTGGTTCGGCGGGTGCGATCTAAGGCGATAGTCAAGTTCACCTTGAATGAGACATGCATGCCATTATTAATAGTAAGGATGGGGTGGCGGGTGCGATGGGGTGAAGCCCTCGGAGGTCGGCGAATGCAGCCAGACCCTAGTAGGCGTGACAGGGCTGAGAATCGAGTCAACTCGCCAGCCGCGAAGGGCTCCTTGGGCATCTTTCAATTCAACTCCTCACGAATCCTTGCTCCAGCTGTTCTACATTGGGTACTTATGCAAGCTACGTGCATGTGACGCCAAGCTCCTACGATACAGCGACAAACAGGCCCATGGGGCAGGCTGCGTTGCGATCGCCCTTGCCGTCCGTCTCCTCGAAGTTGAACGTCGTGTCGCTCGAGCAGAACCTCCCACTGAGCGTCTGACCCTGCCCACACGCTACTTTGGCGATTGTGTATCCCTTACCGGGCGACACCACCGGCGGAGAAATTGGGCCAGACGGTCCCATTGCAGGCTGGTCGTTGTACGTGGTGCCCTCATTTGCGCTGGCATTGTCGGCGTATTCGGTAAAGGTGAAGTGTCCTTGCCCTGTGTTTCACTCGCTGTTAAATTCGGTCGCGCTGCCATCGGCTGACTGTCACTTACCTTGGTACGTGTACTGTGTTCGCGGATCCTCCAGGCTATCGGGAAAGAGCAGGAGCACGCTGCACGTCTTTCCAGCTGCGCCCGCCGGCAAGTCAAAGTTGAAGATGGTGCAAAAGTCGTTGGGTGTAATCGTTGGTTGTCTGTAGCCATACCGAGTGCTAGGATTGTTCCTCGAGATTGGCACCATTGACTTTGCTTCCACCGCGCCGTATGGCAATTCAAAGGGACATGTTGGCGCTGGTTCAGGGAAGCCCCGCTTGATCCCACACGCAACGCCCATCTGGCCCTGCGGCAAGCCAAGGACTGATGGGAGCAGTAGCACCGTTGCTGCGATGCTCTTCATTGTGATGCGAGAGTGCTGTACAAACATGCCCACCTTAAGAAAGTGCAGGGACGCCAGGGCCTTTAAGCGACTGTGGAGCGTCCGAGCTCATCTGTTCGTATGCCATGTGAGCTGGGCAACACTCACATGGCATGTTCTTAGCATCTTCTGTCCAATGTGCGAGCGTGCCCAACCTGTCCGGGCGCCCTCGGAGCCCGTGGACAGCCTTACTTACTTGGTGCAGAGGGGGCGGAACGCCGAGGTATGGTGTGGATTATACCTAATAGCATCGCACCAGCTGGGCAGTGAAGAGAGCAACAGATGCGGTGCTGGGGGCTGCTGTGCCACTCTAGATGCCCGGACTCCGTCAGTCGGTAGGTAGGAAAAGGAAACCTGTTTGCGGGATCTGCAGGGCCACGTGTGGGATCTTGTGCATCCTCGTTGTTGTTGCGTGTACAGCACCGACCTACTCGTGCTCCTGTAGTCGCTCTGTTGTACCCTACTCCTTTCTTCTGACGCCCATCACGCGCGTCCAGGGGGTGGTCCATCTCGAACAGCACAGCGCACATGCGTCCCTCGTCACTCCACCGGACTTCTCCTGCTTCGGGCTGTTCGGTCTTCGAGACTACACCTCACGACGCTGGCCCCGACTCGCTCTTGCTTAGGTTACAAAGTGAAGCTTGCTTTGGTTTCCCTCAGCTCGCTCTCAATGCTGCGGCGTGTCTATCGTTGATCGGCTCCACGTGCCCAGTCGAGGGCAAACCCGAGTGCTACCGTCATACAAGTGAAACCACAAGAGGGAGCCACACATCCAGTGTAACAAATCCACGCATGTCTTACAGGCACAACAGTCTGCTACGAGTCACGGGTGCTCGAAGAGTGCTGAAGAGAGACTGGACCGGCCTGCTCACCCCCAACATGCCCATAAAATGGACCTGCTACGTACAGTACTCTCTGGCTCACACTCTCAAGCACCTATCTACGAGACGACCACAGCATCACCGCCCCAAATGAACCTTCTAGGATGCGAACATCGATGCGTGTTTTCGAAACTCTAGAAAGGGACAACAGCCTTGTAGAATCGCTCGTATGCGCCCTCAGCCACTAGTGGGCCGTTCCGTCATCTATCTTGGGTGCACCGGGCAACTAACCTCAGCCCTGCAGACAGGGTCAGTACGGGGACCTTGACCCTCTCAAGATGCTCTTTCTCCCATTCGTCCCAACACCGTCCTGAATCAAAAGCCGCGTGCGCACTGCTCCTCGGCATAGCCTGACCAAATGTGAGGCTGCAGCAGCCTCACTCCTTCGAGAAGTAGTCGCTTGCTTTGATGAAGGCAGGTATGCAGGGGCGCTCTTGTCCTTCCGCCCTCAGTCATCATAACAGTGCAGACGAGGTCAATTCTCGATGCCGACATACGCATACACCGGGTGTAGATGCGCGCTTTCTGGTTGGTCCGGCTTCTAGTCTACGAGCCTGTTACGCTGCCGAACACGCGCAGCTGGCCTCGATGCGACTCCTGAAGCTACCTTCCAGGACTACCAGATGATGCATGCTGTTAGTGTAGTCATTCGGCAAACGGACTCGAGACACCGAGGCACGATTGCTCAAACTGTCTCTACTCAACTCAACAAGGCGCCTCTGTTCAGTAAATCGCTTTCTCGGATGCACAGGCGGCGCGCGTTGATTGTGACGCACTATGAAGACAAGAAAGCATGAGTCTTGCGCAAGCTCCTTTATTGCTGCATTTGAACCATGTTTCAGTAGGTCTGAAAGCTTTTCCCTCCAGCTTGCTTTTCCACATCAATGCTTTGATTCAGGCCGCACATTGCAAACCATGCCTTCGGACCGACAGCCTCCTCCATATCCTCTTTTGGAGGACGCCCACTGCCACGCAAGTCCTTCAGCGATTGCGAAACAGCTCTCATGACGGGCTCTATACATGCGCCTGGCCAGATCACGATCCTGAAGCCCATTTCTCGTGCTTCGTTCACAGTAAGATTGGGCGTAATCCCATTTGGGACCATGTTTAACAGCATGGGAGTATCCTGGAACATCTCGCAAGCCCTCTTGCATTCCTCCTTGGACTTTGGAGCTTCCAAGAAGAGAACGTCCGCACCGGCTTCCTTTGCACCTTTCAATCTCATGACTGCCTCGTCGAACCCCTCGCCGGCATTCGAGTCGGTGCGCGCAATGATCAGCATGTCCGATCCAACATCATTCCGGGCAGCAACAGCAGCACGCAGCTTAGCATACCACTGCTCAGGCTGGACCAGCTGCTTTCCGAGCAATTGGCCGCACCTCTTTTCCTGGACTTGGTCCTCGATGTGCATGGCCGCGACGCCAGCTCGCGCGTAGGCTCTGACCACGCGGTCTACCATGATAGGCCCGCCATATCCTGTGTCGGCATCTGCAATCACAGCCACTGAAGTGTTAATCTGCGCAATGGATTCTGCGTTGGAGATCATGTCGCTGAAGGTAGTCAAGCCTAGATCTGCCATGCCCAAACGGGACATGGCTGTGCCAGCTCCTGTCATGTAGATGGCTTGGAAACCTTCATTCATTGCGAGTCTTGCAGTGATGCCATCGTAGACTCCTGGGGCAGACACGATCTGATTGGGGTCCGCCAACATCTGCCGAAGTCGGGCTGCTCCAGTGATTCTGGTAGCAGAAGCCATGGTTTGCAGTGCTGGTCCTAAACTTGTGCGTGGAAAGTGAGTCTTAAGCTGATCATGAACGCCGCGTGACTTACAGCCACCTGTCGTCGAGAGGCCTATTGCAAGACGACTTCATGCAATGCGGGGAGCGTGAGGGAGTGAAGATGGCCATGGGTCAAACAGTAGCACTAGTGGGCAAGAGGCAATGCTTATACGGCACAAAATCGGCGGGAATACCATCTGATGAGCTTGCGATATGTCATCGCAATGACCGCATGCTCGAGCCTCAGCAATGAGGCAATGCGTAGCAGTTCAGAGAGTCCTAAGCTGCCGTCCTGATCATTGAAGTTGCAATGCAATAAGTGTGCTAGCAGTAAGGTAGTCTGGGTAAGGCTCAAAGTGGTCAAGGTCGGCGCATTGCGGCACTGCGGGTCATTGCTCATCGCTCGAAAAGTTTCCCAGCATCTCACACTCTCCATTCATCCCCAGTGTCGCTGCTCCTTCGTTCACCTGCGCGCCCATCGCAGCTGCAGTGTCCCGCGCCGCCTACACACCCCATCATGTCTTTACTATCATCATCGCGCCCAACCATGCAGAGCGTGTGTCGCTCTTGCCGTCAGCGCCTCTTCGCCCAACCTCAGTCCATCTCTTTCATTCAATCTTCCAGCCTCTCAACCTCGAAACCGACATCTGATGACACTATCCAAGCGCCGACAAGCTTCGCCAGGAAGACACTGAATGTCGCCTACCAGCACGGACAACACACAGACGACCCTGAGCAGCATATACCACGATGGCAGCGGACGCCCCCCGCAATGAAGGCGCCCGTTCGTCTCAACGAAAAGAACGCTAACATGGATTTCCCCGTCAACGAGGACCCACGGAAACTTGATGAAGTATATGTCAAATTTTTGGGCAAGGGCGGTGATCAATGGCTGCCGGAAGAAGTCAAATGGTTGGCCGTCACGCACAAGAGCTTCGACTATGGTCGCAGAGGTTTCAATGATCGTCTGGCCTATCTAGGTGCGTTCTTTGCAGTATTGGCATGTCGCAGGTCATTCAAACTAACAGCGAGCAGGCAAGAGAATTATCGAACTACAGACCAGCCTTGCGCTCTTGGATGCTCCCCAGCCCACAGACGCAGCCCTTACTCAAGCAGACAAATTTGGCCGGACCCCGTTCCATCATCCCTCACTAGCAAACATCGAAGAGATTACAAAGTACAAGAAGACAAACATATTGTCCAAGGAGCGGATAGCGCAGTTGGCAGTCCGCTACGGTCTGGAAACAGTCACAAGATGGAAGCCGAAGCAAGTCGGCAGACTAAAAGCTTCGGGTGTGGACGTGGTGCTGAATCAGACCCTGTACGCTATCATCGGAGGCGTCGCGACGCAGATGGGAGGTGAAGTCGCTGCAAAGATTGCAAAGGAGCGCGTCCTGCAGCCTCTGGGTGTAATTGCAGCGTGAGTGATTTGGTCGATCAGTGTACATATATGTAATATACCAACAGCATTAGACTCACACAAACCTCAATTGTATCGAATAGCCTTTCACAGTTGATCCTGGGCGCGCTTTAAGCAAAAGACCATCATGCTGCGAACGCGACCCTTACATGTGAAACTCTAAAAGTTATAATGCCAAGACTTTGAGGAACCTCTCACGGACTTGTAGCATCGCCATTGAACCTGCCCGGTTGTCAAATACACAACTCCACGCGACTACAATGTCGCTATCCAGCTCGTTGCAGCCTCTGAGAGGCTCATTACGCCCGTCACATCGCTGTCTACTGTCGCTGCCTATTCGAACGGCGCCCAAGACGATACCTACACCTGCTTCTGCTTCGCGCGCTTCTCCCTTCTCGCATACAACAATTAGACATGCTACCCACGGTGCTGCGGGCCGGGCTAATGGACCCAAGAACGGACCTGGTCGACGACTGGGTGCTAAGAAGACTGCCGGTATGTTTGCTGTTCTATCACGAGGAGATGTGACCTATTCTTGTCCTCTGCGCAACCTCTTCAACACACATCTCCTGCCCAAACCGAATATGCACCTCAACACCTCCCCATCCATATTTCCAAGTCAACACACACAGCCCGTCAAGTCCGCAACGCACACAACGCCGCGACTAACAATATCAAAACTTTCACAGACGAATACGTAATCCCAGGCAACATCATCTTCCGCCAACGCGGCACACACTGGTATCCAGGCGAAAACGCAGGCATGGGCCGCGATCACACAATTTACGCCCTGGAAACAGGCTACGTACGCTACTATAAAGACCCCGCGCGCCACCCAGACAAGAAATACATTGGTATTGTGCTCGAGCGCGCCCACACGCTGCCTGCATCGCGCACGGAGCCCCGCAAGCGACGACTGGGCATGATCGCTGTGCCGCGCAAGCCTTCCGACGCCGCCGCCGAGGAAGGAGAAGGAGAAGGAGATGCGCAGGTCCAGTCCAGCGGCGGGATAAGCGTCATACCTAATCCGACTGATCCCAGTGGGCGCGGCGCGAGCGTCCTGCAGGCTGCGAGTAGACGGCGTCGTCCTACGCCGTCGCAGCTTCGGGAGATTAAGAGGTTGGTGGGGAATGGGCGCGTGCCTGCTGATCAATTGAAGATGCGGTCTGATTACAGTTATCGCGAGACGAATTATGAGATTGGGCGCGCGGCGGAGAGGGCGGGTGTCATGGCGCCGCGGTATAAGCCTGGTGATCGATTTGCGGCCTGGAGGAAGAGGGCGATGCGGCAGAAGGCGTGGGCGGAGAAGAGGGCGCTGGGTAGGAAGAAGGCTGGGGAGAGGAAGGGTAACAAGGCTAAGAAGAATTAGTTCATGGTCGGATTGGATGCGTAGACACTGGGTCTGGCGGACGGAGAATGAGACAGGGATTGGGGAGGGTGTGTACTTTATAGATATTCTACAACATGTACAAATCATATACAGGTTACCCCGTGTTACTGGTTTGCTGTGTCGAGTTTTGAGCTTTTAGCTCTGACATCCCAGTAGGCGTCTCCACTAATCCAACACGGCGTACTTCTTCAGATGCTCGGGCACAGCATCCCACAGATCCTTCTCCTTCAGCCACTTCTTGCTAAACAGCCTGTCCGCGTACCGGTACGCGCCATCACACAGAATCGTAACAACCGTCTGTCCCCCACCCAGTGCCTCAGCAGTCTTCTTCGCCGCAGCAACATTCAACGCACTGCTCGCCCCCAAGTACAGCCCTTCCTCATCCAAGCACCGATAAACCATCTCAATACTATCCGCATCAGGAATGTGAAAACTCCCATCCAACTTGCCAATATCGTCCTTGAGGTTATCCGTCACGCGGCCCTGGCCAATACCCTCGGTGATACTCCCACCCTTGCGCTCAGACAACTTGCCTCCACTCTGAATGTACGAGTGCAGCACCGACCCCGGCGGATCAGCGAGAAAGCACTTGACACGCCCGTCGCTCTTGGTCTTGAGATAATGCGTCATGCCCGCCAGCGTGCCTCCCGTCCCCGTCGCCGCGACAAAAGCATCCAGCTTCCCCTCCGTCTGCGCCCACACCTCCGGCCCCGTCGTCTCAATATGCGCGCGCCGATTCGCAATATTATCAAACTGATTCGTCCACACCGCCTGCTGGCCCTTGGCGCGCAGCTCCTCGGCGCAGCGCATCGCCTGATGATTATAATTCTGGGGATCATCATAGGGCACCGCGGGCACGGGCCGCACGTCTGCGCCCAGCAGGCGCAGCAGGTCGATTTTGCCCTGGGATTGCGTGTTGGGCATGTAGATTATGAGGTTGTAGCCGCGCGAGCGGCAGACGTGGGCTAGGCCTATGCCGGTGTTGCCTGCTGTGCCTTCGACTACTGTGCCGGCGTGGCCCGGGGTGAGGAGGTTCTGCTCCTCAGCGTCTTTTACTACGTAAAGTGCTGCACGGTCTTTGACTGAGCCGCCGGGGTTTTGGAATTCGGCTTTGCCTAGGATTGTGCTGTTTGTTTCGGTGGAGAGGCGATTGAGTTTTATGAGGGGGGTGCGGCCGATTGCTGGATGGGGAGGGCCATGTTAGTTTATGCTTGTTGGAGAGGGTAGATTGGGGGAAGGCAGTGCGGGCATTGGATTGCTGTGGCTTGAAGATGTGCTGAATGGGAGTGTCATGGGAGGCAGAGTAAGAGCATACCGTCGACAAAGCCATCGTGGGCGACGCCTTGAGCGTGAGAGACTGCCATGTGGTGTTTCGCGGGTGTTTCCATCTGCTTGAGTGTTTCTCCTGCGCAGCGGCGGGCGGTGGTAGTAAAGCGACGAACTGAGGTCCGGAGCATGACGACTGCAAAGAAGAATGGTATGCTGAGAGGGGGTAGAGGGAGGGGAGCTAGTGCTCTAGCATGCAGCAATCATGTAATTGGGAGGTGTGGCTGCTTATGATTGTAGATCCGAGGGAAACTTGGGAAGGGAAGTCAAGGTTTGGAGCTGTCTAGATGACGTGAGGAGAGGGTGGGGGGTGCAATGACTTTCTGGCACGGCCTTGGACTGCGCCCAGCAAGCACTTGCCCTGGCAATCATCTAAAAGCTCAATGACAAGGAAGGAGTAATAGTCCTCTGGTATTTCTCAGTCTTTTAGACGATATCTGGACGCTTTCCAAACTCGACGCCAGTCCGCAGCTTGTGAAGACACATTGGTCGGTTGTGGTAGATCTGCTTGGGATCGCATTCGCATCGACATCCTGTTCCTCCTTCTTCCGCAGGGGTCCAACTCCCTTCTCCTAACGTGGTGGACCCTTCCATTTGCAGGCCTGCTGCATTCGCTTCACAGTGGATGAATCGAGCATGCATGTATCCAAGATGCTCAAACCAATGTATCTGCTCCGGCTCAAGGAACAAAGCTGCTGCAAGACTATGCACCGGAGCATCGCCCCAACGCTCATAGAAGAAGCCACCGCTCTCATCTAGGGTCCTGAAGAAATCTCTATACTGCTTACTCCTGAAAAAGTCCAAGTCGGCAATCTCGAAATTGCTCCAGAAGTGGCATAGGTTCCATCTGCTTGCCTCGTAGTCTCCGGTATAGTCAAGTCGTCCCATCAGCCAGCGGAGTGGCAACGGCACCACCGCAGGATCTACCATTGATCGCCAAAGGTTAGTCGTTGCGATGCCCATGCGCTGCTTGTATTCGCTCACGAGGCGAAACAGCGAAGGAGCAGTGTCTAGGAGCTCGGCCAAAGCTATCGTGTATCCGTATACTTTATTGTTCTCACGCATCTTGCGAAATGGGTCGTAGGTGATTGTACAGAGATAGGATATGTCTGGCTCAACTCTCCAGAAGTACTTGTACTTTTGCAAAGCCGGGACGTCGAAGAACTTGCCAGAGAAGAAGCGGCACATGTGATGGTACGACTCTAGCCCTCCGTACTTGACACCCCGTCGCTCAGAGTCCTCCATCAAGGCGTGCGCTCGGTCCTGGTCAACCCAGTCCGGAAAGGTCCAAAAGTCGGGAGTGAGTGAGTCAAAGGTGGCTTGACCACTGGTCAGGCCCGTCAACGTGTCAATAAACTCCTGAGACCATGGCTCATTGTTGAGGAAGACGATGGGATAGTGGAAGAAACGATTGAACTTGTTCTCCAGTGAGGTGATGGAATCTATCGCTCCCTGAAGATCCGAGTTTCGCGCCAGCATGACAAAGGTCGCGTTCTCGCGAGGTGCTGATACATCCGGCTCAACGCATCCCGCCTGGAAGGACTCGTCCAGGGGTCGGGGAGGTGCCTGGGTTCTGAACTTTGAGGCATGCCATATGCTTTCAATGGCACCAGAGATACACAGAACGATAAAGAGCTTCGTCCACGGCATCAGCCAGTCAGGCAGTCTCAAACGATCGAGCTGCTCATATCGCACTCTCTGTTTCATGGCTCGGGCCATGGCCGCCTATGGGCTCCTTAACAGAGACTAATGCGTGCTTGCCAACATGCCGCCATTGACTTCAAATTTCCCGTGGCATCAAACGGGCTGTGATCTTGCGAGACTGCTGGACCTTGAGGAGCTTACAGCCAGGAGAATACGACACGAAGTCACCAAGTCCGGGCAGGCCGCCCAGGCGCGGCGCCGTCCAGACGGAAGGCAGCTTCCGAGCCGTTGGCTTGGGCATTGTAAGGCGACTGGAGACACATGGTGTTGGCGAGCTTGTGTCGAGCGATGTCCTGTAGAGAACGATATGGACAGCAGTGGCTTCTAAGCCAGATACAACCAGAGAAGTCGTAGGTATTGATACAGATAAGGATGATGTTACAGACTGAGCACACACGGCAGACCAGCATCTGTGTGATCGGCTGAACGTCGGTCGGGCCCTGGATCTCCGCGTGCCTGCGTTAGGGTTGTTGCCGTAAACAAACGTCTGGTAAACATCAGACGCACCGTGCGCACCTGCCTTCGTCCGTTCTCCGTCTAGGAACCCCTCCACCCCCGGTCTGATCAACAACCTGCCTACTCCACCACTCTACCCGTTGCTGGCGGAACAGCTTTGGCATGACACGCAATTGATTGCGACCGTAGAAACAGTCACAAAATGCCTGGCCGCGTCTCGCGATCCTCGCGCTCCTCCGCGCACTCGGCAAAGTCCAAGCCTTCTGACGTACCAGACGAAGGCGAGGCCAATGTCCTGCGCGACTCCATCGTCTATGTCTTCCAAGAAGTACAGCGCTCCAACACCGGTCACCGAAAGCTCGTCGTAGCACTACGCAAAATACAAGAATCCTGCGCATATGAGACTTCTGATAAGAAGCGCGCCTTTGAGGGAGACTTTGACGAAACAGAGTTCAACACTGAGCTTGCGCGATGCATGTTGCGCATCTTGACAATCAAGAAAAGCGAGCCCGTCGGCGACCGTCTTATCAAATTCTTGGGCCTCTTTCTAAAGCATGCCACTACGCAAGGTAATTGAATGGCAAGCCATGGTTCGAGGCAGCCCACTCACTGACAACGTCGATAGACAATGCAATCTTCCAGGACGACGATGCAGCAGCAGAAGGCGTCGTGCCAGAGACACCCAGCAGTCGTCTTACCTCACATGTCATTTCTCTTCTACTGCCACTCCTCCCCGCAAAGGACAAGATCGTGCGCTACCGCTGCACTCAGATCATCGCACACCTCATCAATACTCTCGACTCTGTCGATGACGAGCTCTTCAATCACATCAGACTTGGTTTCTTGAAAAGATTGCGGGACAAGGAAAGCAATGTCCGCGTACAGGCCGTCTACGGTCTAGGCCGACTTGCTGGAGACGGTGAAGATGATGCCGAAGACGACGACAGCGACGATGACTCTGCAGGCGGAGTCCTGCCGAAACTTCTCGATATCCTACAGAATGATCCGTCCGCCGAAGTTCGTCGCAACTTGCTCCTCAACCTCCCATTGACTCCTTCCACCCTGCCGTATCTGCTAGAACGCGCACGCGACTCGGACGACAGCATCCGCAGAGCACTCTATGGTCGTCTACTACCCACGCTTGGCGACTTTAGACACCTTTCGTTGACTCATCGCGAGAAGCTCCTACGCTGGGGTCTTCGCGATCGAGACGAGCTCGTTCGAAAACACACAGCCAGATTGTTCCGCGAACGTTGGATCGAAGACTGCGCTCGCCCAAGAGACGAAAACGGACAGCCCATCGAGGCAGCCCCTGGCGAGATCGCCCAGCCGAGCTTGGAGGGTCTGCTAGAGTTGTTGGAACGCATCGATGTGGTGTCATCTGGAAACGAAGGCGGCGTTGCCCTGGATGCCATGCACGAATTCTGGGACGGCCGTCCCGACTACCGCGAATACATTACATTTGACGAGGCGTACTGGAAAGAGCTCACTCCCGAATCAGCATTCGTTGTCCGAACCTTTAACGACTTTTGCAAGCAAGAGGGCGCGTCCGACGTCCTCCAGGAAAAGATTCCCGAAGTCACCAGATTCGCATTTCTGATCCAATCTAATATCAACAGCCTCGTCGACTTTGTGCAAAAGGTCGCGTTGCAGGAAGAGGGATCGGAGGAAGATACGATTCAGCAAGAATTCGTCGTCGAGCAGCTCTTGCATATTGCAATGACCCTCGACTACTCTGATGAAATGGGCAGGCGACAGATGTTCTCGCTCATGCGGGAAGCGCTCGCTTCGGCAGATGTCCCTGAAGAGACCACAAAACTTGTGGTCGAAGTTCTTCGAACGACCTGCGGTGCAAGCTCTTCGGCAGAGCGCGACTTTTGTGGTGTCGTCTTAGAAGCCATTGCAGAAGTTCACGACACCATTATGGGTGAAGAGCCCGAGAAGCAAGAAGACATTGATGATAGCTTCCACTCAGCACGCTCAGAGATCAGCGGTGACTCGACGCCCAAACGCAAGGAGAACGAGCCCGTTGACGAGGAGAAGCTGATCAAGGAGATCATGGTCAACATGAAGTGCCTGCACATTGCACAGTGCATGCTCCAAAACGTCAACTGCAAGCTCGAGGACAACGCGCACCTCATGACGCTTCTGAACAATCTCGTCGTACCGGCAGTCAGGAGTCAAGAAGCGCCTATTCGCGAGCGCGGCTTCTTGTGTCTTGGACTCTGCTGCTTGCTGGATAAGAAGCTGGCTGATGAGAACTTGCCGCTGTTCCTGCACTGCTTCTCCAAAGGCCACGAGCAGCTACAGAACATTTCCATCCAAGTCATTGGCGATATTCTTGCCTCGCACCCTGCGCTTCTCATGGCGCCGAACAAGGCGAAGACGCCCGCCGATGGCGAAGAGCAAGAAGTGGAGGAGCATCCTCTGCACCGTCCAGTCCACAAGATGTTCTCCAAAGCACTCAAATGCCCATCTCCTTCGCTTCAAACAACGGCATGCACTGCCCTTTCCAAACTCATGCTCTCCACGCCTTCTTCAACATCTACAGCATGCGGCAGCATCCTGAATCAAGATGAACTTCTAAAGTTGCTAGTTACTGCCTACTTCGATCCCGAGTCCACCGAGAACCCAGCGCTTCGTCAAGCACTAAGCTACTTCATCCCCGTCTACAGCTACTCGCGCCGCGAGAACATGGAGCGCATGGGCCGCATCGCCTTGCCTATACTGGGCTGGTGTCTGAGCATGAAAGAAGAAATGGATGTTGAGGCAGACGACGATATGGCCTCTGACATGGTCGGCCTCAGCGTCGTAGTCTCGCATCTCGCCGACTGGACCGATGCGCGCAAGCTCGTCGCAGCGACGACTTCTCTCGGCGCAGGCGACGAAGCAGCGCAGCACGCAGACGGTGACGTTCACCTCGATTTGGCGGCCGAGTTACTCGAAAAGTGCCTTGGCACGGCCTCGAAGGAGGAGAAGAAGACATACATCTCGCTGCTGGGAAAACTACATGTGACGCCGCACTCGGACGCCGACAAGCTGAGGACTGTGAGCGATCTACTGCAGGAAGCCATTGCGGAGCGAGTTGCGGGCGACGGGCCTTCGAGGACAACGTTGACGAGGGTCGAAGCTGCGCTCTTGAAGGCTAGTGCTGCTTCAGCTGCCTCCGTCTCTGCTCCCGCTCTGGATGCGCATGCAGGGGCACAGACGTCGAGGAGGGCCCGAGCATCTGTAGCACCCTCTGTAGAGCATGACGAGGAACCAGTGGACGTCAGTGCTGCTGCAAATACGGATGCAGATGCGCACTCAGACGGCGACGACGATGGTGAGAAGACACCAGTCCCTGGCTCGCCAACGGCAACAAGCCCAAAGAAACGCGCGCCTGCTGCTCGACGTGCGGCGCGGACAGTCTCTACGTCTACAACAGCCTCTAGAGCAGTCGACGAAGCTGATGTTGACGAAGAAACAGAGCATCAGCTTGCCGCACTAGATATAAACGCCACTTCCAACGGCAGTACTGCTCCAGAGCAAGCCTCACCGGCGAAAAAGTCACGCAGCACACGCAAGAAGACGACATCAGTCTCTATTCCAGCAGCATCGTTACCAGTACAAGAAACGCAGGACAAGGGTAAAGAGAATCAGGATCCCGCGACGGCATCGGCAGCAGGACGTAAACCACGTCGTAAACAGGCCTTGGATGCAGTTGTCGAAACGGCATCTACAGCTGCAGCTGAAGGAGAAGCAGAAGCCGAAGACGTCGAAATGGCTGACGCACCTCCTCCACAGGCAAGTCCCGTGAAGATGCGCAGTCTGAATCCGACCAACCCTCGATCCCGCGCAAAAGTCAGCATCAAATCTGAATCAGGACTGGACGCCGGCCTCGAGTATGCAGACGGCGACGGCGATGCAAGTGCCGCTGCAAACGCAAAGGGGGATGTATTCCAGTCCACGGCGCAGCGAGTGAATCTCGCGAAAAACGAGGAGATTGCAGAGGATGTGCCGGATGCGAACGCCGCTGCTGCGGCGGGGGCGCGCAGGAAGAGACCTATGCGGACTGCGGCGAGGAGAAGTGTGCGTGCGAGTCGGCGGGCTATGGATGATGATGAAGATGAGTTGTGAGTGATTGCTCTCGTCACTTTGGGGGTTTTCCCGTATGGATTTGCATTTGTTGCAGGTGGGATGGATTGGACGAAATGGAATGGGATGATACCAGGCGCTTTGAATTGACTTTTTGATTTTCTTTTCTTTTCTTTTCTTTTTTTTTTTTTTTTTTTTTTTTGAGAATGGGATGGAATGAATGGATTGAATGGAAGTCACCTCAATACATCACCTGCACATGCGGTGGCTTGACTTGGCCTTGGCCTTGGCCTTGGTGTCTTTACTCTATGATCTTACATTAGATACCTACCTCCTAAACTAAGGGACCTGGATAAGGTAGGTAGGTAGCTATTGTACCTCTAAGGGTCTTTATGCTGCCCTTCGTTGTGCGACACTGCGACAGGAAGAAGATGAGATAAGGTACTGTAGTACTAGGTAGGTACTGTACGTGAGAACGAAAGGGGTCGTGGGGTCTTGAAGATTGTTTGATCTTTCATTTATTCTTTTATTCTTTTATTCGTTCATCCTGTCCGTACTTTTCAGTTTGCAGGTAGGTAGGTACATTAGGTAGGTAGATGTTCCAGCAGCATACAAGATTTCAATCGACAAAAGTACACTCACTCCCCCCTCGGCCTCGGCCTCGTCCACGTCCACTCTCAACATCATCATCATCATCAACATCCCGCACAACCCGATCCTCCTCTTCCTCTCTCCTCACACCAGCACCCACACTCTTCTCCATCTCCCTGCCCCTCCCCCTCGTACTTGTCCTCCTCTTCGCCCGAAAACCCCCCCCCCAAATGTGCCCCCAAGCAATCCACCCGCTCCACCCAGCACAAAACAACCACGCCAAAACAACAAGCACCCCCAGCGCAGCAGCAACACCCCTAAACGCAGCAGACCCCGTATCACGCCCCACCCGATTAAACCCCAACATATACGTCCCCAGCGGGAAAACCAGCGCCCAAATCTTCATTTCAAACCGCCGGGGCAGACGCACAACGCACACCGGCAGCGCAACCAGGAAAAACAGCGTGCCGAGCGCAAGGAGCGCCAGCGCAATTAGTGTGCCGAGAACTTGGAGCACGGAAGTAGCGGCCGAGAGCGCTTCGGGCGATGCGAAGCGTTGATTGCTAAAGTTGGATGTATCCGGGAAGGGGTCGCTCGCGTGAGATGCCATGACGCGCGATATGCCCGCTGCAAGGATGAGGATTGCGTTTGCGCCCATACCCGTTGGTCCGAGCGGGATGAGCATCGAGGGTGTTGCGGCGGGCGGGGGAAGTCCCTTTCTCAACAACCGCAGGAGATAGATTGGCAAAAAGAGGATGGAGGCGAAGAGGCCTGCGCTAAAAAGGAGAAAGGCAACGATGATTGTTGGTTCGGAGAGAGATGGGGAAGGGTGCGTGGGGAGCTGGGCAATTGTTCCGCCTGCTGCCGCGGAGACGATGCACGCTATAAACGACAGCAAGAGGGGGTTGTTCAGCGACGCTAGGGGTCGCGGAGAGGTGAGGGCTGCGAGATGGGTGACTAGCAGGGTGGCGGTAGTAATAGACATGAGGACCGCGATCCACCAGATTATCCAGGCGCTCCAGACTGCGGCGGAGTCGGAGTCGTAGAATATGATGATACCAATCAGAATATTATCCAGGGATATTGGGATTGCGCCCAGGAAGACGATTGATTGGAAGGAAAAGGCATTTGAGCGGCATGTTGCTGGGCTGAGGACCGGTTGCAGGACACCGAGTGCGGCGAAGGTGATGAAAATGACAATATCTAGAATCTATGAGACTGTCAGGATGGAACATGAGTCTGGCTAGAGCAGATTTTACAAACCCAGAAACAGTATGCGACTGGCCGTGGTCAGTGTGATGCCCTTGCCCGAAGCTCGGTCGCGGCTACTTACGGTTGTGAAGCCAGTAGGATGGGTATGGGTACATGGCCAGCACCTGTACCAAAACACCTAGAGTAGCCGATCAGAGGCGATGCGAGGCGGGACTACACTTCAGCTGACCAGTGCCCATGGTAGCGAGAAACCATGATGGTTGGAAGGCCTCGGTCAGGCGTCTCGCAAGTGAGACCGGGGCATCCTGCTCAACGTGAGTGGCCTCACTGGCATTGCTGCTCATTCTGGCACGGCTCTGGAAGGCGTGATGACAAGAGCTGGCAATGACTGCTAACAGCTGTGCGAAAAGTAGGTAGACATGGGTGCCGAAGAAGATGGGATGCTTCCCGGCGCAAGGGATGAAGGCAGGTGAGACGCCCGGCTGTTGTACCGATTATTTGTGTTCACTACTGTTTGCTGCATGCCGCGAAGCCGACAGTCGCGTCTACGAGCGATGCATCTCAGGCATTCGTGCCAGACTGGCACGCGTCGCTTCACATGCTGGTGCGCTGCTGACGGAGTCGGCGTAGAGGCATTGACAGCAGCCGTGGTCCAAGCCTTCGGAGTCTCATGGCATGCTCGTGAGGGCTTGGAGGGTGCCAAGCATGACGTCCGCAGAGTTGTTGAGCATTAACTTGAGCGCGTTAATTTGGGTAGGCGTAGTTTACGTAAATGGCGGATGCAGAGAGTCGGAACGTTGTAGCTGAAAGTCACCACCTATGTAGTGTGTGTGTGTCTGATGGATGCCAGCAGCAGGCGTCGGATGGATGCAGACATGTCGAGAGGGCATGAAGTCGATCCGTCTGCTTATTCAGACATGTTATAGCTTCCGTTTCTCTCTCTTCAGCCAGCCGGGCACAGGCTCCCGTCGCTGATAGCAGCGAGAGCGCAAACTAAGCTCGTCGAAAGCAAAAGGCCTCCGCGGAGATGTCAAGATGACGATCATCGTCCCAGGTTAGGTACAATTCCGTACTCTGCTAGCTTTGTTCGCGTCCGACAAGGCGTCATTGTGGTGCCAACGGCAATCGATCGTTGCCCGTCTGAGAATATGCTTTTGCAGAAGCGCCCACGTCCGTCGATCCTTGTGATGCTCCGTCTGTCAACGTTCTGTTCCGCGTGCATATGACTAGCCAGCAACAAGGAAGACCTTTGTCAGAGCACTTGCGCAGAGTCAGGGCACATCAAGGCCCGCCATACAGTAGAAAAACACCTAGGTACTCCAAGGTCGACATGGAAGCTCGAATTAAGTCGTTGTGGATATCTTCTAAACATCTCTTGATCATGACTCTGCAAAAGAGTCCCGCAGCAATAATGCTCCCGCGCATGAACCAGAAACCACTTTTAAAGGGGGGGGGGGCCAAGCTGTACAGATGGGACAATGCGCTCTGACGCAGCCGTGGTTCATGATGATGCCTCTTGCAATCGCTCGTCACAAGTTCATCGCATTCGCAGAGTCGCCTGCAATGCTGGGCTGGCTGCTGTGCACGCCGTCTGTGTTGCTAGCCACCTCGTCATAATCGTCAGTGTCCACGCCCGACTCGTCGTCCATCCATGTAAGCCCGTTTGCTGCCTCCTCCACAGGAAAGGCCTCACGAGCATATTCCTCTAGACCCCGGTTGCCTTCCCATAACTGGATCGCTTCATGCGGGTAATACATTGTCGGCCCGAAGTACGGTGCTTCGGCTTCCCCAAGCACCTTCTGTAATGTTAAAAGGTGCTGCTTGTATCCCGGCGGTACAGGGACCAGGAACTCGATCGGACCATGGCGGTACCGTACAGGCCGGCCCAGCCCACGAGCCATGGCAGCACAAGCTTCCACGGGCGTGAGAACCTCAAACGTCAGAGGTATTCTGCATTGCGACGTTAGCTCTGCTCTAGACACTTCTCGACCACGTGTCTTTGCTTGGGCCGACCACAGGCCCTTGGAGGGAAAGAGAAGATCTTACCGGTGCCCTGACCATCGGGAAGGTCCTTCTTTGAAGATCTGCAGCAAGGCGGGTCCCACATCGTGTTCCGCATCGAGCCAGGGGAGCGGCTTGTGAGGAGGAAAGGGAGCCTGCCAAACGAAGCTCTTGTCCGGCTGCAGGGCCAGGCGAAAGAGCGGATACGGCAGGCTAGTGAAATTGTTGTTGTAGATTCCCGCATAGACAAAGGTTGCTGGAATCCCAATGGCGCGGACATATTGCTCGACCCGAAACTTGACCGCCCACAGGGGTAGACCCTCCCAGCCTCGACCAAAGATGGAATGATCTGGCATGCTACTGTAGACGAAATGCTGAATTCCAGCAGCTTTTGCGCAATCGGCTAGCTTTTTGCCCGTGGTGTACTCATTGCCATAGTGTGTAGTGTTGACGAAGGCGACGTGGGCGCCCTGAAAGATGGACTCGATGAGGCCCGGCTTCTCTAGCTCGCCCTCGACGAATTCAATGCCGGGCAATTCTGCAAGTTCCTGGTACACGAGGCCATCGCGGTTGCGAATCTGCGCTCTCACGCGCCACCCGACGGCACTGGCGACGCGGATGAAACTGGCAGCTTGGCGGCCAGTGCTGTTGATGGTTACAACGATTTTTGGTGGAGTCGGCGAGCCCATTCGGGGCTTTCTACTTCATGCCAGAGGAAATGACGTGCTGGGCAGAGCGTGCGCGGTAGCGGTGGTGGTGATGGTGGAAGACTGAACCAGAGGGGGACTCTCGGCACGTGCGCAGTGGGCGGGCGGGCAGAAGTGGGCGGGGAATGAGGGTCCGCGATAACAACAGCAGCAGCGGCGGCGGCAGCGGCGGCGGCGGCGGCAGCAGCAAATGCAGCAACACCCAGAGCCGCAGGCAGTCAGAGTGACGAGCGCAGCAGATGGGCCGAGTCGTGGGCAGCAGCGGGCTGGGCGTACAAGGAGCGGCCGGGCGCGGTGACGGGGGGGAAAAGGTCCGAGAAGAGGCAGAGATGGGTGGATGCTGGAAGAGCGAGAGGAGAAGAGCGCGGGAGGCGTGGGTCAGAAAAGCGTCTGGGATGACGACTTTGGCAGCTGAGATTGTTGCGAGATTTGGTAGGGCTGCGGCTGCGGCGGCGTGTCAAGGTTTGTCTGGCTGTGCGACGCTTTCCTTGGGCGACGAGGGCGTTGGAAAATTTCAAGCTGGCGGTGGAGGAGGGTGCTGGGGGTGGTGATGGCTCTGGGGCTGGCTGGGTGCGACGAGACGAGGGGAGGAGAGAGCAGCGGATCGGTCTAGCGCGCAGCTATTACCACATAGTGTGGGCAGGCGGAGCGTATCTTTGTATGGGTGGAGGTGTGGTGTCTGGAGAGCACGGTGCAGGCAGTAGCGCCTGCGCTGCGCTTACCTGAGAAAATGCCCATGGAGTGCCAGAGCGCTGAGGCGTAGCCAGGAGCGAGAGCCAGGGCCTGCGAGCGAGACTGACGGTGGCCGATGGCGTGTGGGGTGCGAGGACAGACTAGGGGCAGCGAGGGCTTCGGGGGGGGGGGGGGGGGGGGCTTCCAGGCCGGGCTGGGAGGGCAGTCGCTCCATGACCTCCAGCTCAGGTACAGGCAGTACAAGCAGCAGGTCCTCCTCCAGCTGGCTGCGGGGGTCGGGGACCAGTAGGTAGCAGCAGTGACCAGGACCGTCATCGCCCGTTCCTCCTCCTCCTCCTCCCCCTCCTCCCTCCTCCGCTCACGCAACGCTGGGCCGCCGTGGATGCCCGCCAGCCTGCAGCAGTACCTCTGCGTTCTCGAGATACTGGTGCTGCACTGCGTACGACAGCGGCGTCTGCCCCGCCCGATCTCGTGCGTGCACCGATGCTCCGCGCGACAGAAGCGCTCGCACCACCTCTGCCTTGGAGCCCGCTGCGGCGACGTGCAGAGGTGTCACGCCCATGTAGTCCGCCTGGTGCATCGTCTGCGCAAATTCGCCCTCGATCATCTGCTGCACCAGCTCCGCCTCGCCCTCCTTGATGGCCTGGTTGAGCACCGCCAGCTTTGCCACCTCCTGCAGCTGTGTGGGAGCCTCGGGGTGTTGGAAGTGCGTCTTGGAGTTTTCGCTCAGCTCTCCGCGAAGCGATGTCGACATCTGCCTCGACACCTCCGACTGCGTCAGCTCAGTCTTCGCCAGCAGGTACGAGAGTTTGGTGAGTGCTGCCTCAGAGGTCATGTCGTGCCCAAACACCACACCCGCCCGTCCCAGCACCGTAGCCGGAGCATATAGAGGCGACACCACTCCGCTCAGACATTGCGTGACATTAACAATTGTAATCCCGCGCCTGACTGCCTCCGAGAGCACGCGATTCATCGACCCCCCGTGCCCATCGGGCGCATTGCCTGCCCCGAACGTCTCCAGAATCAGTCCCTTGAGGCCCGGCACTCGCAGCACTGCGTCGACCATTTCCACCTTGATACCAGGGAACACTCGCAGCGTGACCACGTGCGCAGTGTTGAGGTACGGTTGAAGAGTCAACGGTCGAAGTGCTGTAGGCCGATTGACCAGCGGCCAGTTCACTTTGGCGCCCAGGGCAGTAATCGTTGCCAGCGCTGGGAAGTTGGGCGAGGAGAAGGCATCAAATTCGGTCGCGGACGTCTTGGTCACGCGATTGCCTCGAAACAGCTTCTGGTGGAAGAACAGACAGACCTCTGGGATGATGAAATGCGAGGCCATGATGAGCGAGCCCAGTAGATTGTCCGTCGCATCATTCTGCAGTTCCAGCATTGGCACTTGTGAGCCCGTGAAAACAACAGGCTTGCCCAGGTCTTGTAGCATGAAGCTCAGCGCCGAGCAGGTGTATGCCAGGCTGTCCGTGCCATGTAGGACGACGAAGCCGTCAAACTCTGATCGATAATTGGAAAAGATTGTCCGGGCAATCTGACCCCAGCCAGCCGAGTCAATGGAGCTGGAGTCTAGCAGGGTATCAAATTCGTAGACGCAGTATCGCACCCGCTTGTTGTAGGAGCTCGGCGGCAGGCGCAGGCTCTTGAGTGTCCTTGGTGCCCCTTCGCAGTCGACAATGTCCATGTCGAC
Source organism: Taxillus chinensis (assembly GCA_023512835.1). Taxonomy (NCBI): domain Eukaryota; kingdom Viridiplantae; phylum Streptophyta; class Magnoliopsida; order Santalales; family Loranthaceae; genus Taxillus; species Taxillus chinensis. The sequence goes on along the minus strand of JAKCVP010000424.1, from coordinate 87,365 downwards.
GGCGGCGGAGCCATCGTTGAAGGTGGGACGGGGAGCCAGAGCATTCTCCAGGAAGCCCACCGCCGGCACGAATCCGTCTGCAGAGGGTCGCATGCAAATAGTGCCGCCAGTCATGATAATCAGCACGCGGCTCTCCTCTACGGCCGCCATTTTGGTTGCTCGATAATATTGCGCAGACGATAGGCCTTCGCCGACTTGGTAGCTAAGAAGCACTCGGATTCGGCCGACGGCTGTGGGATGGGATGGGATGGGACGCGCACGAGCAGATAGCAGCGAGTGCAAGAACTTTTCCTCAAGGCGACCACCTCTGCACACTGCACCGCGGAGACGTCACCCTGAAAGGATTTGACACCATTTTCTTCTTCGTCTTCTTCTGCGACGCAGCCCAGATGACTTTTCCCGCTGGAGTCACGGGAAAATTGTGATCAAGCCACTTTTTGCTCGTCTCCTGCGTCTCGAGCAAGAGCCATCACGTGTATTGACAGCCTGTTGCGCCTGCGGCCAGAACGCTTTCAGTTAGCATCGCGAGCGAGCTCTAGCACAGAGGTCAAGGCCTATGCTGGCTGCAGATGCGCTTGGGGTGTGGAGATACTTTCACAAATTGTCTTCATACATGCTCGTGTCTGCCAATGTCACGGCGGCGGCGGCGGCGAGGTAAGGCTTATATACTCATCATCCCACATGCCCAGCTGCGTGCGCCATTTCTACTTCTCTAGCCCCATCCATTCTCCTTCGTCTTCTTCGTCGGAGACGTCGTCTTCTAGATCGACATCCATTGACTTGATCGTCTGTACGCCATCTCCTTCATCATCGCGCATCAACTCTTCTATTGATGGCTCGTCCACACTAGGAACTGCTTCCCTTCGGCGCTCGAGGAGATAGTCCACCAGGTAGCCATTATCGTCTGCCAAATGACCCAGCTCCGTCTGAATCCGTCGTACTGCGCGTTGCACCAAGCGTAATTCTGGGCCGAGAGTGCCGGCTTGCTCCTTCAGATATCGGCCATGCCTGCTAAAGATCGCCTCAATCCATAACAAGTTAAACTCTAGGTGCGGCGTATCGTCTGTTGCTAGCGCCACAAAGCGCAAGAGCCGAGATAGGTAGACCGTGGGGAGCTCCTTGACCACGAGGCCGATGCTAGCCGGTGGAATGTGTTCGTACACGTGTCTGATCAGGCGCTGCTCGTTGAGCCTGAACGACATGACGAGCGCTCTTAGAAACTCCTGCTTCTGCAGTGCTTGTCTTGTCGTCGTGGGCGTCACGCTGACGTCCAGATCGAATGGATCAAACTGGAATGCCACGTCCAACGAGTATATCAGCAGACCTTCAGTCGAGGCTGCGCAAAAGGAGCGTCCTGTCGGCGAGAAGGCCACTGATGGTACCCGCACTTCCGGCCGAGTCTTTCGTGACGATGCATCTCCTCCTCGCGTCGCACCGGGAAGCGTCCGGTCGATGCGGTCCTCCAAGTCTGACGCTTCACCTTGGTCATCGATGAGACCTCTTGGTCCAGCCTCGGTGAGGTTGCGACTGTTTAGGAATTCTTGTGTGCCATCCAGAGACAGGTTGACAGAGACGGTGAACTTCTTGAGCAGAACGCCAGACTGCACATCGTACAAGCAGATGTGTTTACTCGACCCTCCAGCTAGCACGCACGTTCCGTCTGCACTGAAAGTAATGGTGTTGAAGTGTTTCGTTCCAGCCACGTTGGCCGCAGTGCGGCGGTCCGTCAGCTTGCGACCTCCGGAAACGTCGCGCCGTGCATCTACTCCGCCAGTCTGCGATGATTCTGCGACTGACCAAAAGCTCAGGCTACCGTCCAGTGTCGACACTGCAATCTGCTGCGAGTCCGGTCGCACTGCGACGCACAGCACGTCTGACTGCAACTGAATCGGTTCGCTCGTCTGAGTTCGTGAAAAGATACTCCACAGCCGAACCGTGTTGTCCCAGCTTCCGCTCACAAGCGCTGTCGCATTGGGTAGAAATGCCAGGGATGATACTGGCCCTTCGTGCCCTGCCAGCTGATCCAGGAGCTGGCCAGTCTGCACTGACCAGACGTGTATGTCGAATGAATCCAGCGAGCCTGCGCAGACGACCTCGCCGCTGGGATCTACGGCAATGGATGAAAACGACAGACGAGTAGGTGCAGTGAATGTGCGGAAGTTTCGATACCGCAGCAGGTCCCAGGCCCTTACTGATCCGTCTAAGCTTGCGGTGAATAACACTGTACCACGCTTTGCAAACTCGCACGCAGTCACTCCACTCGTATGCTCGGTGAATGTAACAATGCAGAACCCAGATTTTACGTCCCAGACCTTGATTTTGCCGTCGTCTGCAGCTGTAATTATTCGCTGGCCGTCAGGTGAATACGCGATGGTGTTCATGGCATCGAAGTGGCCCTGCTGCTTCAGAATGTAGGATTCGGATTGCCATTCCCAGACCAGCAGTTGGCCGAGCTTTGACGCGCCAAAGGCGAGCCATTCTCCACTGGCGTTGATCTCGACAAAGTCAATGTCGTTTTGCGATATGCTCAGGTTGTGTATCATGTTGAAGTCTGGAAGCTCATACATGGCGAACAGGCCGTTTGAAAAGCCCACTACCAGCAAGTTCGATTTCGCATGGAAGGCTGCACAAGTCAGATTCGTACGATTTTGATGAAAATAGTTTCTTGATGTAATGCGCCAACGCTGGTCATCGTCGCGCATCACGTCCTCATGACCATTGGCTTCCTCGAGTGGTCTGCCAACGAATTCCCAAGTGAACAATGCGCCATCTTGGCTCACGGTGTATATCTTTTCTTGATCGGCTGAAAACCATGCGGCTTTGACTTGCTGCTTGTGGCCGCTGAGCGTGGTAGGCTCAAAGCCCTCTTCGGGCTCTGTACTCCAGATCCGGGCTGTGAGGTCCTTGGATGTCGTCAGAAAGAATCGCGAGTCGCTGGACCAGCTGACGCTGGTGACAGTGTCGTGGTGTCCGGCGTGTCTGTGGTGACGAATGAATGGGGCAAATTCCAGCTCGCCCTCACCACTGGCGTCGGGTGTCGAAGGTGTGTGCCAAACTTCAACAAAGCGGTCGGTCCCCACCACAAAGTATCTGCCGTCGGGAGAGAAGCTCAAAGCGTTCACACCCTTCTTGAATGTGAAATGATATAAGACGACGCGGCGGACAAAGTTGGTAAGAATAGCTCGGCCTTCATCGTCGATGGTCAATAAAAGCTTGCCGCGGGGATCGAGAGCGACGCGGACGATATTCCGGCGGTGATTGAGCGGGAGGGTATAAGAGGTATTGCTACAAGCATGTCAGTTCATGCAGATTCGTGTTTTGCGCTGCGCAGACGCACTGGACTAAGTCAAAGACAGTGACCTTGTTCCCAACTGGCGACAGCAGACAGGTGCCATCTGGAGTGAACAGAAGGTTCCCTCTGGAGTACACTGTCCCTAGGAGATTGGAGAACTATAGTAGTTGTTCGTGTGAGCTTTGCGCAAGACAGTGAGAAGACATGTATGGGTCGCCGGGCGTACCTTGAACTCGGTTTTCATGCTAGCTAGAGCAGCGCCTTCGCGGCCACCAGCATGTCAGAAGCTGATCGTGCTCTAGGGAACAGGTTCTTTGGTTGTTCTTGAAGCTGCGAGACGCGAAATGTGTATGCTCTTGATCTTGCAGATTTACAATGTTGAAAGACCTTGGCCGGGTTTACAGTGTACGACAAAGTTTGAATGCGTGATTGGGAATACACGGGTGCCGTTTATCGCCGGGGGAGCAGGAAGTGTGGGACTATGAGAAGCTCGGAATATATGCGACTAGAAGCTCTAGAGTCAGATGAAAGGCGCTTGAGATCCTGGTAGGGCATGCGACCAGATGAACGATTGCCTATGCTGCTTCACATTGCGCTCGGCGAAACTTTTTCTGCAAACGCAGATAGATGGAATTGATAAGATAGTCCCGCAGATCTGCAAGCGTGAAGCCAAGACAGGGACTAGCTAGGGCTGGCCTGAGGACCAAATTGAGGAGGACCCCCTGAGAACAAGTAACATTCGCCAGGAAGCCGTACGATCCATTGCTGCCTCCATCCCATTTCGCATCTCCATCTGCGCGTCTCCTGCACGTCGCAACCTCCCGTGTACCCCTAATCGACCAACTCCAACCATCAGGCACCGCCAGAAACACCGCAGCAATGGAGTCCGCTTCGCCCATTGGTATTGCCAACGTGAGTAGTCTCCACACCCAAGATTATCGTTGTCGCATCGATGCTAACAAAGTCGTATAGCTCCCCAACCAGCGGTATGCTCGGCCTTACTCGCGACATGACAAACGATATGCTGACCCTATCCTCCAAGACACAAGATTGTTGCAAAGCGCGGTGCCGCCTTCACCATCATGGTTCGTTGCCAAATCCATCAGCGCCTGTCATAAACACGGGCTAATCAAATATAAAGGTTGCTGGTGAATCCGGCTTGGGAAAGACCACTTTCATCAACACCCTCTTCTCCACCACTATTAAGAATTACGCCGACCACAAGAGGAGACACGCTAAGCAGGTCGACAAGACCGTCGAGATTGAAATTACAAAGGCCGAGCTGGAGGAGAAGTTCTTCAAGGGTACGCCGAAGACGCACGAGTCCATCACGGATGATGAAGCTGACACAGTATATAGTCCGATTGACCGTCATTGACACCCCCGGCTTTGGTGACTATGTCAACAACCGCGACTCCTGGCAACCAATCATTGAGTTCCTTGACGACCAGCATGAGTCCTACATGCTTCAGGAGCAACAACCTCGCCGCACCGAGAAGATCGACCTCCGTGTGCACGCATGCCTGTACTTCATTCGTCCCACTGGCCACACCCTCAAGCCCCTCGACATTGAAGTCATGAAGCGCCTGTGCACCCGTGTGAACTTGATTCCCGTTGTTGCCAAAGCCGACACTCTTTCTCCTCATGACCTTGCGAAGTTCAAGGCTCGGGTAAGCAGACATCCGAAAGCGTTTCTCGGAGCGCTGCTGACAACTATTCTAGATACGAGCTGTCATTGAGGCTCAAGGAATTAAGATCTACACTCCTCCCTTGGAGGAGGATGATGAGCCTGGTCTTCAGCACGCTCGCAGCTTGATCGCTGCCATGCCATTCTCCGTCATTGGCTCTGAGAAGGACGTCCAGACCAGCGACAATCGCACTGTCAAGGGCCGTCAATACGCATGGGGTGTCGCCGAGGTTGAGAACGAGGAGCACTGCGACTTCAAGAAGCTGCGCTCTATCCTCATCCGAACACACATGCTTGACCTTATCCACACAACTGAAGAGATCCACTACGAGGCCTACCGCGCACAGCAGATGGAGACCCGCAAATTCGGCGAGGCTCGCCCCCGCAAGTTGGACAACCCCAAGTTCAAGGAAGAGGAAGAGGCTCTTCGCAAGCGGTTCACAGAGCAAGTCAAGGTCGAGGAACAGCGTTTCCGCGCGTGGGAGCAGAAGCTCATCTCTGAGCGCGACCGCCTGAACAAGGATCTCGAGCAGAGCCACGCCATCATCAAGACGTTGGAGAGCGAAGTGCAGGGTCTGGAGGGCAGCGTTTCACGCTCTCACGGTCGCCGTTAAGCGGCAACTACGGTTGGGGAACCCGTTCGCAACTGCGATTCTTCAATAATGTATACTTATGTCAGAGGGGACCTTTTTTGTTACCCTGGTGGGCTTTGATGAGGTCGACAAAAGAGAAGTTTTGCGGAGGACTCAGATGTTCATGATACCAAGCTCTTAATCCATATCTATAGCCTTTTGCCATTGCTCACCATTTTCTTTCAGCATTTTCCGTCCCCCCCAAACACTAGGAGTAGCGCATTGCGATACATGCACGCGACTCAAAAAACTTGACCAATGCAAAAGGGGTTGGTCAAGGGGTCCGTGAAATTGATGGGTGGTCAGCTGGGCTTGGTCTGAGCTGCTGACCTTTCCGACTGTGGAGTGCCGCGGGCAGGCACGGCGGGTCCCAAGAGAGCAACTTCACCTCTCGTGCTTAGAGACAGTACTTGCTCGCAGACGCAGAGAAAATTGCTGGTGTTGTTGAATGCAGCGAAGCGCAAAAGAGCCTGCCCAATTGGCACTTTTCTCTGCGCCAAAAGCCTGTGGAAACACGCAGTCGCCGTGTGGAGGCAGCTCTTGCAGGCGCGCCAGCTCCTCGGCCTCTCATACCTGCAAACCTCGCGCTTGACATTCTACTTCGCGAGGCCAGCGCCGGAGCAATTGAGCAACGGCATAGAAGAACGAGGCAATGGGTTCACAATTGGGAGAAAAGAGAAGTGCCTATCTAGAAGGTCACAAAGGTAGGTCCCCTCCGCTCTCGCCCAGCACCAGCGTCGAAACTCTAAGCATCATTCACACGCTGTCCGTCCTCTAGGACCAATCCACGCTCTAGTCTACTCTTCCGGTAAAGGACAGTACTTGCTCTCGGCGTCTGGGGATCGCACGGTGCATCTCTGGAATCCACTGCGTGCTGCAGCGACGCCCACGGCACATGATCCGAATCCAGCGCTCATCCAGGCGTACTCAGGCGGTCATAATCAAGATGTCTTTGATGTGAGCGTATCGCAGGATAATGCCCGGTTCGTTTCCGCTGGAGGCGACAAGTCCATTGTGCAGTGGGATACCGCTTCAGCGACAGTTACGAGGAGGTGAGATTGATGAGCTGGGCAAGCCTGGCCACCGCCTTTTCGTGCGCGTGTGCGCTCACTGCGTCTCAAGTATTGACTTTCTGCGCAGGTTTGGCGGTCTGCACGGCCATACCGGACCTGTCAACTGCGTCCGGGTATCAGGGCACCAGGACAGCGTCATCGTCTCTGGAGGCTACGACAAGACGGTGCGTATTTGGGATTGTAAGAGTAACAACACGCGACCTATACAGGTGCTCGATCATGCTACGGACGCGATTACCGCCATCGTAGTGGCGGATGCAGAGGTGGGTACCTTGCCCGTGCTGGCTTCCCAAGCGAGCACGTCACTCGATCAAATCAGGCCACGAGCGCTCACAATAGCCTTTCAGATCATCGCAGCAGGCACCGACGGCCGCGTCAGAACATACGATTTGCGCGCTGGGCAGGTCTCTGAAGATGTTATCGGAGGTAAGTGTGGAAACTTAATGCCTCCCTATGCACAAAGGTCAATACATTTCGCGATGCAGAGAGATCCAATACAGCCAGATGCATCGCCACTGCGCCGCGGCTGCAATGTGCCACGTCGGCTGCAGGAACAGTCGCAGTGCTGCCACAAATTCTCACTGGCCGAAGAGTCTTCTCTGGTCGGCTACGGGATTCTCAACGCTGATGGAGTGATACTTGTTAGTCACCGATCACAGTACTAACACGAATTGTTTAGAAGCAATATCTTGTCTAGCGCTCTCGCCAGACTCGGATGCCCTGCTCGTGACCACGTCCGACTCGACCAACCGACTCTTCGATAGGTCCAATGGCAAACTGCTGATGACTTACAAGGACACAGACTTTGTTAGCCAAGCGTATCGAATAAAGTCTGCGTTGGCGGGCGAGGGTTCGCTGGTCCTTGCAGGATCCGAGAGCGGAGCGGTCGTCGCCTGGAACCTTCTCTCTGGGCGCGCAAAGCACAAGGTTAAGCATCGCGACAATGTGGCAGCGGGCGTGAGCGAGGGAAGGAAGGCGGTCACCGCGGTGGCGTGCAAGAGTACAGGGTCAGACTGGGCCAGCGGCGCTGGAGACGGTAAGTCCACTCTCTTCGTTCGAGCAGATTCTTCAAGGATTATTTCCAGCCAGTGAGATGCGCAGCTGCTAGATCTCATCGAGACCCACAGATTGTGATTGGGCGAGATGTTCATCGAAAGGGCAAGGCAGAGAGCAAGCAAACTGGCAACTTTGCACGCGATGGGCGGCAGCCTCTTCGGCAGGCCTTGCAACCTTCTAATCGCAATCCTGGCCGGACTCGCACGAGAAGCTAACGCCTACGCAGGAAGCATTGGCCTCTGGACCTTGTGAGAGAGCTCTTGGCCTTCCCAATGCGCCTGGGTTCTGAGTTTGAGCCCTAGAGGCAGGTTCATGCGCAAATACGAACAGCATACCCTTCTGATCGAAACTGATCGAGGATAGAAGCAAAAGCACGAGCTTGCGGGACAGACATGGCATTCCGCGCAAGGCGAAAACTAGTTTGCTATCGCAAGAAGCCTGGCCAGGATGACCCAAAGGCGACAAGCGGCACCGGCCTAGCACCAAGAGGTCTTGTCAGGTACGGCGTTGGCACGGTTGGATAGGCTTTCGGAGTCGGCTGTCGATGCAACGCCCACCCACGCGACGCGAATCAATTTACGCGAAAATGTCAGTGGAAAGCAACAGGACATGACTAGGGAGTTAGCACCTGGACCTCTGCCGGAATGGTCAACACAATAGACTTGCAAATTGGCCGAACGGAAGGGCTGTCGCCATCAACAATATTGGGCGCAACAAGCAGCATCGGAGCGGTTCAGTCGCATCCGGAAGCGCGGCAGCCTTCCCTACTGTTTGTACAGCGTGTCAAAAAGCAGCGACTTTGTGCATGACGGGCAGGGGACGACATCATTCGCAGCGATACCACGGTGTGCAGCCGAGGCGGTTGGTCGTTGGCTGTCAACAGGCCAGCAGGCTAAACACTGATGAGACCGGTGAAGCGCCAATGCGCGTTGTCATCACATGAATGTACGAGAAAGGCATTTTCGCTCGTGCAGTGCGTGCAGGCAGACAGCGAGTGACGGGTTAGGCTTCGCGGCAAGGAGCCAATTGGTCCGGCGCTGTCAGGTACGCGTCCGGCAACGATGATCGCTCACCGGCACTTGTTCCTGGGCCGCCGTTTGCCCGGTGTGAAGATCCTGACTGTCAGTCTGCGTGAGCAGCCCAACGACGCAACGGACGCAGATCGGGTAAGCAAATCGTCAGATGCGCAAAAAGTTCCTTTGAGCGCATTGGGCGGGAGGCAGCAGAGACAAAATCCGTTGCTCGGCGGACGACGCAGGAGGACGAGTCGGCAGCGACGTCGGCGAAAATGCGACCAGTTCAGGTACAAGCTCCGGCGAGAAATTAGTGAGAAGCGTCTCCGGGGACGTTTGGAGCATGTGCGGAGCAGCAATAGTAAGGAAAATTTTGCGAAATAGCAGATGGCTGCGCCGGGGAAGGTGTTTTGGCGGGCCAGCGTCAGTGAGCGTCAGCATGAGGGCTGGTGTCTCAGGCGGCGAGCGTTGACATTAGCTGTGAGGAAGGTCGAGGCAGCGAAGGAGCGGCCGATTGGCAGCATTGGGATTCGAGGACAAGACGAAAAGAAAAACTCTGCACGGCGGGCTTGGATGGCGAAAGCACCAGACAGCAATGGGTGATGGAGATGTCATGAAGAGGGCATCGGTTGGCGCCGGAGAGATGAGGAATTGATCAGATCAGAGGAGTGGAAGACAGCAATGCCACGATGCGCCGTCCGGATCTCTGGCGCGGCCGGGATGGGGTCGGCAGAAGGCGCAGATGGGGCAGCGGGCGCTGGCGTCGAGTCAAGGTGGCAGCGCAGGACCCCGAAGGTTTTGGTGCCTGGCAGCTGGCGGTGGCTTGTGCGGAAGGTGGCGCCCGTGGTGCCTGTGGTGCCTGGGAGGCCTGCGTGGTTCCTGCTGTTCCTGGAGCTAAGCCGATGGCGCTAGACTAGTGGGCCGTTGTGGAACAGAGACTTTCAATCAGCGATGCGCCCTGGCTGCCCTGCTGCTGGCTGGCTGGCTCGCTCCAGTCCCTCCCCTTCACCTCTCTGCCATCTCCTTCTTTATTAATATCCTAGCAGCCTCCCCTGCCTTTTCACCTCTTTTTTTCCCTCCGCTCCTTGCATCCCGCACGTTCGTCTAACGCCCCATTCATTATCATCCAGGCTGGGTCCTGTTGTCTGTACGGCATCACTCCTTCGCTCGCCAGCAAATTGCTCCAGCCTCTCACGCTCTTTGCGACGACAAAGTGCAACAAAGCGCCTCTCGCTCACTCAACAATTCAAAGTAACAATCTCGCTCTAGCAGCTCGAGTTCTTCAAAAAACACTACACGCTCACCATGCGCGCCGCAACCACCATCGCCGCCGCCGCTCTGGCCTTGGCTCCAACTGTCGCTGCCACCGGCCAGGCCATTGTCAAGAACAAGTGCAACTTCCCCGTCTACCTGTGGTCCGTCTCCAACACCGACGGCAACATGCACACCCTCGACGCCAACAGTGGCGAGTACAGCGAGACCTACCGCGAGAACCCCACTGGCGGTGGAATCTCCATCAAGATGTCTCGCGAACAGAACTACTACCAATCCTCCATTGCCCAGCTCGAGTACACATTGGGAAACACCCTTTGGTACGACCTTTCCAACATCAACGGCAACCCCTTCATGGAGTGGGGATACTCCCTACTGCCCTCCGAGTCTGGATGCCGCAAGGTCGCATGCGCCGCTGGCCAGGCCAACTGTGACGCTGTCTACAACGTCCCCAGCGACAACCACGCCACCGCTGCCTGCTCCAACGACGCCAACGCTGTTCTCGAGCTGTGCTCCGACTCCAACACTGCTTCGTCTGTCAGCTCTGGCGGTATCGGCGCCATCACTCCTTTGGCATCCATTGTCAACAACGTGGTCAATGCTATTCCTGCAGCCGCCTCTCCTACCGTCAACGTCGCCGCTGTTCAACCCGCTGCTGCAGCGTCTACCACAGCACCCGACACTGACACCAACAACGACGACCCTAATGTGATCGTCTTCACCACCTTTGTGACCCAGCTCGCCACACCTGCAGTCGCCGCCCCTGCTACTGCTGCCGCCACTGACGAGCCCGAGTGGTTCGGTCACCACCTCGCATCCGAGGGCTGGGACTTCCACTCCGCCAAGGTCGGTCGCCGTCACGAGCACCATCCCGCCCACGTTCATGCTGCCGAGCAGCTTGCGTAAAAAGCATGATTGCCTGTCAATCATTCTTTTAACGATCCAAGAGTGTCTTCAACGCGCAGCTGTGCTGCAGCATCCAGTACACTCTGGCGACATGAGCAACGACCGCAAAGCAAATTTCTGAGATACCACTTCTTGCGATTACGTCTGACGATGGGTTACGGGCATCTGTGCGAAGAGATTTTTATGAGATTTCTTATGTTCGCTTCGTTCCACACTTTTTTTTAGGGCGACTGGGAGGCTTGGTGATTTCTATTGCGTATGTGATGGAGATGTGCACGGAGTTCACTTCATTCTGGCGTGGCAGCGAGCCCATGGCTCGGCTGAGCAGCCTTTCTGCTTCCTTGTAGATACCCCTTCTTATACTTTGGATCAAATGGGGGAATGATGTGGACTAGACTAGATCCCATCCACAACTTGCAACTTAACAAATTTTGCGACGGGGAGTCGGGTGGTTGGCTCGCAGTGCGCTGTGTCTGTACGGCCCTGCTGCACCCCCCTTCTACCAACCAACGCAGTTACATTATAATTACAATGTTCCTCTGGTTCACTCATTCCCAACAACCCGTTTCCGGCTCAACATGGCATTGTTCTAATAGTAGCTCATTTCAAAGCGGCATTGTCCTGCTGGGCGCATGGCTGTAACTCAAACGCTTTGTCTCGCAGCAATGTCGCCAGCGCGTGCGCGGACGGGCTGTGTCTGCAATTGCGACAAGGTCGGCTCCCCAGACCACAGAATGTACCAGCGCCAACGGCCCAGCAGCCGAGTGTTATTGCAGCCAGGTACCGGCCGTTCTAACGCGCTCGTTGGCTGATCAACGTGATGTACAAAGAAATGCCATTGCCGTGGTAGCCCACCGTTGCACGTTCAAAGCGAGGTTCCAGAATGCCGGGCTAGGAATGGATGCTGTCAAATTTCCGGGACGAGGGTGGTCTGGAAATTCGAGCAAATCTCTTTTCTCTGAGTGGCGTACGGCGACGTATCTACATTCGGGTGCGAGCATGGGAGACGTGAGATTGCGCTAGGTTACTGTAAGGTTGATGGTGGCTATTACACTGGCTGGATCTCACGGCTGGAGGGGACCGCACCGGAGCCCATCCCATCTCCTCTCATGCCATCCCAGCCGGCCAACGACCTGCGACGCTGCCAGGGATCTCGGCGGGTTCACCGTCGGGTGATGGCAGAGGCCCGTCCGGGAATGTTGATGCAGCCGTCGATGTTGAATTGTGGTTCGTGGCTATGACGGCTCTGCCCATTGACCCTGTCCATGGCCATAGGTTCAGGTTTGCATATTGGCCAATCTGGCAATGGTCAGCTGACTAGTTTTTTGTGCAACAAGCTGATGAATCGCCTCCTCTGCAGACACGAGCACAAATGGCCTATGGCTTCACAATACCGCGGGATTGACTCCTGTCTATTGGCTACTACAGTCATGCATGGTTCCTCTAGGCGGACAGCCAGATCTGGTCCCTGCTTGCCCCGAATGGCCTGGTCGGAAGACGTATCAAGTATGCGGTCATCAAGTAGTCCTGTTGCTCGCTACTGGACAGTGCCTGAGCTGCTTCGTCAGGCGCGACGCAACGTTGCGCTGGCAGGCCTGGTGGAGGGGCGCATGGCGAGAGGCGAGTCGACTCTCTGCTTAGTCTCGTCATTTCGAAGCGAAGGCCGAGCCTGCTGGACCCGACCTACCCCCTGCAATTCGACAAGTCGAGGTGTGGCATCTTGGGACTGGGCGGGCGATTACAGAAGGGTTATTGAGTTGCTGCATGAGCTAGATTAACTTAAGTCGCCCTCATGCTGTCATCATCTCTCGACGACGGCTCGCTGAATGATGCTCTGCTAGAACGGCTAATCACAGTCAGCCCAGGCGCGCCGGGTCAGACGACAGCGAAAGACGACAACGACGATGACACACGTGAGACGGGAGGCAGCCATAGGACCAGCACGCTGGACGGGTCCACGAGCCGGGTCTACTGCATGCCTAGGGGCCCGATCGTCAAAGTACACCAAGCGGTCGACTTTCTGTAAAGATGACTGCTGAAGACCACCCCGTTCGTGTGCTGCAAAGCAAATCGAATGGTTGCGAGTTCGTGACACCGCAGAATGCGTTGCTCGTCCGGGTTCTCATTTGGTCAGGATGACGACCTCATGCTGGCTGGATACCAACCTGCCCGATGGCTACGCAGAGGGGGTATCGCATGCGACGCCGCCCCAGCCAACAGGGTCTACACCCCAAGCTACGGAAACTCTACGAGCTCGAATGCTCCAAGCCAATGATAGCGCTATGGCAAGTCCCAATGATCTGTCGAACGCATTGCACAAGTCCAGCAAGACCAAGCCAGCACGCGCAGGGCCCCAACGAAGCTCGACAGAGGCTCGCGGCTGGTACATGACGGGTCGGTTGCGAGTCGAGCATTGCGCATGCGTCAGCCTCAGTCGTGCAGCGACCGAGGAAGATGCCCGAGTTCGGAGCAGGACAGCCAGGCCGGTTTGTCAGCGGTCCCGATAAAGAACGACTTCACTCTTCTACCGCACGCCATTGCACAGTCGATCTTGCGTAGCTACCTCGCAAGTCTGCGGAATCCTCTGCCTCGCGCAGGCGATGCGACCCCTCACCAGCCACGCGAACAGGCAGCGACTGCGCGAGTGTGCGTGCGTGGGCAGCCGCAGCCATGGGAGAGGGCGGGATCAAGCGCCATGATCGATCTCCAGCTCGTTGCCCTTCCAGAAGGCGAAGAGAAGCTGGCGGCCACCGGGAACAGTCCAAGGTTTGCAGCCAAGCTACGATCAAGACTATGGGAGGTCGGCCCGTCGCGACATTGGCCGGCTATCAGCGCCTCCAGCTCTCAGTCAACAGGCTCTCGAGGCTTCAGACGTCCAGCATCGCGACGCTCGTCAAGCAACATTGTAGGTACGCAGCCCCTCACCATTAGCCTTTGTTTACCCCTCCCTCGTACTGTAAGCGTGGCATTGTTAGCCCGCCCCAAGCCATCCTGCTGTGTTTGTCCAGCGAGCCGCGCATAGCCACTTTGCACTGTGACTTGCGCCGCCCAGCGATAACGAAAGTGCTCTGCGTTTGCCGTCATAATCTACCTTGCAACGCCACGCCCGCCAGCTCGCGCGACTCCGGCACTTGAGCAACTCTACAAATTTTGCTCGTTTCTTGGTTGAAAGAATAAAAGCACAAGACCCAAGGAGATTCAGCCAGGTAGACACTTGTCACTTTCCTGCTGCCTTCAGAAGCAGTCGGAGGAGCGTTCTTCAACGAATCGGAGCAACATCGGTGCTACGACTCGAGCCATCCAGACATCAAAGTCCGATATTCACAGGATACCTCCCCAGCGCCATCCACGTCGATCTGCATCCGTAGCGTGCTCTTTGGAGATTCGAACTTAGTCAGGAGAGCAGAAGCTGCATACACTGCTCGCATTATCTACCTCAGGTATACAGGAATCCCCCACTTGGACGCTGATCGGAGCAGTAGCACACTAACTCATGGAGCCACTTCTGCAGACTAAAGCATACGACTCGACCTACAGCTCCTACAGCGCAGACCGGGTCCTCAATCTTCCACCCTTCGCTTGCAGGGGGTCAGAGTTTTGATTGTCTGCAAACCAGTGACGCGACGATACCTCTGCACCTCGACGGTTCTCTGATAGTACCTGCGCGAGGGGAATGATTCTGAACAGCGACTGTCCGCGCCGGCCAGCTGAAAAAGCCTACATTAATCGCTGAATGATCCTGTCTCGATTGCAACAGAATAACTGACGGAACATCTGAGCGAATTCGAAGCCACTGCACGACTGTGTGAGAGGAAGATACCTTCTGCTTCTTCCATTGCTCAATTGAGTGCGACGAAAGAGACGGACAGGGTTCGGCGTGCCTGACTTCGGAGTTCACGAACTGTTGGTATCGAGCGGTCGCTTGTACGACTTGGGGATTGCAATGGACCAGTCATTTGCTCTGTTGTCGGCACAGGTCCAGTTCTTGGTACGCACCTTGCACCTACCTTCTTGCCCCATCCAGTGGCCTGCACCGGCCCAGGCTTGCGCTCTTCCTCAATTGCAGAACCACCTTTGACAACACCCATGTACGCACTTGCTGACCCATCGCACACAGGACACAAAACTCTCGCTGATTCACATACCTCTACCGCTGTACAATACCTTCATCGCACCACTGCTACAGCTGCTGGTCCCTGCGCGAGCTGGCACTTCCCTTGCCAAAGAGGAAAATGAGCATGAGGATGACCACGCACGCTCAAGACGCCCCTGGGCCTGCGAGCATCCTTTTGTGAATGTCTCGGTGACGCCGGTCGAATGCTCCGTTGTCTGCTCTAGTGCTCTTCTTCATCAGCTGTTTGTACCCATTCGGGACAGTCTTGAGCCTCATCAGCGAGAGTCTGTTGTCCTCAGCGCCGAGGAATTCGTCTGCATTCAGGTTGATGGCGAGAGCATGGATGCTAGCCAGCGAGTCTTGGAGCTGAGCAGCCCGCTTGCAATGAATGGAATGTGCGGCTTCTCCCTTCTGCGTTGACGCGCGCTTCCAGCTGACTCCATACAACCATAGATCCATCTTCTTCATCACCACTTACTTCTCGGACTACATTCTTGTCCCTCTACGCTCCAAGTCTGCTGTCATGGGCGCACTGGAAGCTCGCGGGTTTGCGTTTCATGCAGACGCTGAAGCCTTTGTTAACATAGCCTCACCGCTCATGCAACCGCAACGGACATCCTCCCACGGATCAGCCAGCCTCGCCTCCCCATCCTCCTATTTTCCGACTCCCGGCTCACCGTCGGCCGCAACCCAGCCTCTGATCTTCCCTAGCCACGAGCATGCTCGACCGACGCCGTCCACGCCTCCTCCGTCGACCGTGGCGGAGTTGCAGACCCGGACGTTTTCCCTCCTCGCGAAGCGGGACATATACCCGTCCGTTCACCCGGCAGTGCAGGTCGTGCAGTGCGCTGGACGCAAGGATACGTTACGCGCCGGCACGGGAACACACGCTTCCGCTGAGCTATCGCAGCTACGGCTGCAGATGGGCTTGATGAAGTGCTTGTATACGGTTCCTCGCCCAAAATTCTTCAGTGTTACGCTCACAGATTCTGAGCCTGCGTCGATTCTGCTGGAGCGATCCTTGCTGGATAATTTTGCCTGTTCTTCTAGCTCTGCAGCTGGTGGAAAGGACATACAGTCTGTTCTAATTGGAAATACAGAGGACACACTTGTACCAATTAGTCTCGATCTTCGTGGACTGGGCATGGAGAGTACCACAGGTATTGTATGCGGTGTTGCTGGAGCCGTTGTAGGGGCCGGCATGAATTCTTTGACCTCTTCACCTTCTACCTCGTCGCCTTTGGCTCGCGAGGACGAGAGCTCGGTTGTAGAGGCCGAAGGGGACTGTGTCGACATGCTGTACCTCAGTACAGCCATGGCGGGGACTGTAATGGTTGCTGAAGTCGAGCTTGATCGAGCGGTCAGTGCCTTGAGAGAGGCTGGACGGAGGGGAAGGGAACGCCTGAGTCAGGCAAACGCTAACAAGGGGACGCAACACGAAAAGAAGGACAGCAAGGAGCACAAGGAAAAGAAGAATGATTTGAATAGCGGTGTCGAGGCTATGCAGATACGAGGTGGATTTACTAATGCCAGGGATTGGTGATGGCGGCTTTGGGTATGCAATCGGACTGCATCGTGCCTGGGACTTCAGCACAATAGGTTGAACATGACGGCCACCTAAGGGCTTGAGAAGATGACGGGTGGAGTTGCTTTGGATGAGCGGAGTCTTGCAAGCTATGCTAATAGGGAAAGCCTCAGTGCATCCTTTCTGTCCAAACTTGATGATATCAGTACCATTTGAGCGCCGTATGCACTCCTCAGCCCTCCCTTGCTCTTGCTATTGTCGATTATGATTTTCTCTTTCTTCTCTCTAGTCAATTTATCGCAACGATGGTTGGCATTGCCCGCTTCCAAAGCACCTACTATTCCTCGCTTTTATCAGCCTTTTCCCGCCCGAGCCGCGAAAATCGATCCCCACGCGGACTTCTGTACGGTTCGCTCGCCTCCCATTTACTCTTGGGCAGCTCAGCAGCTGCAGGACTAGGATCCGACACTGCTTCTCCCGCGGGCCCTCTATCGTTTCCGTTGGCCCCTGCTCGTTTCACAGCATCTGCTATCCTACTCGATGATGTGCCTGACGAAGTAGATGAAGAGCCATGGGCGTCACTGATGCGACTCGACGGCGAAGAAGAGGAGAGTTCTTGGAAGCGGCGGCGGCGCTCGTATTCTAGCAGTGCACGCTGCTCGCGGTCTTTTGCTAGGGAGCGTTTGGCGAAGTAGTAGCTTCCGCCGCCGCAGAGGATGAGGAAGCCCCAGCCGTAGTAGACGGAGGATATTGTGTTCATTGTTTTGCTGTGATTGTTACCTCTTATTTATTTTCCGGCTTGTGTATTCTGTCGTCTTCTTCTACTTGTTGAGGGACCCGGGAAAAGTTGCGGTACTTGGGCAGAGGCGGAGATGGAAAATGGAGTTCGTGAGCTGTCGCACGGAAGTGATTTGAGGAACTGTGTGAGGGACGAGACTGATTCGGTGAACCGGTACTATACGCCGACGAGGCGGTATGGAGAGGGTGTCAGAGTGAAGGGGGCATAGGCAATGGTTAATGATGAGGAGGTTTGCTTTGTGAGGCTTGGGTCATGATAAGTGCGGAAACTTGCCGTCTGCCGTCATGCTGATCTGCCACCTCATGCTCTGACACTCTTCCTCTCTCTGCGTCACTGCAAGCCTACAAACAGTACCAATTCCAATCATATAGCTCGCTCGACGTAGACGTCCTGTACTCAGACTCTCGCAGCTCACTGTGATCAGAGGGAGACGGCAGATTGAGGCGCTGGGCTGGCTGGTCGTCCTCCTTCCTCGAGAGGCACCTGCCTGAGCCTTGCCGCGCCCTCACTCTCCAGCAGCATCGCGCTCTGACGGCCACCATTTCCTACTGATTCCGTAATCCTTGCACACTCCTTCCGAATACACATCCTTTCTCTTCTCCCCCCAAGACGTGCCCTCCTCTGCTCTGCCAACCGTGCCAGCTGCAACCCCTCATTAATATGAATACTGAATACTTCGACGAACCTTCAGGTTCAGACTACGATGACCCTCCTTCCGCTTCAGAGGGCGGCTTCAGAGCCAAGCGTCGCGCTCCAAAGAAGACAAAAACGATATCGAATAAGAAAAAGCGTCCTGATGAAGAAGACGACGAATTCATAGACCTCTCCAACATTCCGCTTCGCCCAGACCACAAGAGTCGCCCGATATGGATCATCATAGGCCGAGATACTCGCAAAATCATCATCGAGTCATTTCACCCGCTTGCAAAGACTGCTCAGAGTTTCGCCGTTTCAGTTGCTGAACCCATCAGTCGCCCAAGCTTTCTTCACGAATACAGCATTACGGAACAGAGTCTCCTATCTGCCCAGAGCGTGGGAAATGATGCTGACATGGTCATTCGGACCTGCGATCAGCTGAGCAAGACGGAGATTCCTGAAGAGTTCAAGGAATGGATTCGCGAGACTACAAAGAGTTTCGGCAAGATTAAGCTTGTGCTGATGCAGAATCGGTACTTTGTGCAGTCGCCTGATGCTGCTGCTCTCAAGTCTGTGCTTAGCGATGCTGTTATTGCCGGCTTGAAGATTGCGGGTACTGAAGAGAATCTCAAGGAGAAAAAGCAGGCCGAGCTGATGATCCAGGGAACGACAAACACATCCAAGAATCAAGCCTTGGCAGCAGAGCAGGCCAAGCAGGAGGAGAATGTCCGCCGAGATGACCGAGACGAGGAGAGTGATGAAGACGACGAGATTGCAGACGAAGACATGATTGCGGCACTGCGTAGAGAAGAGGAAGGTGAAGATGACGATGAAGAAGAGGGCGAAGAGATCCATCGCTTTGAAATTCTGCAAGAGAGTGTGGAGAAGGTTAAGCAGCGCTGCCTGGAGATTCGGCTGCCAATTATGGAAGAGTACGATTTCCGAGCAGATACTGTCAACTACAAGCTTGACATTGACTTGAGACCTGGTGTGGCTACGAGACATTACCAAGAGACTGCGCTGCAGAAGATGTTCGGTAACGGACGTGCGAGAAGCGGCATTATTGTCTTACCTTGCGGTGCCGGAAAGACGTTGGTTGGCATTGCAGCAGCCTGTACCATCAAAAAGGGCGTCATCATCCTCTGTACGTCAGCTATGTCTGTCAAGCAGTGGCGAAACGAATTCCTGAAATGGACAAACATCAACCCGGACCACATTGCCATGTTTACGGCAGACGACAAGGAGTGGTTCAGGGACAAGACAGCTGGCACTGGAGTCATCATCTCCACCTACTCGATGATTGCGGAGCGAGCGAGGAGAGCCCACGACACAGAGACGTTTCTGCAAAACATCAGAAGCCGAGAGTGGGGTCTTATGTTGCTCGACGAGACTCACGTCGTCCCTGCCGACATGTTCAGAAAGGTTTCTGGCTCGATCAAGTGCCACTCGAAACTCGGTCTCACTGCCACCCTTCTACGTGAAGACGACAAGATTTCTGATCTGAATTATCTGATCGGACCAAAACTCTATGAAGCCAACTGGATGGAACTGTCTGAACAAGGACACATTGCCCGTGTTCAGTGTGCTGAAGTCTGGTGTCCAATGACGGCAGAATTCTTCGCCGAATACCTCAAGTTCGACACCAAGAAACGAAGCTTGTTCGCCACGATGAACCCAGGGAAATTCCAGGCGTGCCAGTTCCTCATCGACTTTCACGAGAAGCGCGGTGACAAGAATATTGTCTTCTCTGACAACGTCTTCACCTTGCAGCAATACGCAAAGATGTTAATGAAGCCGTTTATCGATGGATCCACGAACAACGCAGAACGTCAGAAGGTACTTGAGAACTTTCAGAACAACCCGAATATCAACACCATCTTCCTCAGTAAGGTCGGCGACACTTCTCTTGATCTACCAGAGGCCACATGCCTAATCCAAGTGTCCTCTCATTATGCGTCCAGAAGACAAGAGGCCCAACGATTGGGCCGCATCTTGCGAGCCAAGCGTAGAAATGACGAGGGTTTCAACGCCTTCTTCTACTCGCTCGTGTCAAAGGACACAGACGAGATGACGTACTCTGCGCGCCGCCAGTCCTTTCTCGTAGATCAGGGCTACGCCTTCAAGGTGATCACCCAACTTCGCGGCATGGACACTCTTCCCGGCCTCAAACTCAACAATCAGCACGAGCAGCGAGAATGGCTCGCCAATGTGCTCCTCAACGTCGAGAACGCAGGCCAGGAGCGCGTCGACGACGAGAATCTGTGGGACCGATCCGGCGGCAAAGCAGGCAAGAGAAGAGGTCCGATGGTGCGCAGAACAGCGGGCATGCTAGGTGAATTGAGCGGTGGAGGCGACATGGCGTACATGGAGCACGGGCGCGGGAATAGGAACAAAGAACTGAAGAGGACGGGCAAGGGGAGTGCGTTTTTCAAGAAAGTCGCGAGAGATCGGGAGCGCGCGCGAGAGGCTGCTAAGCGGATGCTCGAGGGCTAGGAGGCCTCGTAGTACTTCTTTGTACTTTTGCGTCTGCTTGGACTTGGGTTTGCCTCGAAGCATCTGCATAGTGAGGCGTTATTGATAATTGTAATACTGGATGGGTTTAGGATAGCATATGATAGGAGCGCATAAGATAGCATAAGATACAGGGGGTGGCCGCATCGACACCCCCAAAATTGTTCAAACTTGGGAGGACATGTCCTGTCGAGGTTGATTGTAGACTGTGCCTCCCGTATATAGATACATTCTAGACCAGTCTTTAGCTTTCAAGATTTGCAGGCGGTCATACTCGACTATAACCGTTAGGTCTAATCCTCCCAGCCGCCGCAACTTTGGGTCGTATTCGCTGCGGCCACCCCCTACACATTCGTCTTGTCTATATTGTCGGAATTTGTCTACTTTGGCCTCATTTTTATCGTTCCGCTCAAGTACCTAGCTTCAAGTGTAATACATACATCATGTGCGCAGGGAAAACTTCCAGCGTCGACATCACACTACGAGACAAGTCATCACCTGCATGATTCTTGACACTCGAGTATGAAATGAGCGACGTGCGCAAGATTCAATCTTGATTTTGAGGGCTTGAAGCTTTGTTCTTTTTTTTTTTTTTTCTTTTTCCCCCGCCCTTTTGGGGGGCTTGTAGCCGGTACTTTTTCTTCGAATTTGGTATTTGATGCGTATACTAGTATGATTATGACCGTCTGGATGCGAAGCTATTATGTTGCACGTCCCTGCGTCAGCATCGATGCGGGACGAGAAGAGCGTCGTGTGGCGTGCGTGCGCATTAGGGGGATTAGTCGTGCGTTTATATAAAGGCATGTTTGTGATGGCTGATTGCTGTAGATGTAGAAATGAAAGCTTGTCCTGCGTTGTCGATTGATCTTTTTTTTTTTTCAGGTGTGTTTGGAGGTTGGGGGATTTGGGGGAATGTTCAAGTTGTGATGAAGTTGAAAGTTTACACTGTTTTTCTTTTTCTTTTTTTTTTTTTTTTAATTTTTTTTTTTTTTTTGGAAGATTCAAGAGCAGAGGGGGATTTGCAGAAGACGGGGGGCACTGAGGTGGAAAAAACGGGAAATACGAAGCTGACGATATAGCGAGCGGTTAGACTCGTCTTGATATGCACTTGAGGAGGCCGAGGGGCTTGCTTGGGTCGTTAGGGGGTTTAATTTGAGGTTAAGGTATACTGCATGTGCCGCTCACGATACTACTTTATACCGCATAACACTATATTATACTGCCCAAGCGACTTGCTCCACTTGCCTCACATTATCATACCTTAGCGATGTGCAAATATGATAGGTATAGTACAAGCCAGTTCTTGGCAGGACGAATCGAGACATACGAGTGGGACTGAAAAAGACAGGACAGGTTAAGATGGGACGAGACGAGACAAGATACGAGGACGCGAACTGCCTGCGCGCTCTGATTCATTTTCCGTCAGTGTGCCTTCTGATCTCGTTTCGACAACTTTCTGCACTGGGATTGGTTTTCAACTTCTTGCGCTCTGACGGTAATCGCGAATACCTGCGCCCCCGACTCCATCGCGATCATCTAGGCTACGCTCCGGTTCGGGCTGGACAACTCGTTGTGATCTAATCAAGTGTCGAAGTATATCCCTTGCGCTTCAAAGTTTCAGGCTCCGATTCAACCTCGAGAATGTGTGTCATGACCAGCGTCTTGACAGCATGCGCTCTAATGCGTCTCGACTTCCTACAGTGTCTACGCTCTGATCCCATCTCGACACAACATGTGCGCTCCGATGGAGGCTCTCCGGCGAGTGTATCATCCTCGCCCTCTGGCGCTGGACGCCGGAGTGTCTGCAGACTTTTACACTCCGGGATACTGACGCATTTGCTGGATATTTCGCACGCCGCTGTACACCATTTGTGCGGGACCCAAATTCACCGCAACGCATGATAGCAGAGTTGCAGTACTGCCCCTGTTATCAGTTCTTACCCCTGTTATACACTTCACACTGGACGAAACTGGGACTCTTTTCACGGAGAAGGGGTGTGGAGGGTCTAGACCTTACGCAGCACCTTGACGGATTCTCATCCAAGCAGATATCTCGACCTGCGAATCCTTGCAGATAAAGAGGGAACACAGTCTAACGGGGACAGCGACATAACTCTTGATGGCTTGGTTCGGTCTGCAGGCCATCCTGCAGTGTCTCGGCTTTCGCAAGCGCGGTCGTCAGTCTGAACCTCGAGCCGCCGACAATCACCAGTCTGGATCTGGAAACAGAGTCCCAAGTAGAAGTTCGACCAACATCAGAAATGGAAGTAGAAGAAAGGGACCATACAAAAAGCCAAAATGGCGACCAACGATGCACGCTCCACGTTCGTTACGACAAGCAGCGGCGAAAGCTGGCGTCCCAGCACCTCCACCGCTAAACATACGCGCGATACGAGCGCAAAATGAAGCGCAACGACGCGCACAGATACAAGAAGAAGAGGAGATAGAAGCACGAGTGCGGGAAAGAGCTCGGCGGTGCGCAGAATTGCGAGCAGGCTCAGAACCATTCACGGGGTATGCTGCCAGGATTGAAGCACTGGAGTATTTCCCCCTCGACTCAAGCTCGTCCCATAGTTCTTCCCGACCCTCGTCGTTGGCGAAGGCTATGGCTGCGCCGCGCGAGAGGTGGATCCGTGCTAGCTCGCCTGAGACATCGCAGCGTGGTCACGGCGCGGGCCGGGTGCTTTCTACATCATTGGGGCGGCGGGATGCCAGTTCTGCTCCTGAGGTGCAGTTGCCTTCTGCGCATGCGAAATCTCCTGTGCTCGAGGACGCGAATGCTGGCAGCGAGCATAGACGGCTGGCTCCAGAGCGTGGACGTGGTGATGATGCTGCTGCAGTTGGTGCGCCTGCGACTGCTGCAGATGCATGCGAAGACGACATCGAAAACGCAATCGAAAACCAGAATGGAGAAGGTGCTTCTCGGGGCGGTGCGCTCGGCAGGACTGCGCCTCCAATGTTGCGAAGTGTTCGGAGGAGGATATCGTCAAATGCAAGGGAGGAATACAAAAATAGTGTAGAAGCGAGAAATCTGTCGGCTGAAGTAGGACGCCACATGCAGGTAAGACAGCAGCAGCGACATCAGGAGGGAATGACTCCGCCAACCCCGACACACAGGCTACTACGCACACCTGCATCTTCGCCATCCAGAAGCGACAAAACACAGTGTCGATCAGCCGCATCGAGGGCGTCCTGTGCTAGCAGATCTGACGCCAACAACGCCGACTTGGACACGGCACCAACATCTCACGACTTTTTGCTCGATCTGCAAGACCGGCTTGAGGATTGAGCGGGATATGCGCTGGTCTCACTGTGGATGCTGCACCACAACAGCGCGACAAGTTGGGATTTCGTTCGCCCTTGTGCAGAATACGCAAACCTTCTCAGAATCGACAAAGCGGATGCTGCAGTTCATCGATCCCATCCCCTGGCCTGATTCAGACCGGGAATCAGCGCCCGAGCCAGCATCAACAATAATGACCAAGTTATTGTCGTCGGACTCGGGCTACAGCAGTCTACCCAAAAGAAGCAACGATTTCATCTTCGAGAAATATGCAGAGGGAATCGATTGCTTTGTGCAACAACGGGGTAGCGAGGATCAAGCGCTGAGCGTCGCGCGGTGGGTCGATGGCTACCATGCCGAGCCTGGGTACGTGTTCAAGGAGGAGCTTGCTACGTCTGGCGCAATTGTGCAAATTGTGACCGAGCGAGAGGGCAAGGTGAGCAAGGAGAATGCGAGACTTTGGTTCAAAGGAAACGACGTGGTGGCTACGTCGGGAAGAGGATGCCTGGAGACCAAGAAAGTCACCTCAACCGGGTGAGGTTGGAGTCATGTACAGATAGAGATGTACAAACGAGTCTCGCCCTAAGCAGACGTAAAGTCTCTAATGTCTGGCAAGAATCTACTGGAATTGTGCAGCTTCTAATATCTGCTTCTGGCTGCCGCGGTAATAGCTTCCTAAGAATTTCTCGGATGGACAAACCTGCGCAGGCTGTTTCATACAAAGCCCATTGAAATGTGCATCAGCATCGTGTTGGGGGGCGGGACATGGAATTTGATCTTTGGCCGAAGTCTGAATCCTTTGATGTCGGTATCCTCCAAAACGAACCCCTGGTGGATCCAGTGGTATGACCCATATGCCTCGTTCCCGTTAAAGTGTTTGGTGTAAAGCTCCTCCCATAAGAAGGGGAAGCGATCTTTGATTAGAGTCATGTCAAATGCGGCTCCAGCAGTGTCGCCGCTCATATCAACGTTGCACGCAGCGGACGTGGTGTTCTCGGGTATCTCAGCAGGCTCGCCCAACCATGCCATGACATTTTCGGCTGTGAGTATGTCATCTTCGGTGTACTCTGTCTTGTAGCATCGGATCGAACTCGCCCTTGGGCCTACAAGAATCGGCAGCTCAAGGGGCTCCAAAGTAATCTTGTCGACGATGGTGCACTGGTGATTTTGAGGGCATGGAATTCCGTGCACTCTTTGTGTCCGGTAATGCTTATATAAATCTTTTTGCCATTCTTCGCAGTACAGGCTGAAGCTAACGCCATCATCCTCACATAACCTGACCTGCTTTGAAGCGCCCCGGTACAAGTTAGCCTTGCATATCGCGTCGAAGTCGGGGTCATGATATTTCCTTGTGTATTCTCTAGGCTCTAGAGGGTGGGTCTTTACATCCGGACTCAAATGACTTTCCGGAGGATCAGCTGGATCAGCGCTAGAGAACGCAACCAGAGTCAGGCCAATGAGGCCGACTTGCATGCACGAGAGCATTTTCGTAGAGCTAGGGACACCACTGATTGATGTAGACTTTTCAGGATGGTCCAGGCTAAGAGGAGTCCGCTTCAGTGTGCCTTGCCGCGCATGTGTTTGAAGACGATGGGCCGTGAGATTTCCGGATCGGTCGAAGTCGGACGTCTAGGATTAATACGATGCAGACGGAGAGAGACTGTCACAATGATGAGCGACGTGTGGCTATAAGGGCAAGAGGCTACGCCTAATACCCGGTGACAAGGTCAGTTAACTGTCATGACCCTAGGGCATGGTGACGGAACAACTGTATGGGAGCAAAATGCATTGTGGCATCTTCAGGGACGATTCATCGGGAGATCCTTGCGAATCGAGCGTAAAGTAGCATATCTACTTGGACAACTTTGAGCGAAGAGCGGCAGTAGCAAGGTAGAATTTTCGGAAGATTGAGACATGTGCACGGATAGGAAGAAGCCGGTGCTCAGGAGGACCAGTCATGATCGATTTCAGTAGGTGTTGGCTGATTGTACTGGCGGCATGTGAGATGGATTTCAAAAGGGACTGCGGCAATGGATCGTCGGAGAGGGGGGAGATTGTGTGGGGGGCATTGTGTGGGGTGAGCGTATTTGGATCTGCTGCATCTTCATGGAGTCAGCGTCAAGGTAGCATGACACTCGAGCTGCAGTATAAGCCAGTCAACGTGTCTTATTGGGTGTTGGCACGCATGTACGAGCGCAAATGACGAGTGCTTGATTCTGGTGGTTAGATGGAGGGACTCTCGGGGTAGCAAGCGACAGCCAGCCGAAGGGAGCCCGGGATGTGTTTTAAACATCCGCCGCAGAACGCCAGGTTCCCATGACAAGACAGGTGCCGACGCAATACTCGAAAAGCAGTCGAGGCCGGCCCATTGAGCGATCCAGATGCTAAGAGCGATCGGATCGAAGGCAAAGAGCGTGCCAGTACACTCACCGAGTGTGTAGTGGAAAAGGAGAGCCAATGATGCCAGAGAGTACGACAGCGGCAGGTGAAGAGAGGAATGTGGGGAAGTCCAGGCGTGGATGTGGAGTAAAGAGTCAGGAGGTGCAGGTGGTGAGGTGCAGGTAGGATGGAAGTGCAATGCCGTCCGAGAATAGACTTGACGTGGCAGCGCTGGATGACTAAGGCACGTGCAATGGATGAAAACGTCCAATCACGTTACCCGTCGCGTCTTCCCGTCACGATCGCCAGCTGTAACTAATTCTTGGATACACTGACTCACAGTCTGACACTGGACTGCCTTTCCCTCAACTCGGCTTATGCGCAAAACTTGGACACCAACACGCTCCCTCGGCATCTTTGGCTACAAACAGCCCATCAGAACACACGTCGTCTTCTCTCAAGCTTCCACCATGGCCCAACCGGGGCGGCAGCAGCCTCCCTGGAAGGCGCCCACTACCTCCGCCAGCGTTGCTCCTATCACCATCTTCAACTCTCTGACCCGCTCCAAAACCCAATTTGTCCCGCTCGACCCAGAGGGTAAAAGGGTCACCTGGTATGCTTGCGGCCCTACCGTCTACGACGATGCGCATCTGGGCCATGCGCGCAACTATGTCACCACCGATATCATTCGCAGGATTATGAAGTACTACTTCAAGTTCGATGTCAAGTTTGTCATGAACATTACTGACGTCGATGATAAGATCATCCTGCGAGCCCGCCAACAGTATCTCTTCGCCCAGTTCCGCTCAGAGAACCAGGCGCTTTCAGAAGCCAGGGCCCAGGCAAGCACGGCCTGGAAATTCTACGCAAAGAAAAATGCCCCCCTCGTTGTAGATGCCACGCCAGCCAGCTGGAACAAGGCAGAGAAGGAAGCCTACGGCCATGTGTTGGAGGGTAAGCCCCTGGAGGCGGGAACAGAGCTGACGGAGAAGGAGGAGAAGGTGAAGATGCACTTGCGAACTCTGAACAGTACAGCAAAAGCCCTCATTGAAGCTGACAAGGGCCAAGTCCTGCTTGATGACTTCTATGCTCAGACCGAGGACATCTTCCTGCCGTGGATCGATTCCGAGAAGGGCTCCACTATTGACGCGGATGATCACAGCATCTTTACAAGGCTGACGAAGAGATACGAGGACCGCTTCCACGAGGACATGAGAGCGCTACACTGTCTGGACCCCGATGAAATCACCAGAGTCACCGAATACGGCCCGCAGATCGTTGACTACGTACAAAGGATCGTCGACAATGGATTTGCCTATGTTACGAGCGATGGTTCCGTTTATTTCGACATTAGTGCTTTCGAAGGTAGCGGAAACAGCTACGCTAGACTAGAGCCCTGGAACAGGAACGACAAGGATCTCCTCGCGGACGGCGAAGGGTCCTTGACAAAAAAGACAACGGAAAAGCGCTCCGATGCAGACTTTGCACTTTGGAAAGCCTCTAAACCCGGAGAGCCAAGCTGGCCAAGCCCATGGGGCAAGGGTCGCCCTGGCTGGCACATTGAATGCTCTGCGATGGCTTCGGATAAGCTAGGCAAGACCTTTGATATTCACTCCGGTGGCATTGATCTTGCCTTTCCGCACCATGACAACGAATTGGCTCAATCGGAAGCATACTGGGCAGAGAAGGAGTCCTGCTGTGGTCAGCAATGGGTAAATTATTTTATGCACATGGGCCATCTACACATCAAAGGAGCCAAGATGTCCAAATCACTCAAAAACTTTACAACTGTGCGCAATGCTCTCGAGCGTGGAGATTGGAACCCCCGGCTGTTACGCATCGTCTTTCTTCTCGGATCGTGGAAGGATCGCATGGAAGTCACGGATGAACATACGGCCGCTGCACGGTCATGGGAGAAGGCGGTGCACAATTTTTTCATCAAGGCCATCAACATTGAGACAAAGGCACCCTCACCCGTCAACGGGGCCGCTTCAAATGGCGAAGTCAAGTCAGCAGCGGCGGACGACCAACTACTCATGGCTCTGTCGAAAGCGCAAAAGGACTTCTATGAGGCTCTCACAGATTCATTCGACACCCCGCGGGCAATGCGCATCATATCTAACCTTGTAAACGAGTACAACGCGGCAGACAAAACAACACTCACAGACGAGACCTTGATCGTCCTCGCGACCTGGATCACCGAAATTGTCCGGATCTTCGGTCTAGATGGCAGCGACGGTTCCAAGCCCATTGGCTGGGAGGGCCTCGACATCCCTGACGCTGCCAAACAGTTCGTCTATGCTGCTTCCAAGCTACGTGATGAATTGCGCTCTCGCGCCAAAGCAGGCAACACCGACGCCAACGAAATCCAGAGACTCGTCGACGAGAGCCCAAAGGCTGATGCTGAGCAACCAGTAGCATCCATTCAGTACGCCGAAGTTCTGTCCCAATTTCAGGAGGACATTTCCTCGGCTGCGAAGTCAGACGCTGGCGCCAAGGAATACTTGCAGCTCTGTGATGCTCTCCGCGACGTCAAGCTGTGGGATCAGGGCATCTATCTCGAAGATGCACTGGAAGAGGGTCAGCCGGCTGTCGTGCGACCTCTAGGCCAAGAGGAGATTGAGGCGCGCGCGCAAAAGGAGCAGCGAGAGCGCGAAAAGGCCGAGGCCAAGGCCAAGAAGGAGGCCGAGGCCAAGGCGCGGTTAGAAAAGGGGAAGCTCAGCCCGGCGGAGATGTTCAAGACGGATGAGTACAAGAAGGAGTTTACCGAGTGGGACCAGGAGGGTCTGCCGACCAAGGACACGGAAGGCAAGGAGATTGCGAAGAGCAAGTTGAAGAAACTGAAGAAGCTGTGGGACGGGCAGAAGAAATTGCATGAAGAATGGTCCAAGGCGCAGTCTTGAAGACCTAGGTGTCGGGTCTGGTGCGAGCAAGGCATGAGAATGGAGGCTGACTGGTTCTTGTTGCATGTAGAGAGGATGGGAGAGGCTGTATGAATGAATGTCCAGTCTTGCATCGTGGTCATGAAGCCCAAGGTTGTTCAACATGTCCTCACGAGAATATCTACTGACGGCCCTGCCACACCTCTGTTTAGCACTCAACCGACCTCGACCTACTACAAGCCTATTTATTTCTTCTCCTCGTTCCCTGCTTCATCTCCAGGATACACAAACCCCAACTCTTCCAGCGTCGTGATCTTCTTCCTATCCTCCCCCCTCGCCTGATACGCCTTCTTCACATTCGCAATCTCCCCACGCAACCAAAACATACGCTCATCCCACCACGGCACACGGAGTCTCCTGCGCTCCCCCTCTCCCACAGCACGCACAGCCCAGTCATGCAGAGCATTAACATACTCCCCATCTCTAGGCGGAGGCAACTGGTGAAAACTCTTGCCTGGACCCCACTCCTTCTCGCCCTGCTCTTCCCAGCGCAGCATTTCCTCGCGCGCAGGCAGAGCCAGGCGACCGGCCCATACGCGCGCTACAACAGCTGCCTGCGCCTCTGCTAGCGGAAACGGAATTATCTTCCAGGGCAGAACGAGGAATGCCAGACTAGGCAGGGCATTGTAGAATATATGCTGATATACATTGTGCACTCTGTCCCCATTTGTGATGATTGGCGTGGTGTCAAAGGGAGGCTGCGTCGCTGCATGCGGTGGCTGCGGTAGAAATGTGTACGAGTAAATATACCCCGTGCAGAATACCACTGCGTCTAGCTCAGTCAGGACTTCACCGCTGGAAAGCTTCACCGCGCGATCGTGCGTCGAGGACGGGAGGAAGGATGCAATGGCGCCTACGTAGCGCGCTTGCTCGTCAGGCAGGCGAAAGACTGGATTGGGGTCGGAGCGCGTGGATACGAGCAGCGGCGAAGCGCATGCGGACGCGATTTGCGCTGCGATGTCGAGGCCGGAGGGTCCGTTGCCTACCAGGAGGACCTTTTTGCCGGCGAAGGTGGTGGGGTTGGAGTATGCTTTGCTGTGCGATATGATGTGCGGGAACGCCGTGTTCCAGGCTGCTATACCTGGGAAATCCGGGACGAAGGGGATGTTGTAGTGGCCTGTGGCTATGAGGAGGGCGTCGTAGTATCTTGTTGTCGGGACGCGGGTGGGAAGATGGAGGGTTGTGACTGTCCATGTTGCGTGGTGGGGGTTTGAGGCGCTGGGGTCGGGGATGGCGGATGTTAGCTGTGTCTCCCAGGTTATGCGAGAGGTTATGTCTGAAGCGTAGGAGACGAGGTAGTCCTCTACTTGGTCATGGCTGGGGAAGAGGGAGTCTGAGTCCGGGAAAGGATGGGTGCTATGTTGCATGAGCATCTTGGGAATGTTGGCTGCAATGTGTCAGCCATGCGTTTAGACTAATGAGCAATCGATAGACGGACTTTCAAGGAGATCGTAAACGGGCGACACAAAGGTTGCTCGTTTCTTGGTAGAGCCATTGGTGCCTGTATCCCTCCATATGGGCTTGGGGAGCGGGACGTCTGGCGAGGTCTGGGGGATTGCGCATGTTGAGTGCGAATTGTTCTCGGGGACATAGTCCCAGACGCCTCCCGGCTTGCTGCCCTGGTCGAAGATGTCTATCTGCGAGAAGTGATCCTCGGCGAGAAGGTGTCTAAATGCATCTGTCAGGATTAGAGGCGTTGGCTTGCGGTTGCGATGCGGGCCCTCACTTTGCGGCTGCTACTCCGGATGGGCCACCACCCACTATAGCCACGCGCCTGATATTGGATATGAATGATCCAGACATGTTGGAGATGGGCTATACCTCAGGGCTGTCACGGGCTTCTTACAGACAGAGAAGGCTGAGATCTAATGTCGTGATTGTGCTCCGCCTCCAGCTAGACATGTGACGTATTCACGCCATGCCCACGAAGGGCAACCAAGGTAGATGTTGCATTGGCACTGCAGACCAGTATTCTGTACTTAGGAGACTTACTCCTCCAGCATCAAAGAGCATTGATCTCCAGAGTCTTGTCTGCAGGCTTCATAAAGTGGGATGAACGTTATGAGGGCCTGCAGAGTGAGTGCTCCCCGACTCTGCGCACGGGCCATCGCGACCAAATGTTCAACTTCGACTTCACGTGCAGCTGCTCGACCTTCAACTCTCTCGTCAACATTCCACCAAATCTCTGCACATTCGCATACACCGCTCTTCGTAATCCTCATCACCGTCCTTCCGCCGACCGAACTTCGAAGCAGACATCCATTAGAAATATCTCAAACTAGAGCAGATCCCACACAACCTAGTCCCGCATCCATCAACTCCACGACACACATCCACCTCCAGCGCGCAGCCCGCAACTTCCATCCCCCACACCGCCCGCGCATGCGCAAACCCCCACAGCTCTCCCGCCCAGCATGTCCGGCGGCTCCGTCTGGAACCCGGAAAACATCAAAGATGTCGCCGAGAGCGTGGGCATAACCAACCTCACCCCAGAAGTAGTCGACCACCTAACCCGCGACGTCGAATTCCGCCTCGCCCAAGTCCTCGAAGAAGCCCTGAAATTCATGCGCCACGCAAAACGCACAGAGCTCCATACAGCAGATGTATCGCATGCGCTGCGCGCACTCGACGTCGAGCCGCTCTACGGCTACGAGAGCACGCGCCCGCTGAAATTCGGCGAGGCGAGCATCGGGCCTGGCCAACCGCTCTACTACCTCGACGACGAAGAGGTGGACTTTGAGAAGCTGATCAATCAGCCGCTGCCCAAGGTGCCGCGGGACACGACCTTTTCCGCGCACTGGCTGGCGATTGAGGGCGTGCAGCCTAGCATCCCTCAGAATCCTGCGCCGGCCGAGGCGGTGCGCAGCACAGATCTCGTGCCCAAGGGTCCGGGCGCGAATGCGCATCTCGCTGCGGCGGCGGGTAATGACGTTACGGTGCGCCCGCAGGTCAAGCACGTTCTCAGCAAGGAAATGCAGCTCTACTTTGACCACGTCTGCCAGGCCATTCTCGACGAACACAATGAAGAGTACCGCCTCGCGGCGTTTAGCTCGCTGCGCTCGGATCCGGGCATTCACCAGCTCGTGCCCTACTTTATAAACTATGTGGCGGAAAAGGTAACGCACAATCTCAAGAATGTGTTTGTGCTCACGCAGATGCTGCACGTCGTGTCGTCGTTGCTGGAAAACGCAAATTTGCACCTGGCGCCGTACGTGGCGAGCATGATTCCGCCCGTGCTCACGTGTCTTATCGGGAAGCATCTCGGACAGCCCGCGGCCACGCTCGACGGCGGCAAGCCCGCGCACTTTAGTCTGCGCGATCACGCGGCGGCGCTCATGCTCGTGCTCACGAAGAACAAGTACACCGAGAGCACGCCGAGTTTGAAACCGCGCCTCGCACGCACACTCATGAAGACGTTTCTGTCTACGACGCCGCAGCCGCTCGGGACGTACTATGGAGCTATCCTTGGGCTGTGCGGCATTGCGCGCGGCGACGGCGTGCGGCAGTTACTCCTGCCCAGTCTCAAGGTGATTGACGCTACGCTCAACGAGGAAGCGGGCAAGGCTGCTGGTGCGCCGGAGGAGCAGAAGACGTACAAGCTCGCTGAGCTGGAGACGTTGTTGCGCGCGATTGTGTACAGCGTGGAGTTGGTCGCGCAGGGGTCGCCGGACGTTATTGGCGTGGGGAATGCTGGGGCCATGGACGTTGATGTGGATGGGCAGAGAGACGCGCTTGCGGAGCGGGTGGGCGATATGGTTGCTGATGCGCTGGTCAAGTCTGGTCGGCCGGAGCTTGTGCGCGTTGTGCTTGGGCTGGACTTTGCGTCGTGAGGTTATAGGTACCTGGAAAATAAATATGCACTACGTGCCGACCAAAGACTACTGTCAAATGCTGAGAGAATGGACTGCTGCATGTCGAGTAGATTGGGACCTTTCTCTCTGGTGTAAGCTCGATCTGGTATATGCTCTATACCTTATACCTCTAATGTACAAGTACATTCCAAAATCGTAGATGCCTCCCCTCAAATAAACACAGCATCCTTCTCCCGCACCGCAGCAGCACTCTTCACGCTCCACCGCGCCCTAGCCTTCTCCTCATCCTCAGTACTCCACTCCCTCGGCAGCACCGCAAACACCAGAAAACTAGTATGTGTCTTCAGCTCAGGCTCAGTACGAAAGACTAGCCTGCCCTCGCGCCAACTTTTGCGGTCCTTTGCTTCTTCAGCTATCCGGCGTAGTCGCTCCTGCTTCGTTTCTCGGCGCGCTTTGCCAGCCTTGGCCTTCTTCTTGGTCGCGGGTTGCGCGGCGTCAGCGTCGGCGTCAGCGTCATCACCCTCTCGACTCTCGGCGTTGAACTCGGCCTGCCGCTTCTCGACGTCGACTAGCCGTGCTACACTCTCGCTCACACTCGCTGCAACGGCGCTCACACCCCTTAATCCTTCCAGATGCAGCCCGATTTGTTCCCGGCGCACGTCCAGTCTTGCGTGCGCCAGATCGTAAACTTGAATTTCCGTCCACGAGTGCCGGCGGAGCGACTCGACGCATTTGGTCACTTGCTCTATGCAGGGAAGAAAGCATGTAATGTGCGCAGTGCGCCTTGGATCGAGGGGCGAGGCGGCGCCAGAGGGTGGATGGCGGGACAAGTGCGGGAGGGCGAGCGAAGGGTCAGGAAGGTCCAGGAATATATTCGTCGCAAGCGGCGAGTGTCGCGGTTTCTCTTCCGCGGCTTCGCCGGGGGCAGAGAGGAGAAAGCCGTCATTGTACACATCCCGATGCGTGACCGTCACCACATCTTCTAGTCTGTGCTCTCGAATCTCGTCACGCAGCTTCTCGGCGCGTGGGGCATGATATTCGTAGCTGTAGACTTTCCCCTGGCGCCGTTTTGACTTTGACTTTGAATTGGTGTCTGGAGTTGAGTCATGGCTCGAAGAAGCTGATGAAGAGCCGCTGTATACGGCTCGCGCAGCAGCGTGCGTGAAACTGCCACTGCCTGCGCCTGCCTCAATCAGCACGCTGCCCGGGCGAGCGCGCATCTTCTGCAGCACAAAACTGTAGTCGGGCGTGTAGACTACTTGTGTGCGGTGCGGAAGCGAGAGAGTCCACGTCTCTGGGGTCGGGGAAAGAATATGGCAGAAACCAGAGGGGGCACGGTCTGGTTTCGCTGTATGCATACTGGCTTGATCACCGTCGTGTTCATGCTCAAGCTTGACTCTCTTGGCTGCGCAGATAGACCCGTCAGTCTGGTCCTCAGTACCAACATCGATACGGGACAAGCTAATACCTGCGCGTTCCTCCTCGCCCCTCTCGCCATCTGCACTCGATTCTATTGAGATCTTCTCTTGTGCAGGAGCGGCCTCATTCTCGCCCTCCTTCCCCGCACCCCTCCTCCCCTTGAGCCTCGCCCATTCAGCGCATTAGGAATCTTACTAGCCGGGACCTGTGACCCCCAGGCCAAGTTCACCAGTGTGGAATGCGGATAGGACCCGAAGCGCGTATTTGTGATAGCATCGGTAGCGGGGTCTAGTAAGGTGGGGATCTGATCGTCACGGCGCAGGTGCAGGATTGCGAGGGTGTTGGGCGTTGTGTGCGTGCCGGGTGCAAAGAACGGAGAGGGTTTGAATGAGGCAGCCATTGGGCCTGGTGAGGGTGCGTGTTGGAAGAGGGAGCGGAGTGCAGGGACATGCGTTTGCAGTGATGCTTGAGCTGCTGCTGGGACATTTTTTTCCTGGAAGCTGCAGCTTGGAAGGTACGAGGTACGGAGTCGGCTGCGGAGTAATGAATTGCCGGGAGGACTTCGAGTTGCTTCAAGGCTGCTCTTCTTGTTCTTGGTCAGGACCCAGGTCTCTACCAAGTCTTACTATGAATTGAAGATTGGCGAGTCATCACGAGTCCGACCTGATGCCGCATCAGAGCATGTTGAAGCGGCCTTAGTCACAATCATCTCATGACTATGCACCATCGCTCAACGAGTAGCATGCTATCAGCGTTGAACAGCAACAACAACATCAATCCATTCACAGATATGTACAAAACTGCTCCGACGACTGGGCTGACCTAGTCCATGATTCTGAGACACGCCACTACTGATTCACCAACTCCGCCGGCCATCACACATTACCCAACTAAGCGCAGTCTACTTCTGCGAAGTAGCAGCAAACCCAAACGAATTAGCAAAAGTAAAAGAATTGCCCTCGCCATCGGTAAAGCCGGCATTGGTAGCGTAGCTCGAGTTCCACGACGCAGTATAGTACGAGCAGGCAAGCGCTGGGTTAGCCCCATTCTTCATCATACTGGCGGCGGTGAAGAAGTTGCAGATGCGGCCGTCAGTGGAGTCCTTGTTATAGGCAGTACACTGCTTGGCACAGACTTGAGGGTCATAAGGTGAGTCGGCAAACGCGACGGACCCCATGAAAGAGCTGTCGCCGGATGGGGTGACGACTACTGAGCTGCTGAACGAAAAGGGGCTCTTGAAGCCGGGAGGAGGGAAGGGGATGGCGTTGTACGCATCGCTACCAGCCTGTGCCTCGGATCAGTCTGGGCCCATGAAGATTTTTACTTGCGCCAACGAGATGCCTCGAGACAGTAACTACGACTTACAATAACGACGTGGAATTGAGACTGGTACTGTCCGTCGTTTGTGGCGACCGACTTGGTAAGAGGCGTGCCCCAGTAAACACACTTGATACGGGTCAAGCTGGGTGGGTTGGGGCAGGAGGCATCATTGGCGTTGACGGTAGGGTCACGCTCGTAGTACAGGTTGAAGGATTGACAACCCTGAATGGCATTGCACTGGCTGGCACAGGCATAAACGTCGTACGAGTCTATGAGAACAGTCAGTGCAAAGCACACGTAGAGCTATTGTATATGAGAGGTAATACCAAAGGAGCCATTGTATCCAAGGTAATGGTTCGTTGACGCAGAGGCGTTCAGGTCGCGGAAGCTAACTCTTGATCAGTATGAAGGCCCAGCAGAGATGAGCACAGAACATACCCAAAGACCGGGTAATAGCCAAAGGGGATGCCAGCAAACGTTGCCGCGCGGTGAAAAGGCTGGTAGCTTGCAAAGCGCTCAGGCGTATCTGGGTCATGGACGGCAGGGCCGTAGCCGGGAGAGTAGGTCTCGCAGGCATCCTGACGCCTCTGCAGAGCACCCTGAGTAGCCTGAGAGCTTGCGCTAGAGTACACCGGGCCAGGATTGTATTTGACGACTTGAGAGCCAGGGCCGATTGGGGCATTGGTCGCTGCGGGAATCTGAGCAGCGATGGCATTGTACGCGGCTGCGAGAGCATTCGCCTGAATTGGGCTGTTAGCCTTGGTAGCAGGCACAGCGCTGGCAGTGAGCGCAAGAGCTGCTGTGATGAAGAAGATGCCGGCCATGCTGATATCGAGGATGCTTTCTGCTGTTGACGGATGCGGAGGATGCCTTGTGTCCAGCCATTATGAGCGTCGTCCGGACGCTTTTCTTATACCTCAGTGCGAATACTGCGGGCGGTGGAAGGGGACCAATTCCAGATTGGTCGGGGTAGCATCGCTGGAGGTGGTGCAGGACGATTTAGAGTTGTGGCTTGAATAGCGTTTGGTGACTTTGACACCTTCTACGTTTTCTAGCGCTGGAAAATGAATCTGGCGCAAGGCAAGTCAAAAGTTACAGTTGACTTATCGGCGATGGGTGATGACATGTGAAGTCTGGTGGTGCCGCAGTCGCTCGTCATCCATGGGCATTCAGATGATGGCTCGTGGCTTGTCGGTCGACTATTCGACGCGCTGGATGATCATATGGATGTCTTGATAATCGCGACCTCGAGCCTCTGCGGACTTCTCTCAATCAAAGTCGGCTCGTCGTCTCCTCATTCAAGAGGCGTCTGACAGTGTCTCACAAGATGACTTTGGCTTGTGGAAGGAGTGCGTGGCTGGTGGTAGTGGAAGTGCAGAGGGCAGGACTCTGGTACCTCCGAGGCTGGCCGGCGCATCGATCAGTGAGGCCGCAGAGAAGACGCTGGACCAGGCCGTGTACTATATTCGTTCAGAGTTGCTAGTGTCAGCCAGACTTTTCTTCATACCTGCAAGGGCGTCCGTCGGATATTAGACTGTCGTCGGCTGCAGCCGCAGTGGGTACGTAGGCGTTGATGTTGCGCGTACACGTGCCTGGCGGTTGTATCATACATATTATAGTGGACGCTCTAGCCGGCTGCGACTATTGTTCGCTGCGGCACTTTCAAGGTCACTCTGTACTGAGCGTGTTCGACAAAAGGAGAATGCAGCACGGATACACACGTGCACGTCGTTGGCAGGTGTATCGATGCTCGGGAGGGCACGCGTATGGAGAGACATGTCGTAGTCGAGTAGATCACAAGCATCTGCATGAACGTTTTGACAATGCATCCATCCGTCTCTTCCATGATTTGGCTTACGGAATATGTGCCATCAGTTGTGTCGCGCACTGCTGGACATGAGGCGCAGGGAACTACATGGCCAGGCAAGATGCCTTTTTGTGCAGTGCCCGCGAGAAAGGCTCTTAGCCGTGAGGATGCATTCTACCTAGGTATGCAGGCCGAA
This sequence comes from Taxillus chinensis, assembly GCA_023512835.1. Taxonomy (NCBI): domain Eukaryota; kingdom Viridiplantae; phylum Streptophyta; class Magnoliopsida; order Santalales; family Loranthaceae; genus Taxillus; species Taxillus chinensis. Next base: position 49,691 of record JAKCVP010000424.1, on the reverse strand, counting down.
TTCGAAACAAGTCCACCGGCAATAGCAAATTACACAAAATCATCGCTCAAACGACAATGTAGAAGGTAGTAGCGCGAGAACCTCACACGCATCCACCGGCATGAAAGCCATCAACTATGAGCCTCACCGAAGCACCAGAGTCCAACGCCCATGAGCGCATACCGCTAATACACGTATGTGCCAGGTATCTACCTATGTACATAAATACATACCTACACAACCCCAAAAGCAAAGCAGAAGCAAAGTAAGAGCGTGCCATCGTCAACGCCAACAATCAAAAGCAGTCCTGGCTTCAAGTACAGCCAAACGCCATGGCGCGAACCTACTAAGCCATACGGCTGCCTCCCGCTCTAGGTACACTCTCACAAGCCTTAGTTTCCTACTTGGCTCGAGTACAGACGGCAGACTTGGCCTTGGTCAAAAGCCAAGGTGCCTGCAAGTAAAGCCACGATAGTCTAGCACCCGCAGGCAAAGCTGCACAAAAGCCCATGGCTGGACGACCAGACCCTAGGCTCAACGGCGATGCGAGGGGTTTAACATGGGCTGCTCAAGCGCCGGTATGACGCCGAGGAGGTACATATGAGATTTTAGTGAGTACTCCTTGAACTGTCCGGGTGTAAAGTCAACTTTATCTTTAGAGATAGTTAGACGCAGCGCTTGGCCTTGGGTCTGAGGTCATCATACCTTATCGCCCGTCTGTGGACAAAGTTCAAGGGCGCGCATACATATTTACTACTCAACCGTGCCACCTATACTTGAAAGGGCTCCTGCACCGAGACGCTGACGAAACAATAGAGAACCTGTCAGGTTTATAGCAGTAATTAATATCTGTTGAATTTTATAGTGCATGAAGAAAAGCGTCTAAACTCATAGACCTATACAGGGAGGGCGTTACTGTCGTCAGAATAGCCTAGCCAGCTTCGTGTCGTCTCTCTCAATGTATCTCCAAAAAGCAATGCATTCCCATCCTCCATTCGATCGACTTCGTAATCTTTGCATGGAGGCGTGCGTGGCCTAATGTCGTGCCTTGAATAACAAGATTCTTTCGTAAGATGAACTCCAAAAAATGCAAGTTTCCAGCGGTGATGGTATAAGACAGGTTGTCACTGGCTCTACCAGTCAACTTCGCTCGCCTGGACGTGGAAGTGATCCATGACCGCCTTCTTCAGCTGAGCAGTCCTGAGGCGGATAGCCTCGTGGTCATCCTGGATGATGGCGTACTCGTCGTCTTCGCGTTCTCTCCACGAGTACTTGTCGCCCATTTCTTCCGTGTGGAGCTCATTGTATCTAGCAATAATGGTTAGTTCATGCGGAAGCTTCCTCGGCGCACAAGCATAAGCTCACCTGAACCATTCCTGCCACTGCAACTCCTCGCGACGCGTCCGGTGTTCATTCCACTTTCTGAGCAATTCGACGCCCTCTGGGTCCGAATCTTCGAAGCACATGCCGTATTGCTTGCAGTAGCAGCTCGTCATGCTGGGACACATGACACCTTCGCGCTTGAAGATGTACTGCCACATCATTTCCATCGCACGTCCAGTGTACTGGTCCGCCCATTCCTCCTCAATCCAGTCCTTGACGCGTTTCCACTCCTCAAGAGGCACGGCTCTGATGGCGTCGCGCGATGCAGCAAATTGAGAGCAGCACGTCTCGGCAAAGTAGCGGGGGTAGTCTTCTTCGTTGGGGAACAAGCGCTTGAAGAGCTGCTCATTGAACATGTCGGATAGTTTGTGCGGGTCGAGACCGTGCTCGGCGTTGGAAGGGTTGAAGGTGACCCAAGACGGGCAGCCCGGCCAGTGGTCGCATCGCGTGTTGACGTAGCCCTGTTCCATGACGAAGGATCGGTTCATGCGATTGATGGAGTTGCTTGACTTCTCGTCCATCAAGATGTTGTTGTGCCATGCGATGTCCTGGGTGTGGAAGAAGAAGGTAATGTCGTTGAGCTTGTTGTAATGGTCCACAATGTAAGTCAGATAGACCATGGCCTCCCGACCGTGGTTTTTCTCAAGATGGTACTTGCCGGCCTTTGGGTCGTCGACAATGTAGATTGCCTTGTCCGTAATGTCGTTCAAACCATTGTGAATCCAGGAGACGGAAGCCTCGTCCGCAGCAAGACGGCCACTGACAATGGTGGCAGTGTAATCGCCGTTGCCCTTGCCTCGTTGGCCTGTCGCGCTCGTCTCCGACTCTTCCGAAAGCTTGATGTCTGTAGGGTTGGAGTTGACAAGGGTGGGTGCGCCACGTGCGGAGCCGTCATCGGCAATGGGGCTCTTGAAGGCCTGGTAAGCGGCGTGGAATCGTCTGGGGTCAGGGTGTCTCCACGTCAGAGTCAATGCAAGGATGATGACAGCGCCAACTATGATGTAGTATCTTCGGGGAAGGCCCCTTGACTGAGGCGCGCCGTTGGCGAAGGACATGGTGTTGGAGTGGGGATCTCAGCTGCAAGGGGGTTCTGCGTGAGGAATGCGGAAGAAGAAAAGGCCTACAGGGCCCAGCGCATGGAGGAGATGTGGCGTTTTTCCAATGTAGGCAAGTGGAGGCGTGAGACGGTTGGATGGTAATCTGCTGACTCGAGAAGCAACTGGACGAAGGTGGTGGCCAAGGGCGTGGGCAAAGTGGCGGGCTTTCCAAGGGAGTGTCGCAAGATGAGACGAACGTATGCGAGTAGTGGCGGTGGTGGTGGTGGTGGTGGTGGGGACGGTGGTACAGCAGGGCAGGGCAAGAGTGGCAGGGCAGAGCAGATCAGCAGGGCCAGGTCAGCAATGAAGGATTGAAGCTGGCAGAAGGGTTGAGACGAGATAATGCAAGAGCAACTGATGATCTCTTTTGTGAGGTTGCATATTGCCAGTGCTTAAAGTCGACTAAGACGCCCAACGTCCGGCTAGTTTCTGATACGGGAGCACCGTGGCGGAAATTCGCAGGGACGTCCAGCGCAGCTCCAGATACATTATATCAACTCATTTGTTCGCATTTTCTCCGCGGTATGATATTGCGCGCCTTGTTATTTGCAGCGGGCAGCAGCAGACGCCTCGTTGGAGTGAAGTCGCTGCGAGTCCATTGTCGCCAGGGAGCCGCCCTGCGCTGCACCACGTATTCCTTGTAGGTCACCGAGTCTCTTCGCAAGTCATGCACATCCAAGCCCGTGCCAATTCGGTACCGAGATTGACCCCTGGCTAGCCTACTGACGCTACGACACGAGGGCCGAAAAGCTGCACCATTGCACCTGTGGCGTCGCCGAGGGATGCTCTGGACTGTTCACTCGGAAATATCTATTGCTATGCTCCCCCTTGCTCAGACTGCACTCTGCAAGCATCTACTGGGCTGCTCAAGACTGAACACACCCAACACCTTGACACTGCGTCAGGCTACTGATCTCGCGCCGCGTGCCAACCAGCGGGAGCGGCGCAGATAGCGCGGCCGGATCTGTGCGGCTTAACGGCCCTACTGTTTGTAGATGTGGTGGTGGCCATGCTGGCTTCGCAGCTGGTCGACCCGATCCACCCTCACCACCCCGTCCACACAGCCAGTTCCCTGCAGTGGCACAACAATGCGTTCGCAAGATTGGACAGAGTTCGTCACGTTGCGCACTACACGAGGGCGGGAGTGCGACGGCCGAGGGCCTGTACATTCGTATGCGCGCGCTCCTCCATCCATCAACGAGTCGTGCGGATCTTTAGGGCGAGTTGGTCTTGACTAATGATATTCATACATTCATCACCTCGCAGCGTAGATACCCCTCCAGAGGAGATCCATTTCCCGCCTGTGCGCATCTTCAGGAAAGCCATCACTGCGCCGGGCGCCGCCCGCCGAAGTCCATCATCAGCTGATATCTTAGCCGCCACAAAAGCCCGTTACTGATCCGTGTCCGCCCATGGGAGGAGTGTACGCTACATGGCCTTCTCCACATTCTTTTGACATCATGCTTGTCATTATTCATGCTGGTGCATGACCGCCAGCCCGTTGTGAACAGATCGCCCAAGAGCGTAGCGCATGTGTATAATCCCCCGGCAGTCCATCTGTAGACGAACAAACGGGGCTGAACAAAGACTGTTCTCGACGCGGAGCATTAATTATATGAAAAGATTCCAATCCCGTGGGCACGGCACCTCCTCATTTCGTACCACCATCCGCCAGCAGGTCGAGGAAGCCCTTCTTACTCATCTCATTGACCTTCTCTTGCCGCCGGTCGAAGCCGATCACGCCAGCAGACTGTGTATCCTTGGACGCCTCTTCGGCTTTGACCTGTGCAGCCCGCACGGCATTGAAGAGCTTCACGACACCTCGCTGCGCCATCTTCCTCAGCACCTTCTCATGCTCCGCCAGCTCGCCAGTCGAGACTTCGGTTGTATTGAGTCCCATAACATCCCGCACCCGCCCACGATCTTGCGTCGCTCTTTTCTCCTCTTTGATCTTCCGCTTGGCGCGCGCCTCAAGCTTCGAGTCCGCCATCTCCTTTGCATTCTCCGCCGCCTTGGGGTCTCGAGATAGCACGGGGTCCTCGCGCTTGGCTGTCGTCAATTTCGAGCTCAAGATCTTGGAAATTGAGTCGGCGAAAGCGGTCGGGTCATTACGTTTCTTTTGTGTTCGTTGCTTTGTTGGCTGAGCGCCTTCATCTACTGCATGCTCTTGTGGCTCGTCGTCTGCGTCTTCTCCCTCTGATAAATTGTATTCGTCTGCGTCTGAGCCCTCCGTATCGTCATCGTCTTCTTGTAGATTGGGCAGTTGTACGCCATATTCTCCGTCTGAGTCTGCGTCGCTGCCCTCGACTTCTGTCTGTACTCGCTTCTGTACAGTCTTGTTCCGTATAGGCTCGACTTCGTCCTCATCTTCGGAGGAACTGTGGTATTGTGTACGCTTAAGACGCTTGTTCTTCGTGACGGGCAGACGAGCGGCAAGCCCGCGCTTTTTGCGATTAGGAATCCGTTGAGAGCTCATGCTGTCTATACGAGTGTGTAGCCGCTTCTGGTCTGGTGATTGGGGTGCAATGCGAAGGTGGACATGGAAATGGTCAACGCAGCAAGTAGATTCAGAAATTCTAGAATTATTTCTCCAGTTTCCCTCAAAAGGCCGGAGTTTGCCCGGCGCGAACTTCCGCCCCGCCGCTCCTGCATGTCCACCACCTGCGACCAGAACACCACGGACTTCTGTCCTACGCTCCTCGCCTCTCCTGACTGCACACTACGGGCCCCACACCTCACACCGCGCAATCATGGTTCTCTCGGATTTAGGCCGTCGCATCAATGGCGCCATCTCAGATATCACGCGGTCAAGCACCGTAGACGAAGAGGTACGCCTCTCCAGCCAAAACCCCACACTCCTCTCCCCTCAAGCTCGAGTGCATAAATGACAGAATGTCCTAACAAAATCATCTAGGCCTTCAAGAAGATGCTAAAGGAAGTGACAAACGCCCTCGTATCCGCCGATGTAAATTTAAAGCTCGTCACCAACCTACGTAAATCAATCGAAAAATCCGTAAACTTCAAGGAACTGCCTCCCTCGGCGAACAAGAAACGCATAATACAAAAGGCCGTGTACGATGAGCTTGTCGCGCTGGTTGATCCGCACGCGGAGCCGTTCAAGCCGAAGAAGGGCAAGTCGAATGTCATTATGTTTGTGGGTCTGCAGGGCAGCGGAAAGACGACGACGTGCACAAAGCTTGCGCGATGGTATTCTGCGCGCGGGTTCAAGGCGTGTCTTGTGTGCGCTGACACGTTCCGTGCTGGTGCATTTGATCAGCTGAAGCAGAATGCGACAAAGGCCAAGATTCCGTACTATGGGTCACTCACGCAGACGGACCCCGTCGTCGTAGCGAGCGAAGGTGTGGAGAAGTTCAAAAAGGAGCGCTTCGAGATCATTATCGTCGACACGTCGGGTCGGCATAGTCAGGAAGCGGACCTGTTTGCAGAAATGGTGCAGATTCAAGAGGCCGTAAAGCCAGATCAGACAATCATGGTACTCGATGCGACAATTGGTCAGGCAGCGGAGGGCCAGGCGCAGGCATTCAAGGAGTCTGCCGACTTTGGATCGCTAATCATCACCAAGACCGACGGTGCTGCGGCTGGTGGTGGTGCCATTTCCGCAGTCGCAGCGACGAATACGCCCATTATTTTCTTGGGAACAGGCGAGCATCAGCTCGACTTTGAGCGCTTCCAGCCGACGTCGTTTGTGTCCAAGTTGCTGGGCATGGGCGACATTCAAGGTCTGATGGAGAACCTGCAGACCATGAAGCTAGACCAAAAGGATACGATGAAACATATTCAGGAAGGCGTTTTCACCATCCGCGACCTGCGCGACCAATTATCAAACATTGGAAAGATGGGTCCTCTCGTAAGTTTTTTTCCGGTTGGCTGCTGCACGGACTTCCTTGAACTCTACCATTGCGCGAGCTACAATCATACTCACTATTAAACAACGAACCAAGCTAACTCTCCTATTTGCAGTCAAAAATCGCAGGCCACATCCCTGGCCTCTCCGGCATGATGCAAGGCATGGACGACGAAGACGGCAGCACAAAACTGAAACGCATGGTAATGATAACAGACAGCATGACGCGTGCCGAACTCGACAGTGACGGCGCAATGTTCACTGCCCAGCCCACACGCATGACGCGCGTCGCCCGAGGCTCAGGAACGTCTGTACGTGAAGTAGAAGAAGTGCTCACGCAGCACAAGACAATGCAAGGTATGGCCAAGAACATGAAGGCCGGCATGGACAAGTCCAAGGCTGCAAAGGGCATTGCAGGGAACAAGGGGCAGATGGCGGCTATGCAGCAGCGGCTGCAGAGTATGGGGCGCGGACGCGGGATGCCGGGGATGCCTGGTGGCGGCGGGATGCCGGATATGAGCCAGCTGCAGAGCATGATGAATATGTTTGGGGGTGGGGGGCGGAGGGCCGCCGGGTGCTGGTGGAGGGGGTGGGATGCCGGATATGGCGCAGATGATGGAGGCGATGAAGAGTATGGGCGGGTTAGGCGGGTTGATGGGCGGTGGTGGTGGACGGGGAGGACGTCGGTAGACGCTCGAGGAGGAGAGGAGAAGAGAGGAAGAAGCCTCATTCCAACCCCTCGAGTTCATGGTCATTCTGGACTCTTACCATATTCTAAACTTGCATCGCATGGCGCTGGTGGACAATGGGCCCGTTTTTTTCTTTTTTTTTCGAAATCGAATCGAATCGATTTCAAAGCATTTTACACATTTGCATTCAAATATTTATTTCTCACTGTTTCCAGTTGATGTTGGTTTAATCTTTTTTGAAATTTTACCCATGGGCGTTCAAGGTGAATGTTGACTAGGTTGTCATTCATTGTGATTATTCAAGAGCCCATCATTTGAAATCCGGTGTGTTTATTGAAAAAAGTAAAAGTGAAAATAAATCAAAACGCAAAGTTTACCCTGATGGAATGCTAGCAATTCGGTTTGAGACAATGCAGGTGCCGCGACGTGAGAAACGAATAGCCTGTGCAGAGAAGGGACATGGCTGCACACCTACTGTAGATGCTACCTTTAATCTCTTGTCGAATGGGCAAAAGGAAACCCCTTTGCAAGGAAGGAGGGGGGGAAAGCAGAGAAAGCGAAACGAAGAAAGAGGAAAAGAGACAGAGGCCCGGTATGTGGATGATACGTAATGCAGGTAAATGAGCGTCAGAAGTCGTAATTCATCATTTATACATCTAGCCTTGTCTTTCAAGTCCCGCAATGGCTTTCCGTCGTTCAATGATTACGCCGTGCTGTACTAACATACACGTCTCTTGCATCATCGGTCCCCACACTTACGGACGGGAGACAGCGAAGGGTAGACCGCAGAGAAGATCTACAGACGGCGAGGAAGAAGACATAATCACCGGGAAAGAGTAGACTCAAACATCAACCTGCGGCTCATGATCCGCAATCCCACTCGGAAGCCGCTGAACCTCGACCTCAGCCTCAGCAAGCCGCTCCTCCTCAACCGCATACGGCAGCACAAGATCAGCCGAAGCCTTGTTCCGCCTAAGATTCGCACAGTGCTCATTCTCCACACGGAACAGCACCCACGCGCCGCGCCGACACACTTCGATCAACGCCACGAGAAACGCCACGAGCGACGAATGCTGGTTGTCATGCCGAAAGATAACGTACAGGACCCAGTTGAAGCGCAGGAGCGGGTCGAGCGTCATGATGGCCGCGTACGTCCAGACGGGGAAGGCAATGTGGTCGCGCGCCCAGCGTCGGTGCATGTGTCGGTGGCCGAGCGAAAAGTCCATGATCACGTCCCAGGCGCCCGAGTAGAGGCTGTTTATTGCGGAAAATACTATGAACAGCGCAAAGTTCTCATCGGTGCGCCCGATGCGCCATGCGGACAGGAAGAGGTACTGGCTCATGTTGAAGCCGTATTTGCCTGCATTGGCCATGTGTGGGTACCAGTCGCCCGTGTCGGAGAAACGCCTGCAGCATTGCAGCAAACGAAACAGCGCAGGCAGAGCCGTCAGCGCACCAACGGCCCAGTTGTGCGAGGAATTGCACGAGGGCGGGTCCTCCCAGCGATTGCCGGCAAGACAGAAGATGAGGCCAATGTTGCCCATGGCGTACGTTTGTGAGCAGACCATGTCGCCGAGAAAGAAGTCGCCGAACGCGACGGGATGCAGAGGCGCGGTGCAGAGTCGTCCTACTGTTTCGCCGAACCAAAGGCGTGTGCGGTGATAGCCAAAGGGGAGCGGCGCGAAGAGTCCCAGGACAGTGAGGCCAATCAGGATCCAGGGCCACCAGACGTACATGTACATGCCGCCTACATGATTGAAGTTGAGGAACATTACCAGACCCAGCAGGCATAGACTGGCTGATGGGAAGAAAAAGAGCTGTTTCCAGTCCAAGGAGTTGCGAGGATTAAGCTCGAAGATAAAGGTGTAGTTGATACGCCAGCGGTCAAAGATCATGCAATCGAATGTGAATATCGCTGCCAGAAGTAGGAGGAGGAAGTAGCCAGCGTAAATTTGTATCAAAGAAGACGCGTCTGTCGCAACGATGCTCGATCCGTCCAGGTCCCTAATCGCCAGAACAAGACCTTGAATGGCCAAAACCAAACCACTAGCAGCCAAGACGCCATTTGTGAAAGCGATGCCAGAAAAGTCAGTAATGCGCTTAGTTTTCCGTCTCAGTTTTCCAGCAGCGATCTTGTGGTTTCCACCTTCGAAATAGCGAGCGTACATGTCCTCCACATCGCGCATGTACTGATCAGGTAGTTCGGAGCGAGCGAAATGCGACGTGTTGACCTTTTCGTTGAAGTATTGCAGTGGCTGGACTGCTCGGACGGCCTTGTCATACTTCTTGTTCGCTTTCCGGAAGGCCTTGTGGTTCATGAAGGCGTATGCCTTGAGCAGTTCCAGGGATCGGTAGTACTCGATCATGGCGACCTTCAGCTTGTGCCTTGCAATCTTATACGGCACGTCGTTTGCTGGTGTCTTGCGAACATAGTCGCGTCCGGGATCACGGTTAATACTTGACGGGGTCGGGAACCCCTGTGGACTGGGCTTGGTCTTGGGCGCGTTCTTAGATGCGCCGAATGGACGGCGTCGAAACGGGCCGCCGACGATTTGAGCAGCGACTGTCCGCTTCGGAGGGTTGAGTTCTGCTCCTGCGCGTTCCCAGGCCTGCTGGTCACGCATGAGATGCAGCTGTTCCCTAAGATTCTGCAGCTGGTCCGAAGCCTCTCTCTCCTTGTCCGTAAAGAAGGAGTCGACTTTGCTGAGAGCATCATCCAGGTACTGACGGAACGACTTTGTCTTCTCCTCTACATTCAGCCGGGAGTGAAGGGCGACATTGTCGGTGCCATATGAGGTGTTGGATCGCTGTGAGGCGAGGGCGGGCTGGGGCAGCAGCAGCGGGGTTCCCGAGGGCGAGGGAGGCTGCAGAGGCGGTGGAGCGACATTGGTGGACTTTGCGGCGCGTGCGACTGTCTTGATTATCTTTTTGCATTGCTAGAGCAGAGAGGCGGGAGGGTCAGAGAAAGTAGGGCGCGCTGTCAACAGGGTTGTGCATACCTTGTAATCCAGGTACAGATTCTTCCATTCCGGGACCGCCTCAGCGTCGAGCTCCTTTGCGAATTTCATGGAAACGGTGAGCTGTGAAGGGTTGAGGATAGAACATGCTGGAGGAAGGCGTATGGCAGCAGCACGAAGAGAGGCAGGCAGGAAAAGTTGCGGTTGCGTTGCTTCCAAGACCTGAGGCACTACTGACTGTACCGACTTTCATGTGGTCGAATGATTTCATACTGCGGACGTTTAGCGCCCATATCGCAACGTCGAGAGAGGGATCTGCTACGCTCCTGTACCTGCATTATTCTGCCTTCTCTATGCGAATGCTCACCATTGGTCCTTGGGCATGCTACCGTTATGCTAGCCTTGAAGTCCACTATTTCGATGCGCGTGTCTGCCTGCAAGTCAAGGCCTGTATCACTCGTCTCTTACATGCGACTGGGCAGTGCCAGGCGTAAGCAGACGAAGCTCGGCCCCGCCCGATCCCTCGTCATTGCGATTGATGCAGATGGCATTCGACAGTTCCTATGCACCAGACTTCGTGCACCGCTAAGAAAGACTGTGTCGGTGCAGAATAGCTATCGGTTGTTTGTAGAATCACCTATAACTGCCTGCATCGCCCGACAAGTACGATACTGCCCATTGGGATTCAATGAGCAAGCCATCAGGGTACCTTGGCGTGGCTGCAGCCTTGTGGCCGAGCAAAGCTGCAATAAGTCGCTCACCATGTGCCGGCATTCCACGGCCATCAGCATTCGAAAGCAACTCGACCCGAATCGATCACAGTGTCACAACGCTACATTTCACATCGTCACATGCAAGAAAAGAGATGCCGGTATTGTGAGGGATTTTTTTTGATTCATGTGTCTCTAGGCAAAGTCGCCGAGTGTCAAGGCATCCTCAGGGTTCCACAGGGAGGAACGAGCGTCGTTACTGCATAATAACGGTACAAGGTGAGGTAAAGAGGCAGGCAACCGAGCATCTACCACTGGCCGAACTGCTGCTGGAGGCGGTCGTTGGGCTGAACCTGGTTGGGATCGTACTGGTCTGGAAGTGAAGTCAGTCAGATGTATCTTCAGGCACACATGTGTAGAGGCAAGCTTACCGTATTGACCGTAGTGGTCGTCGTAGAGGCGCTCAGCATTCTCCCTAGCTTGATGCTTGGCCTTCTCGCGGCTGTTGAATGGTCAGCAAAGCCGTGAACGGCTGACGAGCAGCGAAGAAAACATACTCGATGTAGTCGGCACCCTTGGTTTCAGCAAGCTTGTCGACCTCACCGGCAGCGAAACCAGCAAGGAGCTCCTTGGCAAACTGGTGGCTAACGGGCTTGCCCTCCTTGCGCTGACGGTCTTCGAAGATCTTCATGGCAGCAAAGCCAGCGCCACCGGCGAGGATCTCATGGCTGAGTTTCCCCTCGTTGGGCTGGTCCTGCTCGTAGGTCTGCTGGTAAGCATCGTGAGAATCACCTGGAGACAAGAGGTTAGCAAGCTGTAGGTAGGAGGTAGGTAGGTAGCTTTGTCGAGCTAGGTGAGAGTACTGACCCCAACCGAAAACCATTTTGGCGGATTGAAGATAGTAGGTTTGTTGAAGTGATTGAAGTTGTGAGAGTCGCTGTAAGAGCTGCTGGCAAAATCGGATGCTTGATAGAGGTGTGGAAGAAGAAAGGGAGGAAGAAGCTGAGAACTAGAGCAGATTATATAGCTCCCTGGCCAGCAGCAAGAGCCAGCAGATCACGACGGCAGAGAGGGGCTGCCTTGCGTCTGGCCAGGCTTCACAATGATGCAGGAGGGCCCCGCGGAGCAGGTGCGGCCATGTTTGGTGAAGGGGACTGGCGTTTGCGGCGGTGCAACCAATGGCTGTGCAGGGCGATGGCGCCGCGTGTGGAGGTCGAGGCAGGTCCAGCTCAGACGCCCGAATCAAAGCGCGCACTGGACAGTATGCAACGTCACATGAAACGTGGTCTTGCTGTTTGCGTCGACTGCGCGAGGGATCAGTGGGAGCCGTGGGAGCCTTCCAATGCGCTCTCCAGATCGTGACGTCGACCGGTGCAGCACAGCATGTTGGTCGAAAATAGCAGCAGCAAACCCCCTGCTGCACCACCTGTCACCTACAAACAAGTCACGCCATCTCGCTTCGTCTGTGCAGTCCGCTCACACCCTCACAATCCACCTCTGTCCATCCTGCTGCGTGGCTGCGGTGGATGTGCTGTGCTGGACACGATCTGGAGCGCCACTAACGGTGCGTCTCATCCCACCTTTTCCCTCGTCGGCTAAATCGATTCCAAAACCTCACGCCACATCAAGTCACCTCCTCCGCTGCAGGGACTCAAGGTCACGCAAATCAGTAGCCGCCAGCATGGTCCTCGCCCTCCCGAGAGTCACTGTCACAGAGAGCCCGGCAATCGTTCCCGACCATTGAACATCAAACGTCGCAGATTGGCGCTAGCAGGCAGATAAGCATTGGCCAAGCCTTTGCGACAGCTTAGGTGCCGTGGCTGTGTGGCCCTGCGTCATGGACGAGGCTGGAGGGGGCCGTCGCCAGATGCTTCTCGAAGCCTTCACGTTGACACGCAGCTGCGACAGACGGGAACCTAGGTGCTGGCAGTAAACAGACGACAACAAGGCAGGAGGATCAGAGTAGCCCGCTGAAAGTCAAAGCCACATTTTCCGCCATCAATACGCACTGTCTAGCCGCCAGACCCCTTTCAAGCTCTCGCCTAGTAGGATCCGAAGCCACGCGTGCCACGCTTGCGCAGCTACGTGGAAAAGCAATGCCGACCATTCCCACTGCCTCCACTCTTCCAAGCTCTCTGCAGCCTTTGCTCACCTTCTACACCTCAGCCGCCAGCACGTCGAATCCTCGAAACATCTTGATTCTTCTGCACGGGCTCGGTGACAGCCCAGCTCCATTCACAAATCTCGCTCGACAGCTGAACTTGCCCTCTACTGCCTACCTGATTGTTCGTGGTCCAGCACCCTTACCCTTTGATCTGGCTGGCTTTCACTGGGCAGATGATATCCAGTTCTCGCAGGCAGGTGTGCTGGATCCTGACTCGGGCTTCGAAAAAGTAACCAAGCTGCTGGCTGAAGACATCATCTCCGACCTGCTGGTAGCCAAGTGCAACTTTGAGCCCCGGGACATCCACATCCTTGGGATGGGTCAAGGCGGCATGGCTGCGCTGAGTGCTACGTTGCACGAAAAGCTTGTGTCGAAGGAGCTGGGCGGTATCATCAGTCTCGGAGGCATATTGCCTGAGCAGTGCAAGACGCAAGCGAAGCAGTCGAAAACGCCAGTGCTGCTGTGTCACGGCAGCATGAAGAGCGCTGTCACAAGCACACGGGTCAAATCTGTGAGAGAAAAGTACAACACCGTACAGGTTGTCGAGTGGAAAGGCAAGGCGGGCGATGGGATGCCCACCAACCAAGCTGAGATGACACCGCTGATGCGCTTCTGGGCTTTGAGATTAAGAGCAGCTGCTCCGTCTGGTGCAGTCGAGGTAAGGTAAAGCTAATGCGAGCAAGTGTGCGTCTACTCTATATTCAACTGCCATGCCTATATCGTCTACACGCTAGCTATGCTTGCACTAACTATACAACTCCGCCAAACTCATCAACGCCATCTACAATGAATTCAGTCGCGGAACTCGTTGTCGACCGTCTCAAAGTAGTCAAAAAAGCCCTTGAACAGCTGCACGCCCAAGCCCGGGTCTAGCGAGCCAGTTGTTGCCCGAATGCTGTGCATGCTCAACTGCGGCAGACCAACATCAATGGCCCGCACGCCCATGGCAGACGAGAGCATAGGTCCAACGGTGCCTCCTTCACGAGTGTCGTTTCTCGCCTGGAACACTTGCAGCGTAGCCCCTGCCTTCTCCGCAATGCGCTTCAAGAAAGCGTACGACGCACCGTCGGTAGTCATGTGTCCCGAAGCATCTGCCGATACAGTAACGCCGACATTCAGTCTCGGCGCGTGCTTATGCAGGTACGCATTCAAAAAGTTGGGGTTCACAGCGTGCGTGACGTCTGCACTCACCAAGAAGGAGTTGGCATACGTTGCCGCAAGGAGATTGGCGCCGCCCTTGCCACCAGCCAGAGAGTCGACGATGCGCTCGACGGTGCTAGGCAAGAAGTTGCCTCGGGCACCCTGCCTGAGCAGACTGCCAATCTCCTCGTCGTCGAAGAGACCGACGAGCTTCACGCTCTCGGGGCTCGTCTCGGGTCCGCTGGCCAGCAGTCCCTCGAGCGCACTCCACGAGCACAGCTTGTCGTCGATGCGGCCGCCGTAGATGAATTCCCCGTCCAGTCCGCCCACGGTCGCAGGCTGCACATCATACAGCTCTAGTTCCCAGTTGACTATATCCGCCGCGTCCTTGAGCCCTAGTTTTCTCCTGATTGCTTCCACGAGACGCGGAGGCTGCTTCTCAGCGAACGTCCTGCTCGTATCCTGCGCCACAAATCCACTCGTCTCCTGCCCGCCAGCAGAGAAGGACCCCTCGCCAGCCTCCAGCCCAATCACAGGCACCATCTGCGTCTCATTGTTAAATGGTCCGCTCGCAATAGCCCCGAAATGCGGCGCAAGAGTAGGAATCCGCGCAATAGGATCGTGTAAATCCACCAGCCGCTCCTCAACTTTGCCTTTGGCAGTCTTGACGAATACACGCCCGCCCACACCGAGATCGCGATCCCACCATGTCGGTCCCAGTCCGCCTGCGTACGGCGCAACGCCCAGTTGACTGTATCCCGCGGGCGACTCAACTTTGGAAATGGGCTTCAGCTTCGCCGTGAGCGCATCGACGTGCCCTGCGATCATCGCCACACCCCCATCTCCAGGCTTAAACGCCGACCCGATGTGAAACGCAATGAGTGAGGAGTTGTTGCGCGTGGTGTAGTACTTTCCGCCCGCGCGGAGAGACCAAGAGGAGCGAGCGGAGAGACGGGTGTACCCTGCTTCATCGAGCGCCGAGGCAAAGTACGATACGGCGTGGAAGACGGTTGGGTTGAGGCTGAGAAAGGCGGTGAAGGGGCGGGCGTAGGCTTCTGGTTTGAGAAGCGGTTTCGTCGTGCTCTGCGGTGCTGCTGCTGGAGCTGGGCGGATGGGTAGAGTGGGCATTGGCCGGGGAGCGGCGGGCGGGCCTGGCGCTGGTCGGCCGGTTGGTTGTGGGGTGGGGTAGACTGCGCGGGTCATTGCGTCTGACGTAAGTAGAGGGACGATGAGAGCGAGTAGCGAGAGACAGAGGTGCTTTGGAAGCAGATGTGTAGGTAGAGGAGAGGTGGTGCAATGGGCAGACGAGAGCTCCAGCTCTGGCCAGTGCTCGAGTCACGCGATGCCGTCAGGTTGGCGCAGCGACGGGTGAAACGGAGATATGGTTAGCTCAGCCTCGTGCCCAACTATCAGTGTGGGCCTGAGTGTGTATCCCTCGCTTGCGCCTTCACCTTGGGTGAGTCTCAATGTGCTGCCTCAAAAGGAATTTGACACAAGACATCAAGTTTACATTACGCATTATACCATTGCGGTGATCCGCCGTGTCGTCATTTGTTCTCCACAGACCTAAAATGCACCTGCATGTTCAGCGCTCCAATGCAGATACCCGAGTCATTCGCCGCTATGCGACCCCTATCATGCTCTCGTAAATGTCATTAGATGTATGCCTAATGGAAACGTAGCCGCCATTTCCCTTGTCCGACAGCCCAGTTGTCAGAAACAGAAGTAGACACTCAAGACCCGCTTGAGCTCCAACGGAGTGACTCCCGCTCATCCCAGGTTGAAGAAGTCTTTGCCGAATTCGTCATTGCTCAACTGACCATCTCCGTCGTTGAGCGTCAGGAGGTCGTCAAGATTGAACTCGTTGCCACTGTTCTCAAAGTTGAATCCATCTTGGTTGAGCTGATCGAAGTCGTTTCCACCCTCGGCCATGAAGCTCTCAGGGTTGACCATTTCACTGAAACTGTCTGTGCCCTGAAATGCCTCGTCATTTGCAAAATCGCCTAGACCTGGCAGCAACGACGCAATGTCTGTGTTGCCTCCGTTCGCGTCCATATTATTGCTGTCCGAGGCGGCCGTCGTAGCGTTGGCCTGATCTTGAGCTTGCGACGATTGTGGCTTGTCATTCGCTGCATCTGGTGCATCTTTGTTTCCTTTGGTTGCAGGAGACGGCTGTTGATTTGGAGATGCCTTGTCCGGTGAGGCGTCAATATCAAAGAGCAAGTCTATTGCGGCGGAGTCCAGGTTCTCGCCGTCTTGAGCGGGTGCGATGTTGGTGTCCAACGTCGGTTGCTCCGGCCTTGCTTCGGCCTTGTTCTCGGATGCCGGTACATCTTCAACTTGCTTCGCACCTGGCTGCGCATCTACAGCGCTCGGTTGAGTTGGTGGCTCTACTTTTGCTAAATCTTTTGTGGCTTCACCAGGTGGTGCAGCGAACGCGGCCTGCGCGTTTTCGTTTGGCTTGGTGCGGCAAAGGACGAGATCTCGGCGGAGAATCTGTTGGGCTTGAGACTATGAGGTGTCAGCAAAGCTGGTCTGGTGCGCTGGTCCTACCAGCAGCTAGTAGCTTGCAGCTTACAATCTGAGCGTCAAGCTCCATGATATTATCTTCCCAGCGGCGGAGTAGCCTAGGAATCATGTCCTTCATACGAGAGTTGTTGGACGCGATAGTTTGGGCGTTGCCCTCCTCTGGATTCTCGAAGACGGCACCGGTGTATAGAAACTAGTGGCTCGTTAGCAGGTGGAGCGTGCAGCTCATGGCGCAGGCTGGTACGTACTATGCTGTTGAGCGTCTCCTCCAGAGCGTCTAGAGAGCGCATGGCGCGCTCATTGTTGATCCCAGCCATGCGGGCGGTTCATGCAAGCCGGGAAGCCAAGGGCAAAAGGGAGGAAAGGGCGTGAGGAGGACTACCTATCAAGCAAGAACACGTCCGTGGCGTCGCACAGGGAAAGAGCGTCGGCAGAATGACTAACGCGGGAGCTAGCACGCTCCCGGCCTAGCGCTTGTTGCCCAATCGCTGTTTCTCTCAGAGCACTCCCAGAAGCTCTTCTTGACCCAAACTCCAGCATCATATCTTCTCCACTGCTCTCTCTTTCCTACTCTGCTGTTCAGTCGGTTTGTGCGGCGGCTGCATTGCGTATCTCCCTTGGTTCGACCTCGCTTTTGCCCTCTCGCATTGCCTGCTTCTGCCAGTCCGTTTCCCCCCTGTTCTGGCCTGCAGAAAAGAGGGTTTTAGACAAGAGACCCTCCCGCAACGCCATTTCTTTGATTCCACATATCCGGATAGCCCGCCTGTCTTGAGCCATTGGCCTGATATTTCTCATCTCATCTTCTCCCATCCTGGCAGCTTATCCATCTCGACGCAGTCACCCCTCGCCGAGTCCTCCCTCCTCGTCCTCCTCCTGAGCACCTGCATTTAGCTGCAGCTGCTGTTTTCCTCCTTTCACACGTTTTTCTCCGTCAAGAACCAATTTCCTTGCCGGATTCTACTGGTTTTTCTCTTCGTCGAGCATTCCCTTGGTTAAGATTAAACGATACCCCAGAACAAGATTTGCATTCAATTCGTCATGGCCGACAACGCTCCCTCTCACCCACCTGCTGCCCCTGCCGGGATGTCTTCGGCCATGCCCCCTCCGGCTCTGCCCCCCTTGCAGACCAACGCCATCCCAAGCGCCGTTGAGGGCGATCCTGCTGCCGCTGGTCTCGCCTCTCCTATGAGTGCTGGTGGGACCGTCCGGAGAGCTGCTCCTGAGCCTAACAAGCGTGCGCTCTATGTCGGTGGCTTGGACCCGCGCGTTACAGAAGATGTTTTGCGCCAGATCTTTGAGACTGCTGGACACGTCCTAGCCGTGAAGATCATTCCTGACAAGAACGTAAGTCAACTGACATCCCCTTGTAACAGCAGCAATCGCATTTGGCTGTGCTTTCCTTGTTGGGGCCTGCCCTTGGTCAATACCTTTCAGACGGCGTTTGAGACTTTTCAGTCATGCTCAAATAGCAGAGAAGTCGAAATCAGACGGCACCGAGTTCAAAGTTATATGTCACCTTCGAACGCATTTGTTCAAGAGCGAGTGTGTTTGCTCGACCGCCGAAACCTGCACATCATCGATCCCTGCGCATTGACTAACAGTACCACCACAGTACCAGAGCCGCGGATTCAATTACGGTTTCGTTGACTATGACGACCCGGGTGCAGCTGAGCGTGCAATGCAGACTCTGAACGGCCGCCGCGTCCACAACAACGTAAGTCCGAAAATGAAATCAGCTACTAGGAGAGTCACTCACAGCCTGGTAGGAGATCAAAGTTAATTGGGCTTACCAATCTAGCAACAACAACAAGGAAGATACCTCGCACCACTTTCACATCTTCGTCGGTGATCTTTCCAATGAAGTCAACGATGAAGTCCTTATGCAGGCTTTCTCGGCTTTCGGCATGGTCTCTGAAGCTCGCGTTATGTGGGACATGAAGACTGGCCGTTCTCGTGGCTATGGCTTTGTCGCCTTCCGTGATCGCGCCGACGCGGACAAGGCCATTGCAGCAATGGACGGAGAATGGCTAGGCTCAAGACAGATTCGCTGTAACTGGGCGAATCAGAAGGGTCAGCCATCTTTCCAGCAGCAAGCAGCGATGGCTTCGCTTGGAATCTCGCCTGCGACACCGTTTGGTCATCATCAATACCCTACTCACGGCGCTGCATCCTACGATATGATCGTGAGCCAGACGCCGCAGTGGCAGACAACCGTCTACGTTGGTAACCTGACCCCCTACACCACCCCGAATGACTTGGTGCCACTGTTTCAAAACTTCGGTTATGTCGTTGAGACACGCTTCCAGGCAGACCGTGGCTTTGCTTTCATCAAGATGGATACCCACGAGAATGCTGCCAATGCCATTTGCCAGTTGAGCGGCTACAACGTCAATGGACGTCCCTTGAAATGTTCTTGGGGCAAGGACCGTCCCCCAACTGGCCAGTTCGACGGAGCTGCCTTCTCACCAACTGGTGCAGCCACGCCTGGCGCTTTCCCTCCTAATACCGCTGCTTTCTTTGCTCAGTACGGCAATCAGGCCATGTCTCCACAAGCTGGAACGCCAACGGGCCAATTTCCCCAAGGCCAATTCCCTGGCTTCCCACCTGCTGCTCCAGCCGGAAACGGACAAGGCTATGGTCGCGGCCATCAACCCTCAGCCTCCTTTTCTGGAGGCTACCCGCAAGGTTACAACGGTAATTACCAGTCCTAGGAGGGCCGGCAGTATACTTCGACCTCCACAATTCGCCCTCAGCAACCAAAGTCTAATTCCAAGTATAGGATAAGCAAGACGTTATCGACTTCAGTTGCTGGACCTCGTTTCACTGGTCGCCGCCAGTGGGATAGAGGTCTCCTTGCAAAGCACACCGCAGGTCTTCAGTAGAAGGAAGATCGGGCTTCATTACCTGGTTCCGCATAGCGTGCGTAAGCAGTCCCTAGGGTCTTCATGAGACAACATGACATTTTTGTATCTGGCTACAATAGTCGGTGGCTCTCTGACCTTTTTGGCACCAACTTCGTTCCGAATGGCATCTGCGATGGTGTTTGTCATATGTTCTGCCTTCTCTTTGTTTTTTGCCTGCTCTTTCTCAGTTCTTTCGCTTTTTTCTGCGTTGTCGCTGCATCGACAAACACAAATTCAAACGTTGAGCGTTAAGGTTTCCAGTAGCAGGAGAGGGGAAGGGGAAGGGGAAGGATACAGGGCCTGTCATACACTGGATGTAATGAGGCGAAGGCGATGCGGGGTTGATGTAGCTGTTGGCTCGCTGGCTTTCGCTTTTAATGCGGAAGAGATGGGATGAACGAATCTCCTTTGACTGCCGTCGACTTTTGACTTTTTGTGTCGTTTCTGTACCTCTTGGTCGATGCACTGCGTACTGTATGGCATGTGTATAGCAATTGTATGACATGTAGATGAAGTGTCTTGAACGATCGTGATGGTTTGTTATACATTGCTACAGCATGGAACCATCAATAGACCGCTAAACGAAAAATGCTCAATGCTAATCGCTGCAAATAGGGTATCAATATACAAGTCAACGTCGAGTTCACATCGTCCTCATCCTCGTCTGTACTTCTGGCCTCAGAATACCTGCACGCATGTATGCATGCAGACAGACAGCCAGACCTTACTTCCCATCTGCATTGATCGAGCTGATCCTCCTCCCTTCACGCCTCAGACTCCCCGGTGTCCGCGGACTAGAGCTCCGACTCAGGGTATCAATACTCTTACTCAGACTTGCGCTACGGCTCAGGCCCTCTGTGCTACCACTAGACAAGAACGTATTTCTGCTCATCGTATTGGCTAGACCTAAATCTTTGAGCACTTGCGAGTCCAAGTCGTCTTCGATTGCGTTGGGAAGACCGTTGTTGTCTCTGTCAGGTAGTGAGGGATCCCAGAGGGGACTGAAGTGTGTGTTTGGGGGCTTCGTGGATGTTTTCGTCAGGACTGGTATGGTTATTGGGGCTGGGCCCTGGGGTGCTACTTCGGCTGCAGCTTGAGACGGCGCCTGTGCTGGAGCTGGAACTGGACCGGATGGAGGCGTGGCGGTTGGTGTCGTGCTTGCCGCTAGGGATTGTGAGTGAGGGATAGGAGATGCTTGCGGCGTTGTGGACTGTTGTTGAGGCTGTGATGGCGGCGATGAGAAGTTTGGAGACGTTGATAAAGGACGTGAGAATTGATTCTGTGCTTGAGGTGTGGCGTAGGTCGTAGGTGCCTCAGCGTACGAGAGTGGACGTTGACGAGAGATGGACGCTAGGCGACGACGCCATCGTGGTGGCGTGGTCTCAAGATCAAGAGCCTCTAGTTCATCCGTCGGAATGCCAGGTGTGGAGTGGCGCTGGACTTGGCCGCTTGGTGAGATGGGAGAAGACTGGCGTCTTTGGTGGTGATGATAGTCAACCAGAGACGAAGAGTTTGAGTTTCGTCGATTGGTCGTAGAGGAGGCATAGGAGTGATGCGAGGCCTGTGAACTAGAGCGATGGTGGTACGAAGGGCGCCGGGAGTGAGGGATGAGGTGCTCTTGATCCTGGTACTGAGGCTGGTATGACGCTAGATGTTGAACAGGAGGGGACATACGAGCCTGAGCGAGGGACTGCTGCTGCGACTGAGGGACCGCTGTAGGGACAAGAGGCGGTGATGCCCTTGCCTGAGACGAGGCACGCCTCGAGCTGCTGCGGGAGAGTCCTCCCGAGAAGGTCTGCTTGACAGACTCAAGGTACCACTGTGAGGCCGTGACCTCAATGCCGTCCATGAAGACAACTATGCCCTTTTCGTCCTTTGACTTATAGCACGTCCAGTCCCGATCACTACTGCTGTCATCCATTGCGACCTCGTTGCCTGCCTCTGCCATCATGTTTGCTTTGACCTTCAGACTAAGCTGTGCCTCCCGATTTTTAGATTGCCACGCGTTGATCCAGCAGCCGGGCGCCGTATGTGTGCGCGTCACGATCCACATGCCGTATTTGCGAAGTTGTCGGCCGTATAGCTCAAGAAGCGTTGCGCGATTATCATCGAGCCAGCGCAAGAAGACGCGCTCGTCGTTGTATCCAGTGAGTGTAACCGGTCTGGCTGCAATGAGGACAGCGCCAAAGGAGCTCTGGCTCTTATATCGAACGTGGCCCTCGGCCGCAGCTGGGACATTTTGTCTGCGCCGCATGTCAGTAAAGGATCCCTGAACTGTCAGTTGGGCGGGACACGTACGGGCCTTCACCACTCGCGTCCATGGTCATGGCTGTCACGCCTAATGAGGTCTTGGGCTTCCACGATATACCTATATCGGAGACCTTTGGTGGCATGTAGTTGAGCGGCACCATGCCATCAGCTTGTGGCTCAGTTGACAGCCTTGCAATCATGTTGAAGTCTCCGTTGCGATCGAAGAAGCCAGCACATGGCGGCTGCATATCATTTGCGCTGATGGGCTGGAACAAGGCATAACCGATGCCATGATACTCGAGGGACTTCGCGTACAGCTCCCTCAAGTCCTTATAATGCGCCATTCGAGAGTCGCGGTTGAGGTGGTCGTCACCGAGCGCTTCGAACATCTTGTTGGTGGTTAATTCATGATCTGCAGAAGCTTACAGACACGTGGGGAATACTCAGTACTTAAACAGGCGTAAGGAAGGGGCGACAAGACTTTAGGCCAGCGCCTATGTTGCCTGAGGGAGGTATGTACGAAAGTGCTCACGATGGGGGCCATGAGCTTTGAGAACAAGAGGCGCAGTTGGCGCGGGCTTTGCAAGAAGCAGGCAAAACGTATCACACGATCAGCGGTTCGATAGACTAGAGAGCCTGGCGGGTACCTCGAAGTCTGTTTGGGATGGTGGCATCGTGTTGTGAGCCGAAATAGCAGCATGCGTCAGTATCATTCGCCAGGGAGATCCGTGCTACTTCGCGTCCTGGGGTCAGAAGGCTGATGGGTCACCGTCGAGGCCGGGTTTGAGGGCCTTTTCTGGGGTGTTCTGGTCCATGGTGATCCCTTGTCGACTGCGTCTGAGCGATGATCTTGCACCTGCAGATGGGAGAGTGGCTCAATTTGGTGTACCCGACCGGCCTGCGGCTAATGGAATGCTAATCAGGAGCAGGCAAGCCTGACATGGCGAATGCAAGACGTGAGACGAGTTCTGGATAAAGTCGCCAAGCTGAGCATCTTGGTCCCTGCGCAAATGAGACAAATGTACTCTTCGAGTCAAAATGGCGTTCTGGTTGCCTTTCGACTCTTACTTGCGCGCCGACCTAGCGAGCACAGCGACGGCGAGAGACCTTTATTTTTAGCGCCCGTGCGCTAATAATACAGCAGATTCGAGCGGGCTTTGACGAGAAGCGACACCGGCACACAATTTGAGGATTCTCGCATTGAGACGAGCTTGAATTGGCGCTATTGCGTAGAGCTGGTCAGGTGGAGGGTCTAGGGAGGAGGAGTTGAAGTCCCAAAAGAGGCGGAGGCATCCACCAGGCATGAACCATGGAAGGAGCGGAGGCCCCGGGGTGTCGGCAGGCCAAGCCCCTGCCGTTCCTGCCTTCCTCACCGGCCAAGCTCAGGGACCGCACGCCGTGCAGAGGCTTCAGTCTCCTGCACTATCGCAGTGCACCATCTTCGCCCTCGCAGCCGCCGGTCCATGCTTCGTTTGCGTGCTCTTAGGCAAATGCTGATGGCTGGAGCCTCCTCGACACCGCCAGTGAAGCCAGTCGTTGCCATCGTTGGCGCGACTGGCACGGGCAAGTCCCAGCTCGCCGTCGACATCGCGACACGTTTCAACGGGGAGATCATCAATGCCGACGCCATGCAAATGTATCAGGGGCTTCCTATCATTACCAATAAGATCACCACCCAGGAGCGCAAGGGCATCCCTCACCACCTGCTAGGCTGTGTCGGCCTTGACGAGCCGACATGGAAAGTGGACAGGTTCGTCAAAGAGGCTACTGCCCTCATAGACGATATGCACCATCGAGATAAATTGCCTGTCATTGTAGGTGGTACGCACTACTACCTGCAGTCCGTCTTGTTCAAGAAAAGGCTGGTCGAGGACCCTGATACCGAGCATGCCACGAAAAGCATCCATCCTGACTTGGACCTGCCCACAGAGCAAATCTATGAGAAGCTCAAGGAGGTAGATCCAGTCATAGCAGAGCGATGGCACCCAAGTGATCGTAGAAAAATCAGGCGTTCCCTTGAGATCTGGTACCAGACAGGTAAGCGCGCCTCTGACATCTATCGTGAGCAGACTAGCGAGAGGCAAGCCCTTGCCGTCTCTGGCGAAGCGACTTTGACGTACCCTACACTATTCCTCTGGACAGAGACTCCACGCCAGATCTTGTACGATCGTCTAGATCGGCGAGTTGACAAGATGCTCATCAATGGACTTTTGGGTGAAGTGCGACAATTGCACGATCTCAAGCTGGAGAAGAAGAGTGCAAAGATTGAAGTCGATATGACAAGGGGCATCTGGGTCTCCATCGGCTTCAAGGAGTTCTTGCATTACGTCGAGGCAACGCTCGCTGAAACCCATGAAGATGAGGTTGATCATCCTAACCTACTCAGTGAGGCAGTGGAAGCTACCAAGGCTGCCACGCGCCACTATGCAAAGAGTCAGATTAAGTGGATCTCAATCAAGTTGCTCATCGCCTTGAGGGAGGCTGGTGCGAGTGACCATATTTTCCTCCTGGACACTTCCGACCCATCCGAAGAGAATTGGCAGAAGAGCATCCAAGCGCAGGCCTGCGACACCACCGAGGCCTTCCTTCGGGGACAGCCACTTCCGAGGCGTGAGTCGTTTTCCAAGTTAGCCTCAGAGATGCTGCGCCCTGCACGAGCATATGATCTCGGCCAACGACCAGATCTCTGGCAAAAACAGACGTGCTCTATCTGTCAGGTGACCGCCGTGACTGAAAGTCAATGGCAGGAGCACATGCGAAGCAATCGACACAGGAAGAGAAGTCATAAGACAGCATTGAGGGCGCGTCTCGAAGCTAAAGGAATGTACGCAAGAAAGACTTCTTAGGAGGGAGGAGCCTGTCACTTCACACTGGGTCATGTGATCCACTCGATGAGTTGAATTTTCGGCGTCCTGGTCGTCACAGTTACTGAAGACGCTTGCGAAATGAAATGTTGCAAGTGTTTTTCGCGTCAACTCAGAACGCCCTGCTCATGCTACATAGTCCACTACGCATCGGCACATTCCACCCAGGGCAACGCACGAACGCCCCGGTATGCAGCGTCGCGTTCATCAATAGGCTGTAAAGTCAACGCGACAACAATGAGCCGCAAGCTAGGAAGCGGTATTTGTGTGCAACGTGAAGTGTTGCCCGAGTGGCCGGCGTTGGCGAAGGTCAACGCCTTGAAGCGGACATTTGACTTCGGGTCTCCACGACGGAGAAGAACAACGGCCCCACGGATGCGGGCAGACGCATTCATATGCTCGAGATGCATGCGCGCATGTTTCGCCGCACTGTTACCTCAGTGATATGCTGGATTACCGCGGGTAGTATAATTCCTCGACTCTGACTACCACTTCCTGCATGAAGCGAACCAGCATCACCCTTGCACAACCTCTTATCCTCGCACAAGTCTCACGAACCCTACCACCCGAAGAGACATTCAGCACAATCCTTTAAACGTCGCCATCCGTCTCAATGCTCCTAGAGTCTTCTGGCAGTGGATCTACCAGCACCATGTCTCAACAGCCCGTCCTCGTTCCCACAGCTTCCCTTCACAACAAGGTCGCCCTTGTGACGGGTGCCTCTCGCGGCATCGGTCGAGGCATTGCGCTGGAGCTCGCCCGCCGTGGCGCTTCAGTCGTCGTCAATTATGTCAGCAGCAAAGGACCTGCCGAGGAGGTCTGCAAAGCCATCGAGGCATTCGGCAACGGTGCTAGGGCATTGCCGATCCAGGCCGATGTCAGCAAGGTCGCCGAGATCAACCGCATGTTCGAGGAGGCCAAGCAGCACTTTGGCCGTATTGACATTGTCATGAGCAATTCTGGCACTGAGAGCTGGAACGACACGGCTGAGATCACCGAGGAAGAGTTTGACCACGTCTTCAACCTCAACACCCGCGCACAGTTCTTCGTCGGACAGGCCGCTCTGAGGCACATTACAGCATCGAATGGATCAGGCCGTCTCATCCTCATGTCGTCGATCGCGGCAGGTCTACTCGGGGTCAAGAAGCATGCTCTGTACAACAGCTCGAAGATGGCCGTCATCGGACTGATCAAGTCGTTTGCGACAGACTTTGGGTCCAAGGGTATTACGGTCAACGGTGTAGCGCCAGGAGGCATCCGCAGCGACATGTTTTACGAGAACGCGTGGCATTACATCCCTGGTGGAACACCGGACATGCCTCGTGCCAACGTGGAACAGCTCATGTCTGACTTTTGCCCTCTGGGCCGCGTTGCCGAGCCCGAGGATGTGGCGCGTGTCGTTGGCTTCCTCGCCAGTGACGATGGTGGATGGATCAACGGACAGGTCATTACAATCTCTGGCGGAAGCAGCCAATGAGGCGCGCCAGTTACAACGGCCTGAATGATATGATGATGGGCATGTGTAAGCATATAGAACTCGAATGAAACGTGATGACTTGTCAAACCTACTTGATCTCTTCAGTTCTGGGGCAACTTCTCCTCTTGGCTAGTTCCTTTCAATGTACCTATGCACAAGTATTTCTAGTGAAGGTCGAAGTTTCGCAACTGAGAGGCTCGCATGTGGGCCACTGTTGGTTGCTAACTGCGGCCTTGTCACTTGCGTTACAGTACGACCGAGGCATGTCACCGAGATGCTATTCTGAGTGTGTGCACGTCTCAAGAGGGAGACATACTGATATGGCAGTGATGAAAATTACTTGTTGTGAAGGGACGAAGAACGTGTTGGAACGTAGGGGGCACGAAGGGGTCGAACTGAAGATGTCAATAACCTCGTAGAACTCCAAAAACGCTTCCTTACCCTGTATCAAGTCCGCACTAAGCCCAATCTGATTATCTTCCCAGAAAAACGAAGCTTTCCCAAAATCTTTCAACGCCAACAAGCTTCTCTCCCGTCGCTGACTCTGAAAATGCGTTTATAGTCCTGGACCGGAAGGCATTGCCATGCAACTAGATACAATCTAGAAATTCTCACCACTCCGGGACAACCCTCATCATGGCTGCGCAGGATTATCCAGTTGCCCCACTCGTCTTCCCAGGTACTCTCGCCCTGTCAAAGAGTCGACTGCAACGTCTCGCAGATGATATCGGAGCAAAGTCTGCGTCGGCAATCTTCACGCACTACGTGAAGCCGCTGGCTCCTTTGACTCGGGAACAGACCAATGCTCTGCATCAAATCCTGGACTATGGCGAGCATCCTGATACTCAGGATCGTCTGACTTCCACACTCAAGCAGGCTGTGGTGGACAATGCGCCTTCACGCGACTCCAAGAGCCCCATATTCTATGTCATTCCTCGCATCGGCACCATCTCGCCATGGAGCTCGCAGGCTACTGGTATCGCGCACGTCTGCGGCATGCAAAAGGCCATCTCGCGCATCGAGCGGGGCATTGCCTTGATCTTCACATTCGAAGAGCCGATCGAGGGCACGCCTTCATGGCTTGAGAAGCTGCACGATCGCATGACACAGGAAATCACCCAGGTTCCTCCAAATCTTGCCTCACTCTTTGAAGAGCGCCCGCGAGAAGAGGCAACCGAGGTCAAGGTTATAACAGACACGGGCATCTCCATGGACGCTCTGCAAAAGGCCAACAGAGAACTCGGCCTGGCTCTCGACAAGTCGGAAATGGACTATCTTGCAGATGCCTACGGTCGTCAGCTGCGCCGAAACCCCACCGACGTCGAACTGTTCATGTTTGCGCAGGTCAACTCTGAACACTGTCGACACAAGCAGTTCAACGCCGACTGGACCATTGACGGACTAAGCAAGCCCAACACACTGTTTGGTATGATTCGAAACACACACAAGAAACACCCCGAGCACGTCGTCAGTGCCTACAGCGATAATGCCGCAGTCTTTGAGGGCTTCGCTGGCTCTCACTGGGCGCCTGATCAGTACACCGGTCAATGGAACCAGTCCAAGGAGACTGTTCACTTCCTAGGCAAAGTCGAGACTCACAACCACCCCACTGCTGTCTCGCCATACCCAGGAGCAGCTACTGGCGCAGGAGGTGAGATTCGCGACGAGGGCGCTGTCGGACGAGGATCAAAGCCAAAGGCTGGCTTGACCGGCTTCTGCGTTTCCGATCTCAACATACCCGGCCACCAACAACCCTGGGAATTGGATGTCGGCAAGCCGGGTCACATTGCGAGCAGTCTAGACATTATGCTCGAAGCACCCATCGGCGCCGCCAAATTCAACAACGAGTTTGGCCGCCCCTGTACAACGGGCTTCTTCCGAACACTGACAATGCATGTCGAGGAAGAAGACAAGAAGTCGTCAGAAATCCGTGGATACCACAAGCCAATCATGCTGGCTGGTGGCGTCGGTACCGTACGACCTCAGCACGCACTGAAAAAGGAAGGCATCGTTCCTCCTGGCGCGCACCTTGTCGTTCTCGGTGGACCAGCTATGCTCATTGGGCTGGGTGGAGGTGCCGCTTCAAGTGTACAGTCAGGTGAAGGATCAGCAGACCTTGACTTTGCTAGTGTCCAGCGAGGCAATGCAGAAGTGCAGCGAAGAGCACAAGAAGTCATCAACACATGTGTTGCTCTTGGCGACCAAAACCCCATCCTTCTCATCCACGACGTTGGAGCCGGCGGTCTCTCCAACGCTCTGCCCGAAATCGTGCACGACGCCGGTCTCGGCGCTACCTTTGAGCTGCGCGAAGTCGACAATGCAGACAAGGGCATGAGTCCGCTGCAGATCTGGTGCTGTGAAGCACAGGAGCGATATGTCATGGCCATTGCAGAGTCTGAGATTAACACCTTTGTCAAAATCGCAAAGAGGGAGCGCTGCGGCTATTCCATCGTTGGCAAAGCCACTGGCGGTACTGAGATCTCTAAGCGTCTGATTCTCATGGATCGACTCTCGCAGCAGTACCCTACCCCCATCGATCTACCCATGTCCATCTTGTTCGGCAAGCCACCCAAGATGTCGCGCATCGTCGACTCGCGGAAACTCAGACTGCCCAAATTCGACACCAGCTTGACGACCTACGTCCCGCAAATCAGCGACGAAGGTCTCTTGCCTGAAGCCGTGAAGCGCGTGCTGAGCTTGCCATCGGTAGGATCAAAGTCTTTCCTCATCACAATCGGCGACCGAACTGTCGGTGGTCTGACGACGCGAGACCAGATGGTCGGACCATGGCAGACACCGGTAGCAGACGTGTCAGTCACAGCTGCCTGCCTGCAAGAGAAGATCCAAACAGGCGAAGCAATGGCCACGGGCGAGAAGCCCCTGCTGGCACTCATCTCACCAGGCGCATCAGCACGCATGGCCGTCGCAGAATCGATCATGAACCTGGCCGCAGCAGACATAATGGGTCTCTTCAGCCGCATCAAGCTGTCGGCCAACTGGATGGCCGCAAGTAGCCACCCAGGCGACGCAGCAGCACTCTACGAAGCAGTCGAGGCAATTGGCATGGAACTCTGCCCAGAGCTGGGAATCAGCATTCCCGTAGGCAAGGACTCCATGTCCATGAAGATGAAGTGGACCTCGCCCGATACGCGCGAAGCAAAAGAAGTCACTGCCCCCCTATCGCTCTGCATCACTGCCTTTGCGCCAGTCCGCCAAGTAGGCCGCACCTGGACGCCAGCACTCCGGCGCCTCGAAGACGTAGGCGAAACATACCTCATGTACGTTGATCTAGCCGAAGGTCGTAAAGCCATGGGCGGCTCGGCAATTGCGCAGACGTTTGGCCAAGTAGGCAATGAGAGCCCAGATGTGCGCGAAATCGATCTGTTCAAGGATTACATCGACGCTATTGAGCAACTGCACGACGCCGGTATCGTGCTAGCCTACCACGACCGCTCCGACGGCGGCCTCTTCACCACGCTGGTAGAGATGATGTTCGCCGGTCGCTGCGGCGCAGAAATCATGCTCGACCAACTGAGCGTCGGCAGTCGGACCAAGGACATGGTCGAGACGCTCTTCAACGAGGAACTAGGCGCCGTCTTCCAGATACGCAAAAAGGACGAGATTGAATTCAACCGCTGCTTTGCGTCGGCGGGACCGCCTACAGGCTTGATCCGTCGCATCGGCCGCGTGCCCGCTGCCTCGAAGCAGACCATCACCCTCCGCCACGGCAGCAAGTTAGTCTACACTGCCTCGCGCGCAGAGTTACAGCGCACCTGGGCAGCAACATCACACGCCATGCAGCGACTCCGTGACGAACCCGCCTGCGCAGATGAAGAATACGCCACAATATCACACGACACGGATCCCGGCCTGAGCTACCGCCTCACCTTCAATCCAAAGGACACGATCTTGCCCCTGACATCCACGCTCAGCGCCGCCTTCACCGCACGACCGCGCGTCGCCATTCTCCGCGAGCAGGGCGTCAACGGCCAGGCGGAAATGGCCTTTGCCTTTTACGCGGCGGGTTTCAGCGCAGTAGATGTACACATGACGGACCTAATCTCAGGCCGTGTCTCGCTCGCGTCCTTTGTCGGCCTCGCGGCGTGCGGCGGCTTCAGCTACGGCGATGTCCTCGGTGCCGGGCAGGGCTGGGCCAAGTCCGTCCTGCTGCACGCCGATGTGCGCGCGGAATTCCAGCGCTTTTTCGAGCGCGCCGACACGTTCAGCTTGGGCGTGTGCAATGGCTGTCAGTTCTTGACGCGGCTGAAGGGAATCATCCCTGGTGCAGCGGCGTGGCCTACATTTGAGCAGAATCGGTCGGAGCAGTACGAGGGCAGAGTGTGCATGGTCGCTGTTGACGAAGGGCGCGCGTCGGCGCGCGAAGGCGAAGACGAAGGCGGCAAGGGGTCGAGTGTGTTCCTGCACGGGATGAGTGGGTCATACTTGCCCATTGCCGTTGCGCATGGTGAAGGGCGCGCGACGTTTGCCTCGTTGGACTCTGCGTCTGCATCTGCATCTGCGTCTGCAGGACAGGCTGCGCCGTCGCCCGATGAGGCTTCTAGCACGGCATTCCAGACAAATGCTGCGCAGGCGCTGATTGCGGCGAACCAGGCTCCGATCCGGTACGTGTCTAACACGCTGCATCCCACGGAAACATACCCTGCCAATCCTAATGGGAGTCCGGCGGGGATTGCGGGCGTGAGTTCGGCGGATGGGCGCGTGCTGGCTATGATGCCTCATCCGGAGCGCACGGTGCTGCGGGATGTGGGCAGCTGGATTCCTGAGGGGCAGAGTAAAGGGTGGGGCGAGTATGGGCCTTGGATTCGGTTGTTCCGGAGTGCGAGGAGGTGGGTTGGGTAGGTTTTGTGTGTTGGGAGTGGGAGTGGGAGTGGGAGTGCAGTGGATGCGTCGTTGAGAATGTGGAGGGGAAAGGAGTCGAGGGTTAGGTTTGATATCTCAGCTAGATCTGGCTTCAAGTTCTGTCAATGGTAGACGTCTGGGGATTATGTCAAGACAAGACAGAATCGAAGCAGACCATGTTCAGCGCATTCGTCGTTTCGCCCCGCATTTCTCCATCGTCAATGGGTAGGCGGAGCGAAGGTCACTTGGACCGGTGCAGTAAAAGTCCTTTTACACAGCCTTTCTTCATCTGAATTGTACGTTACCCAGAATTCGAAAAGCACTCACTTAACTCACCAAGAATCCGACCAAGTCACGGAATTCCCAAGAAAGAGTGCAAATAATCAGGTATCTTGGGTATGTACCGAGCGTTTTCTAGTACCGCTCGAACAAGTCAGACATAGGATTATTCCTCTCTAAAGTCGAAAGTTCTGGTCAAACGGGCGTGTCTCGTCTCATGGCATCGAAGGGTGTAGCAGTCAAGACGTCCTCTTATCATCTGTGTACAACGCATGCAGACTCTCTGGGGACAAACACAGAATAGGTACGTCCAGGAGTAGCGCGAGACGCCTGAAGGTAGACATACAGGCAGTTCAAGCAGGAGCGAAACAAAACCCACAAGCTACCTATGCAGAACAAAGATAGCAAGCCCGAGGTACATCAAGTTTCGAATTTACACAGCGCATCTGCCGCGAAAATTTAGCCGAGCGAAGAGCAGAGCTGTATCGTACTTTTGCCCAGGTGAAGGGCAGAGAAAACATTGGGCGGGAGAATCTACGCAGCACAAACTAAACAGAGCATTCAATTCTGACTGAATTGTCATTCAGGGTCTTCATAGGTACGAGCAAGTACAAGTGATGCAAGCAGAGACCCCAGGAGCTAAATCGCGCAACGGGGCCATTGCACACAAGTCAGTCAGCACATTCGCCATGGTCTCTGTCTCCTATTCTCTACCTTTTGTGCTCCCTCATACTCTGATGTTACAAATGTACCGACCATTGAACATGGCGTCTGTACAGTGTACAATTCAAGATGCAAGGCTCTTCCCTCCAGATTCCATTTTCTGCTCGTAGGAATTTCCATGTTCCCAGGAAAGGTGCAAAGTTCACACAGGTGGTCAGCGATGATTCGCGTCACAGTAGATTCCAAGTACGATATCAATTGCCGTTGCCACGTGTAGTGACACTGTTGTCGCACTCCACCACGCTTCACCCGACTGCAAGTCACAATCTTGGCGTGACTGCGGACCGGTCCAAAGGTCCGAAACGCAAGAGACAAGCGCCAAGGATGTGGTTTTGAAAGAACGCAATCGGTTTGATCGCCATAGTCACGGCGCGGACCGAGGATGACCGGCAGTCGAATGGGAGACTGGGATTTGTTGCGCGCGAAGCGGGAAGAGAGGCAGGGAAAGGGCAATGATCGAGGAGAGACGCATCCAAAGGAAACGAGCTTGCAGATACGGAAGGGATGGATAAATGAAAATAAGCGGGCAAGGATGAGGAGTCAAGGGTCGGGAAGGGCTACAATGCTTGAATGAGGCGAGAGCAGGCGGGCGCTTGGAAGCAGCTTGATCTGGTGCGGAAGACGCTTTGTGCCCTTTTCTCCAGGAGAGTTGAGGGCATGGCTGGCTGGGTGGTGGGGGTAGAAAAGATACTGGATTGGCGCCCTCCGTAGGCGTATTTTGCTGCATCTGTGGATTGCTCAAGCGCGTGCTGATGAATAGCTTGGGCATGGCCCAGATGGTTCTCGTTCCCGGACTGTGCTTCTCCGCACATACGGCTGAGCACAACTGTATCCACCCACATGAGCGAAAGTTCTTGAAACTAGGCCAAAACACGTTGCGCATGGGGGGGGCATCACCCCGCATAGTATCTTTGCGAATGGAGTGCAGGCCTCACTTCATGCTGCTGCTGTTGGGGACTGGCCTCACGCCCGTGCACATCCGATGCTGTCTGCAGATATCGATCGAGAGTATTATTGCAAGCACGAGCTCTGTGGAGACGCGTATCCGGTGAAAACCCATCAAGTTGACTACAATAGCGTACCCGCATCTCCCGCAAACCCAATCTTGCATATTGGCTAATCAACAGGCGACAGGCCCGTTAGTTCATGCACTGCAGCAGCCCATGTGACAGAAGAATAGCTCCGAGTCAGATATTGACGCCCACGGCCACGGCACGACGCTCGCTTCCGACAGCGTGGAACTCTGCGAGGGCCGCTAATCCATCGTGCATCGATGGCCGCTTCAGATGTTGACACTGCATGTTGACAACGTGCGTGTTTCGTCTGCAGTCTGCAGCTCGGTCTTGGGAACGGGTTGACACGGTGATATGCGCGGGCGATTCACTTATACCCATGGTGCCCCTGGGGCTTACACCCTTGCAAAGGCCGGGAAGAAAGCATGTTGGTCTGCTCCTGCAGCTGCAGTAGATCCCTTCCACGGTAAAGGCACGTCAGGCTATAGCACAAGCCCAATGCCAGAAGAGGGGCAAGGAGTGTTTGATGATGATGCTGGCGAGAAAGCCATATCTGTTCACTTTGCTCCATTCCTGATCCAGAGAGCCTGCTTGAGAGCCATATAGGCCTCCATATCCTTGTTGCTGACCGGGCGCTGCTGTTGATCGCGGGAACGAAGACCCGATGATGTGTTCCAGGCGTGGAGTTGCTCCAACTGGCTGGGTGACAGATGAGCGTGCTGGGATGTCGAGGCTGGAACGGAGCAGGACCCGGCAGGAGGCGGCATGGTAAGCGCACTTGTTGAATGGTGACTTTTTCCAGAAAATGTCGTGGAAGCGGCTGATGAGTGCGATGACATGTCCTCGGGCAGAAGAGTGGAAGAGCTGAGACGACCAAGCGAGGGTGCGGCAAGGAAGATGGATGCGCAGATACTGTACCGTGCGATAGCGGGTAAGGCAGCACGACAAGCGGCAGGAAGCAAAGCAGGTGTTTCAGATGCTGTACGATCAGTACTTTTCAAGTCAGCGTACCCTTTGAAGAAAAAAGGTGGTGACGAAGCGAAGAGATTTCCAGAGGGCGGGAGGGCGCGCGTGAGAGACAAATCATCAGGGCAGCATCATTTGTCAAATAATGCGAGAACGGTGTGTGATTACAGTTTAGGCGAGTTTCTTCGGTGTCAGAGAGCTTTGCTTGACAGCGATAAGGCCAAGCGGGCCAGTGACGGTGGACAGCGTGCGGGTGGGGGGCCAAGTGGTAGCGAAGGGCGATCCGGAAGTGGGAATGGCATTGACAAATGAGGGCACAATCGTGATTGCGGAGTCGAGGCTCCAGAAGTTGTCGCGGCTCGGGGGGTGGAAGCAGCGTGAGGGATTCCAAATTACTCGAGGGGCAGCCACTCGGACGTCATTCGCACGAGATTACCGCCGTTGATGAGATGATTTGAGCTGGCGTCGGCACGTAGACGAGAGGCGATGATGATAACAAAGACTTGGCAGCGAAGGAGACGGAGCTCGAGGAAGGGATGGAGGGAGTGGATGTCTCCTGGTGGTGTCTCAGGTGTCAAAATTGCTGCCCGCTGACAAATAAGTTGACATGGCGACGACGTAAACATTACAGGAATCATCAACTTACAGTCGGTGCGGTCGTTCCTGCCAGAGTGACTTGCCAACCGACGTGTCGACGTTAGGTGCTTCCCGTCTTTCCTCCCGGCCTGCTCGTCTGCACACCCGACTACCTACTCCCTCTGCTCTACACATCACCATGCCGAGCAGGCCATGCACTCGCGGACGCCGCCGTCTTCCAAATCCTTCCCGCAATGCAGCTACTTCTTGCATGTCCATGCATCTCCTGACTCAGCATCCGGCCTCGCTGCTGCTCCCCGACTCGCGTGCATGAGGGTGCATCCTGCATCCTTCAGCCTGCAGCACTCGATCCTCTAGAAATTAGCAATGTCCTGGGCAGCCTTGCGCCTCTTCATCAGCTGTCGAAGATGGGTCCAAATGCCGGAATGCCCTTCTTGTTGAGCTCCCCCACTATTCTGCGCGTAACAGCTTGATTAGAAATCACCACTGCCGCCTCTGCTCCACGCTCTTGATACAGCTTCTGTGCAATCATCACCAAGTCCGGCCGGCCATGCTCTCTACTCGTGTCAATGATGCATGCCTGCTCGTCTGCCTCGTATACCTGATCAAGGATCTCCTGCCCGTACGTCGCCACTGGGTCGCGTGTTGACCACAGTACACGACACTCCATTTGCGGCTTGGCGACAAACAGCGACAGACATGGCCCTATCCCAGAGCCTGTCGCGATGATGAGTACAGGTTTGAACATGCCTGCCACCCGCAGCACTCCATACTGCGGCACACCTCGGGTCCAGATCTTGTTCGGCGGCGCCTCGATCATCTTTCCAGTCCAGTCGCCCGCATTCGAGATGATCACCGAAAACCCTTGTCGTCCCTCGGACTTTGGAATCGCCGCAAAAGGATGGAGCTCCCTCAAAGGTTGCCTGCCTAATTTCAGAGCCATGCCGTACCCAACTTGCCCGTAGTCAAAGTACAGCCGAAGCGCATGCTCTGACAGCTTTTCCGCAATCACTTTCCGCTTTCGAAGTCGTGTCCAGGGGTAGACGAGGAAGAGTGAGATTGTAACAAGGAGCCAGAATGCAGGAGTCTGCACGAGCTCGCCTCCAAGGCTGGTCTCGGGAGTCCGTGTCGTGTCAACAAGTAGCATCATCTCGGCCCAGAAGAGGAACACGAGCGTCCATCCAGCCAGTCGGTGCGTCAGCTCGAACCAGTTGTGAAGCCGTACCCGCATCCAGGGGTATGCGAAGGTGAGGATCACAATGAACAGCACCAGAATCGTTGCGTCGATTCCTACCAGTGCCTTGTTGAGGTCCCGTCCTTCCAGGTAAGATCGAACAGAGAGGACAATGTACAGCACGTACCAGGCTACCGCAGCCACGGCACATCCGCTGTGTATGCCACCGTATCCAAACACCCGAGCCAGTCTCGTCCTCAGCGCCAGCGGGCTGTTCTTGGGGACGTGGCAGCATATCATGAATAACCCGTTGACAATATGCTCGTTGCGAATCATTACCGATGCACAGACGTTTGCCGCTACGCCATTCGACACTCGGCTATACATGTAGCTTGGGTCTGGTTTCCAGATTAGCGCCGCCAGTGCCAGAAGGTTGGCGATGAAAACGAGCGTAAAATTGAAGCGATATGTTGAGAAGCGTGCGCGTGAGCTAGCAAGCTTGCACTGCTTGCTCTTGACCGCGTCTTCGAGAGCTGCATCTGGCTCATGATCGTCATTGCTGTCCAGTGTACTGGCGAATCCCTTCTCAGCGTCGGATAGACTGTCCGATGGCGGCATTGTGCAGTTGATAAGAGATGCCTGGTGTGGACTCGTAGTTAGAATAACGATGCCTTGTCGCTTGCGTGAAACACAAAAGGCAGTCCTTGGTTTCGATAGTGAATCTGGTGTCTCGGCAGCGAAATCGCTGTGTTTCCATGGACCAAGAGAAGGTTTCTCCTTCAAGTTGTTTGATGATAGCCAAGTAGGCTCAGAATCACGGCCACCAATGACTTTGGCAACTATGCGCTTGAGTCGCTGACTGAAAGAGCTGCCACACCTTGCGGCGGTGTTGAGAATTGCGATTGCAATATTGGCCTGGAGCCACGGGAAAGCAGAGGAGGTCGATGCTTTCATGCTGCTAGCGGTCCAGGTATTCCTAGTTTCACACGCGCTGACGAATCCAGTACCCTCGTCTTTGGGCCACAGCCCGACCGCACTTCCGCTACTGCCCATCATCACCTCATGAAAAGAGAAGTGCCGGGATGCAACGCCTACAAACGGCGAATCTAGAAACAACATCAGAGACAAGGGCCACCAGGCTCGCACCGCTATCGAATCATTGCTCTGCAGCTGTATAAATGTCAGAGGGGACGGGATTCATCGTTGATGGGTATTGCGGGAATTAGCTTTACTGAGTCGAAAGTGGGCACGGCAATCTAGTCAGTGCCATGCCCACGCATATAAACGTTTGCACGTGTACACAAAAGGCGCCGCTTGTCGGCCAGGCACACAAGTTAGCGTGTGTAGGGGGTTTGGCAGCCTGATGGCCATGACTGGGGTCAACCCATGAACAGGCCAAGCACGCCTGTGAGAAATGCTTCCACTCAGGGTGCGGAATGCCCAAAGATTTTTTCCGCTGGAACGTAAGTGGACCTACCTTGACTGCTCAAGTTATCTCCAGCGGGAAGAGTCACGGTCGGCTCGAGTGCAGAAACTGCAGGGGAACTGAAGGAATGACCCAATCACTGCGGCCGGACAGCAGACGAGCCGTACACGCGCACCGTTTCTAACGACCAGGCTGCGCTTACTCGAGTTCTCTCGCGACAGGGTCCTTCAAACAACGGTGCTTGCCGCATGCGACTCTTGTTGCTCGCGTGTCGCTGTCAGGCTCGTATGCAAACTGTCCGAACGTGTCACTCTTGTGCGATGCCGAGCTTTCCCATGAACGTGTAGATTCCTCAAGACGAAACAGACAGCGTCGTTGGACCATGTCGCTCCAGTGAGGCAAAGGATAGACATATGATGTTTTGATCTAGCGAGCACTGTCGCCGGGGGAGGTTGCTTGTACCACCAGGGCGTCGTACGATTATTGGTCGAAGCAAGGCTGCTCATCGACCACGGCCGGCAGTTTGGCTGACTTGCAGTCGATCGATCTGATATGTATCTTTGCGCGTCAAGCGACATCTTTGGGCTTGTCCTTGCGACAATCTGCACAGCAAGAGGAGTATGTTTTGCATAATCAAGCCGAACTTACAATCAGAGGACATTGCACACTAGACCTGGGCAGCACCTCTGTCCCAGCCATTATTCGATCCCAGACAATACCAACGAAAGGAGTGTGGCTCCACACGCGCGGCACATGGCATTCCAGAGCTTTCCCGGACGTCTCGCTGGGCCCCTCTCGTGTTTGATGAGACACTTCATTGTCGACTCGGCTGGATCATTGGTTATGTCTGCGTGGCCAAAGCATGTCAACCACGCAGGAGGGGCTGTACGCAAGAGAAGAGACGATCGGCATCGCTTTAATGTGGCAAGCTGCATACAATGTCGCGTCGACGTGAATGTAGCCAATGCCAGCAGCAGTGACGCTGTTCAGTGCCGCATGCAGAGACTCGCTTAGGATTTGGATAGCTTCGTAAGGACCACAAGATGGCTTGAAAGCGTGTAGATGTAACCTGGGCATGAAATTCGGGGTACCATGACAATCCCGGTGACCCAAATGATTAACCAGGCTCTTTTCCTTCTCTGAAGTGACAGACCGAGTTAGACGAGGGCATACCGACAGAATGCCGGCAGCATATACGCCACGTCGAGCATCGCCTCTCAAACCCAACGGTCAAGGCGAGCCGACGTCCTGCATTCCTTGATGAGAAGAGAGAAGAGCAGAAGGTCAAGAAGTCTCAGTGACAATCTCACGTTGTGGCTCCTGCACTTCCTGCCAATGAGAGCGCGCTGGTTGCTGACCACCATCCTTGGCACGCTAGTCCCCATCCGCCGCCCTCGGCAACCTCAGGTCCATCGTCGACTGCTGTGATCCTCGTGTGCTTTGTCCATTGACTTGCTCGCCTGCCCGCTACACTCTCCACTCCCCTCGTCCCCTGGTGATTTGAATCTTCGGTCGACGCAATGTCTCAGCGTATCCTCCAACAGTCTGCGCGACGCCGTACGTCCCCAACCCCAAGCCGCCCCGCGACCCCGGGCACATGTCTTGACTGATTACTGACCACAACGCAGTCGCCGTCCAGCAGCCCAGCGTTTTCAGCGCTCGCAATGCCTTCGCACCCGCTGCATCCCTGATCCTCCGTCGGTACGCGCTCACTCATTCCTGTCCCAATACAAGACTCATCTACGCCGCGAACGTAGACGTGAATTCCCAATCTCGACACAGAGAGTACACAAAACGCTAACGAGTAATCCGCACAGTCCCGCAACAACCACCTCCGACAAGACCCTGAACGTCTCCCACGCCGACGCAACACAGATCCTCGCCAACCAGCGCCTGAAGCGCCCCGTGGCACCTCACCTAGCCATCTACCGTCCCCAAATCACCTGGTACGCCTCCGCGTTCAACCGCATCACCGGCGCCTCCCTCTCCGGCCTCTTCTACGTCTTCGGCGCAGCGTACCTTGCCGCGCCACTCTTTGGCTGGCAATTGTCGTCTGCTGCCCTGGCGGCGGGATTCGCAAAGTGGCCTGTTATCCTCAAGTTTTTGACCAAGCTTACGCTTGCGTTCCCTTTTACTTTCCACAGCTTCAATGGGATTAGACATTTGGTTTGGGATATGGGGTTGACTATTACTAACAAGCAGGTTATTCAGACTGGGTGGGCTGTTGTTGGTATTAGTGCTGTGAGCGCTATTGGATTGGCTCTGCTGTAAGAAATGGGGCGGTTGGAATTGTTTAGATTGATGGGATGGGTGGTGGCGTTGCGCTGTATATTGTTAGACGACACGAATGGAACACTCTCATATGTCTGAACAAAAAAAAGAAAAGGAAATTTCGGAAGCTGAGCTTCAATGCATGTCATTATAGTGATGTGCCTGATCAGGCGAAACGCACGGGAGACGTTGTGAGTCTCTGTAGAAATGCAGCCGTGCGAGAGTATAGTCTAGTGCGCGATACTGGCCTTACAAAGCATGTGCTGTCTAGCGAAACAAACGTCGTCCGCTGGTCCTCGCGGCAACAGCCTCACGTCCATGCAGACTCATACCCTGTAGCCCAGCACCACCACCCTGTCTGTCCCGCTTGTACCGTCGCAGCGCCTCGCGCAAATGATCCGGCGTTAAAGGTCCCTTGTCTCTCTCCTCCACATGAAACAGAGCCTCCTTGATATCCACCTTCTTCTTCCTCTTCGTCGCCGCCTCATCCTTCTCCACACTCTCGACAATCTCAGCAGGACTACTCCCCTCGACCTTAACATCCGCCCCCTTCCCATCCTCCTTGCCATCCTTCTTCTCACCTCCAGCCCTCTCCTCCTCCGCAATCTTCTTCAGCTTATCCTCGCCAGTAGGCAGTTTCATCTCCGCAGCCCTCCACTCCTGCTGCACCTGTCTCGCCATCTCAATCAAATCCCCCGAGAAAACCTTGGCACAAATCCCAATCGTGAGCACAATCGACTGCGGCACACTCTGGCTAACAGTCTGATTCGCAATCTTCCGCACAATAGGCCGCTTGAGCGCCACGCGATTCCATATATCGAAGCGCGCCTCCTGATCCTTGGTCAGCTTCTCATACAGGATCGCGCGGTACTCGCTCATCTTCTTCGACTCCGCCGCGTCCATTTCCTTCGCCCCGTCAAAGGCGTCGAAGTCGTCGTCGTCGTCGTCTTCGTCGTCGGGGGCGTCGGGGGGGTCCGCTGTGGATGTTGTGTTTGCGCCTGCTGTGCGGCGCGTGGGCGCTGTACTCGATGCCGCATCGTTGAAGGGATTACTTTTCCCCTTGCGCTTGCCGGCTTTGCGGGATTTTGACGCGACGGAGAGGATGTCGGTGCCTACGGCGGGCGAGAAGGATGCCTGGCGGGATGTGGGCGAGTATGATTCTGCTTCGGGGGGAGGGAAGGATGTTTGCCGGAGAGGGTGGGCGCTTGATGCTGCGCTGGGGGCGATTGATGCTTTGCGGCGTTTTTGGGGTGGGTGTGGGGTTGTTATTACTGAGGGGCGTTTGCGTGGGTTTGTTAGGGGTGGAGGGGAGACGGCGGAGG
The DNA here is from genome assembly GCA_023512835.1 of Taxillus chinensis. Taxonomy (NCBI): domain Eukaryota; kingdom Viridiplantae; phylum Streptophyta; class Magnoliopsida; order Santalales; family Loranthaceae; genus Taxillus; species Taxillus chinensis. The sequence goes on along the minus strand of JAKCVP010000424.1, from coordinate 9,053 downwards.
AGTAGGGTGGGGAGGACATTGTTGGCTGGCGTTTGAGGGGGATTGTCTGCGCCAGGTGTCTGTGCGGACTGTCTGGGCGTGTTGGAGCTGTGTCTACGTTCGAAATGATGTATGTCTGCGATGCGCGTGGATTGTGTTGCGTCGGTGGAGGGTGGTGCGTGGGGAGTGGATGTGTGGAAATGTACAGAGACGAGATGTGAGAGAACGTGGCGGAAGGTTGACGGGTGACGATGAACCTCAACGCTCGGGCCACCTTGCGCAGAGCCTCAACTCTTGTCTCTCTACTTCGTAAGTTACTTCGTATGCAAGATGAGTCCATGATGTTCGTGAAAGCATTAAGATGTTTACTTAAAAGTCAACGCTATGCAGAGTATCGCCCATATTCCTCAGTTGTATGCCATTGTTCTCCTCATCCTGTGCGTCAGATAGAATAGGCAGGATCAAGTCTTGACCTTCTTCCTGATCAGGCCTCCGCCCAATGTGTTCACAGCTGCCTCACTCTTCACTTCCGCAATCTCCTCAGCTTTTGGTCTCTTCCTAATAATCCCTGCACCCAGCGTGTTCACATTCTCCTTGCCCTCACCGTCAGCCTTGGCTTTCCTCTTTACGCCTAGGACTGTCACACCACTCTGACCAGCAGTAGTGGCCTCCACCTTCTTCTTGCCTACAACCTCGACGCCCCAATCTTTTCCTGCCTGTCCAGCAATGATGGAGCATTCCTGGATCCACTTGGCCGTACTAGCCGTCGCAACCTGCCTACTCGCATAGTCCAATCGACATAAGATTTCATGCACGCGATTGTATGCTCGTTGATCGAGAACTATAGTCCCCCTACTATCGACAGGACAATAGTAGTAATTCGTGCTCTCGGCTATGCGCGCCTTTTGCGGATCAGACGTGCTGCTTTCCTTTATTCGTGGTGCCCGTGGGATGATTGGTCCGCGCAGCTTCGCCTTCTTGCGCTTCTTGACCTGCTCTTGTTTTTGCAGGCCTGTGGCACTTCGTTTCGTTCGCGGCGTCTTTTTGCGCTTGTCGGTGGACTTGGGCGGTCGTTTCGGTGTTTGGCGTGAAGCACTTGTTGTCACTGGGTCCGGGAGAAGATTCGTACTAGGCGGCGCAAGACGCACGGCATCCAGTATACCTTGAGCTTTGGTCTGAACTTGAGTCTGGGGTCGAAGCGAAGGGCTAGGCGGGCCTTCGGCATCCTCTACTTCGTCCGGCGTGAACACAATCCATAGAAATCCTGTAAGTCGCCCCGAACTACATTCCTGCCGAAAAGCCATCATATCCCAAAACTGCTCGAGCGTGCGAACGCTCTTCCAGTGACCGTTCCCTCGCTTAGAGGGCGATTCCTCGTGGGTTTGCTGGCTGGGCGGCACGTTCTGTAGTTCTTCATCTAATTCCATGATGAAGCGTGTCTTTGGGTCGTCGGGGAAGTGAGGTACTAGACATCGCGGTGGAGCAGATGGGTGCGAGGAGACTTGGCGCAGGGGGTCACCGTTCGTCCACCGCTTGTGCTCAGAGGGGTCGGTGCGTGCGGATGCAGGATAGAAGGCGAGCGTCTCGTACTTGTCTTGCCCGGGGACGATGAGGTAGGCTTGCGAGCGGACGGTCTCTTCGGTGGAAGTGTGGGAGTCGTGTTCGCCTGGGTATTCGCGCAGGATAGGGTCGAGAGTTCTGCACCACCACTTCACGAGCTGTCTGTCGTCGAGAACGTGTTTCTGAGTGTTCTCTGCGCTGCCAGGGTACAAGTACTGTTCCTGCGCGCGCGCAAAGAGCGAGAGCACCAATGGCCTATCCTGCCTCGTCCGATTCTTCACAAGCCATGATATAAACGTCGAGCTGAGTGCCTTGATAACGGACGGCGTGCCTGGTGGAAGTTGGAGGAGAGGGACATAGCCCGTCGAGTCCGCCTTGGACACAAAGATGGTCGTGAGCCGCGAAGTAGTATAAATGTACAACTCAATTGCAAAGATGGCAATGCTCTCCTTTGCAAAGTCGCTCGAGGGACTGACGGACACGTGCAGTAGGTGCGTCTCGCAGTAGGTCTTTTCTGGCTTGCGGCCGGGGGGAGGGGAGAAGAGGGCCGGGCAGCTCGCGGGGAGTGTCGAGGCATGGTGATATTTGAAGGTGCGGCGCTCTGGAAGCGCGTTTGCAAGCGCTTCCGCAAGTGATGGGGTCAGCCGTTCGCCCATCATGAGGTTCTTGCCTCCTGGGCGTCTAGAAATAATGCAGAGAGTGTCTGGATGTGCCTTGGGGAGGATTCTGGCTTGACCTGCCGACGCGGTCTTGACGCGCCTTAGGGGGGTTTCCGCTTCAGCCTTTCCCGTCCAAAGCGTGATTCTAAATCGTAATTTTGTCATTCATGTCATTCGATTCTTTCGTTTAATGCTACGGCGAGATTTTCCCAAATTGACGTATGAGTGCAAGCTGTGTCGCAATGCCAGTCATTGTAGTCAAAAGTGCACGACTGCGCTGCGGACGTGTGAGCACTGATGCCAACGGTCATCTTCGCCCACGCAAGTCTTGTTTGGTACAGCATCTCGAGCCTATCAAATACTGACAATGGTTACGCAGAAACAACTTATTAATAGTGACGGACACGACAATCGAGGTCACGGTTGGTGAACACGTAATGGCATCATTGATTTCATTCATGCCTTCAAAGGCAGGGCACAGCAAACCCCTCGCTGTGCTTTTCGTGTGATAACCCACAAAGTAAACCGCATTACATCTCATTCCGAACCCTAGTTCTCGTGGACCTGAGCGAGGAACTCCTTGGGAACTCTGGTAGGCTTGCCAGTGTTGGTCTTGAGTTGACCCAACTTCTGCTCGCGGAAAGCCTTGGCGTAAGGGTTGAGACGCAGCAACACCTGGCGATTGCGTAGCGGGTTCTTCTTCTGCACGTTGGGACGCTTTGTGATGGCACCACCCTTGACAGGACGGAGAACAGTCTGGACTTCGGACGAGTTGATCAGCTTGGCGATGTCGGCGTTGCTGACGATGTTGCTGGGGAGGAGATAGTCCTTCTTTAGCGATGAGGCCTCGGTGGTTGTGCCGTAGACCTTGTCCAGAGCAGCGAAAGCAGCAGAGGTCCAGATGACGAAGCGGCCGAGGTGACCACCAGGGGCAAGCTGGAGAAGGTTGAGGGCGTAGACGGAGGAAGTCTCGACACCGGGGATGTTGGCAAAAGCCTTGACGAGCTCCTTGCCGTCAGTCTCAGGGTCGTAGACGACAATGGGTCCACGGCGCTGTCTGTAGCGGCGGCCACGGAGCTTGCCCTTTCCTGCGCGGAGCTTGCGTGTGGCGGTGATCTTCTCAAGCTCCTCAGTAGCACCAACAGCCTTCAACAAAGCAACGGCCTTGGATGTCTTGGAGATTCCAGCACCCTTGAACGCGTCCGAGGAAACAACAAGAGGGACTTCGGGCACATTGGAGATGTGGTGGCCACGGGCGAGTAGGAGGGAGGGAACGGAGCTGGCGGCGATGGCGGAGGTGGTGGCGAAACGCCTGTCACATTAGTTAGCAGGCTGACTCCGGAGTGGTTGTGCTTTTGGCGTAAGACGTACTTCTGGTTCAAGTTGACCTTGACGTGCCATTTCCTCCAGACCTTGGTAGGAGCGAACATGCGACCAGAACGGCACATGTTACCGAATGCAGCCTGACCGGCACGGTGGGTACCACCACCAGAGACACGGGGGATACGGGCGACGGCACGACCTGTAACGAAGTGTAAGCTTCTTGCCCTTTCATGTCTCGTGGATGCGCAGTAGCGTTGCTCTTCACATACCGGTACCCCAGGACTCAGCAGAGGTTTGGTGACCAGCCTTCTCGCTCACAGCGTACGGCTGGCGCTTGTTCTTGGCCATACCGGTGTGGACTTGTCTGTTGTATCTTGTCAGCTCTTGCCCATTACATGTTCGTTCTATTATGCCGCCCAAGTGTCGGTACGTACTGTACAATGTCCAAGCGGAGAGGAGCCTTGAAGACATTGGGGAGAGGAATGCTGTTGGAGCTGGCGGCTCCATCAGCGCCAATGACGGTAACGGTGGGACGGCTGGTCATTTTTGACTGCTGTAGTTAGTACTGACAATGTGTAGACGACCTCGCGCGAAGTTCGAATTGAGGTTGACGATTTTGGCGTCCACACAAACTTGCGCCGGCCAAAAATCGGCATCGCAAACGCCGACTCCCGACTGCGCAGAGCCGCAGACATATTCCGGTGACTCCCTCCGGCAGCATAACTTGAGAATATGCTTGCATCAAGATGTATCTTCGAATTATTGCGAGCACATCCATAGGCATGCAAGGCTTTTGGAATTCAAGACGTGTGGCCATACTTTTTTCTGTGCCCGCCCTAGAGTCGCCCGCGCCCTAGTAGCATTGCTCTTTCATGGGGAGGCACGGGAGATCAACAAATTCAGATACAACGGTCTGTCAGATGAGTAATTCGTAGCGTAGGTAGGAAAGCTTTTTGTTGGATTCTCTAGAAGCTCGTCGCTCTACAATGCACTGTCCGGTGTCGCTCAAGACATAAAAAATGCCGTCTACCGATCGAAAAAACCACACCTCCCACATCTATGACTACAACTACAGCTTTGCTTCGAAATCTTCATAGAGACTCAAGTCTCTCATGGGAGCCGCGCCTGAAGTGAGTGGCATCTGAGCCTTGAAGGCATGAACATTGTCAATGACGATAGACTTTGGCTTGAGCTCCTTCACAAGCCCCTTCGAGATTCCATTTGCACGGCCATTTGGAGCAGCAGCCTTTATGCCGAGAGCAGCGAGAACTTGTCCAAGAGCTGCTTTGCCCTCTTCTACCACGGTCTCAAGCTGATCGGCGGCGACGGCACCTGACCCCTTCAGGTAGGCGGCGACAGTTGCGACAATCTCAGCTTGGTCACCCTTTCCAACATCAACGCTCTCGAAGCTAGCCTTTAGTTTCTCTGCGTCAACAGTCACGCCCAAGCCAGATAGGAACTGGCCAAGGCTATCGACAAGTTTGTCCTTTTGCTCGCTGACGCTGAGCTGCAGCGACTCCGCGCTCTTCTCAGCGCTGCCTTGGGCATGCATATGGACTGACAATTTGGCTCTAGTCTGACCATCAGGGTTGATGTAACGATCGAAGAATTCAATCATCTGCTCTTTGTTCAAGGCTTTGAGACGGGCCGCATCGTCTTCGCGCTCGTCGAAGAAATACATCTCGTTGGTGACATGGCCCCAGTAGCGATTGGTCTCCTGATTCAAGTTCTTGTCTTTCTCGAGGCGGTCATTGATCACGCTTCGCTTGAAACCATCAAAGTCCTCCTGTTGCATATCAGCCAGTCTCGTTTTGAACCGACGCAGGAATGCTTCGATGCGCTCTTCCAGATACTCGGGTGAGCGTTCGCTTTGGATAAGTACGTGGTACGCAGCGGTCTTGATTTGCATTGTGGACCCGCTGAACACTACATAACCCAGCTGCTCAATCGTGCGTAATTGGTTGAAGGCTGCTTCTTCCGTCATCTTCGCGAAGAGTCGCAGCTTAGCCACTCTGTCGCGGTCTGCAACGTCTCCAATCTGCAAGAGGTACTGGATGCAGTGATTGACGTTGGACGGGTCCTTGAGCTGCTTGTTGTATTGGTAGCTACCTCCTTGTGGCAAAACAATCGATCGTCGAATTGGCCATTCGTTGGCAGGGAGCGAGCGAGGGCTAAAAATCTTCTCCACCAAATCTGTCATCTTGAGGGCGTCTTCACGGTGGACGTTTCCGTGAACAAGTACCTCAGTGTGCATTTGACCGAGCAGCATTCCCTTGAAATCGCGAACATGGGATGCTTCAATGTCTGGTAATGCTGCGAGGAAGTGCTCGCGAGTATACCCACGTTCTTCACCAAGCCACCTCGTGTATAGACCAACTTGCTGGTACGGGCTTGCATAAGCAGAGTTCTTGTACGCACGTTCCAGGCGGTCCTTGACAATATCAAAACGATCGTTTTTAATTTCAATATCCCGCATAGTCGTTAGGACCTTCTCCAATAAGACGTGCATTTTGTCATTGTAACCCTTGATCGCGAGATTGAAGCCGGCAGAGTAAGCAAGCAATCCATACTCCAGTCCAGCAATCTCGGCATCGTAGGCGTATTCATTGAGAATATCTTGAACAAGATCAACAAAAACTTGTGCCATGACCATGGTTCTAGGAGAGAGATTGCAGAGAGGATTGCGCAAGATCATCTGTAAATTACCTTGCGGTACCCAGAAACGGTCGTCTTTCTTGTACCAGATTCTGGCACGATCGTCGTTGCGAATAAGCTTGGGATTTTTAAGAGGCTCCTCAACATCCATTTTCTCTACGTCAAGACGACTAGGAATGAATTCGTTCTTCGCGGGCAAGCGAAGATCGCTGGACCGACCTGATGGATCAGTTGTGGCCCTTCTCAGGGACTCCAAGAACTCCTTCGGCAGCTTCTCCTCGTGATACTCTGTCCCATACCACTGCTCCTTTGAGTATTCGCCATCGTAGATTGGCTCTTGAGATACAAGTGTCACACGAACATTGTCAGGATGCAGAGATTTGAGAGACTCGGAGATGGCGGCACTGTCAAAGCGACGCAGAACCTCGTACCCGCTCAGAAGTCGCTCTCGTGGATGAGGCTTCTGCATTGTCGAACTCAGACCGCTTGTGGTGCGTGATGCAGGCAGCTTTTGCTTAAACTTGAAGTCGACGGCCGACATGTCCATCATCTCATCATAGATCCATTTCTGGGGTTCTGACTCTTTGAGAATGGAGATGTACTCGAAGACAGACTTGACGACATCTCGCCAATACTTCAAGCCCAATGGAGTGAGCGAGATGTGGACGGTGAATAGGCCTGCTCCAGGACAGAGCGTCATGCCACCGGCAGAGAGCGCATAGGCCCACCCCTTTGCCTTGACGTGCGCGAGGATGCTACCAGGACCCTCATGACCAATCAAATGGCTGAGGTACCGCGATGGCTGTGTCTCGTACAGTTCTGTCTCATCTGGGTAGGGAAACCTGAGATCGATAGAATTGGTGTTCATGACGGGTTTCGCAAAAATTTGTGTTCCCAGCTGCTCCTTTGTGTACGGTGCAAGTCCGTCCCAGCGATTCTGCGGTAAATTGGTATTCTTCACAGCCGAGAACATCTCCTCAACCCATTGCTGCAGCTGTTCCAGGGACTCTCGGCCAAGAACGACCAGCTTCATGCGGTTGGCAGAGTAGTGCGTTTGATAGAACTTTATGAACTCATCCCGAATGTTGACTCCACGCGCAAGAGGCTCATCCCTCAAAGTCTGGAGATTTCCTGTAGAAAAGCCGGAGAAAGGGTGATCGGGGTTGCCCAATGATCTGTGCAACTGCTGCATGCGCCAGATATCACTCTGTAGGTTCTTCTTGTTTTCTGAATCCACGGCCCGCAATTCTCGGTCCAGAGTATCGGCGAGGAACAGGGGTCCAACGAAGAATTGTGCGAAGCGGTCCAGGGCACCATGCAGAGGTGACTCGGTAGCGGGGCTAATGGCACTGCCGTTGGTGTAACCATTGGCGTTTTGATCGGCCTCGCGCTGAGCGGCGACTTCGAAGTAATAATTTGTAGAGGTAGCGCCGGTGCTAGCATTCGAGTAACCTGAGTGCGCGGCGAGATATTGGCTATACTCGTTCTCCCTGGGATACTGTCGGAACAAATCAGGCAAGTTAGTGGCAGTCCCTTATCGCCTGATGGCTGGCAATGGAATTGGGCAGTCATACCTTTTCTGTACCCATGAACAGAGCATGTTCGACGGCATGTGCCATACCAGGCATGCTTCGATCGTCGCGCAGGGCTCCTACATTGACGTCCAACGCTGCGCTCGCCTTATCGGTGTCTGGATCATGGATGAGGAGAGCCTCTAGCTTGTTAGGCAGCCGGATGACCTTGTACTCTCTGTTATCTAGTGAAGGCGTCTCGAGGTGATCAGCCACCACTTCAGACTGCGCGCGAGAGTCTTCTTCGACTTGCATCTTGCTGTATCTTGCAGAAGAGGCGAATGCACGGGGATAGACGCGTTTAGTACGTGAGGCAGAAGACGGCGGCGAATGACGCTCAGGCGGATAACGCGAAATGAATGACTTGGCTCGGATCGAGAGGCGTGCAGAAGGCAACCGAAGACGGGGAATATGGTAACTTTTTGTGCTCTTCCCAGCCGTGATACCAAAACAATGCGAAGGAGTGAACATGCAGCAAGGGGAAGGGAACAATCGAGTGGGGACAAAGAAGTGTTGAGATTCCTGAGGCTGGCTGGTGGCTAGGATCTCAAACAGCTGCAGCGTCAAGGACAGTAGAACAGAAAGGAGGCACGGAGGGCACAACAAGGCGCGAGATCAAGTGTGCCGCCCGGTCAACTGTTTCTGTTTGGCGCGAGTCGGGGCAACATCCGGCGGGTCTTGAATTCTATGTTTGTAGAACGTTTAGTGGACCTGGATGGTCAATTTTGCCTGCGGTGAAGAGCGTCGAAGCAGCGCCTTCAAGGTATGTGCGCCCCCGCTGCGCATTTGGATTCGAGGCGAGCCAGAAGCGACGACGTAGCTTGTGTCGGAAAGTGCAGGTAGCTTTCCAGCCGGGCAAATCATGGGGCTCGGTGCGCGGGCGTGTGCCTCGTGCCTGTCACGCCTGAGGTAGCTACCTAACCTGGGTATGATGTGATCGCCTACCTACCTAGCTACTATACTGTTTGTAGATCTATCGACGGCGACTAAGAAGCGCGTTTGACGCTTAGCCCGATGCCCTGCCCTTGAAGCAGAAGATGATCTTAGCTGCCAATGGCCCGGCCGTCAATGTGCGTACGCCGCTGTCTGACACCGTCCCCTGCTACATACCTAGCATGCTCGCAAGAGTACAAATACTATCGACCGTGACCACGCTTCCTCGACTTGTTCAGGCAGTCCCTGCCCATGTGCCCCTGCCCGTTACAGTTGAAGCACGTAATGTCCTTCTTCGACTTGCCCTTCGGAGTGCTTCCCCCGCCAGATATCGACGTCAGTCCACTCAGGTCATCATCATACTGCCTGTTGA